>CM063306.1:1202867-1727867 GCA_032173965.1 Sitta carolinensis
AGGTGCTGAGGGTACCTACCCAAGCAGTAGATCACTCCATTGGCGACCACGAGCCCCGCTCCCTCCCGAGCTGTCTGCATGTCTCCCAGCATGCTCCACTGGTCGATGTTGGGGTCGTAGCGCTCCATGCTGGTGTGGCGGCGGCTCCCATCGAACCCACCCGAAACGTAGATCATGTCTGCAGTGACAGAGGGGGGGCCTGGCCAGTCAGCCATGCACATGGAGCACCAGGACCCTCACACACAGAGCAAAGCTACAACATGGACTGCAAACACAGAAAACAGACCGTGGTACACTGGGAGCCAAGATGAACCCAGGCTCCTCAGCCTGGCTCACAGGCCCTACAAACAAATACAAGTCCCATCTGGCCCTTAAATCTGCTTCTTACTGATTCATGAAAGAGAACACACACAATCCAGCTGTTTTTTTCACGCTGCAGAACCACTGAAACACTGCCATGCCCAAACCCAAACCCCGCCTGTGGTGAGCCTCATGTCAGTACCCCCCCAAAGTGCTCACTCCTTCCCTGCAGATGTTCCAGTCACCCCAGTGCTGATGGTCACAGCTGCACTCGGTGCCCTGTGCTCAGTGTTGCCCAACACAGTCACCACCCTCAGAGCTTCCCAGTCCATAATGTCTCACAGAGCCCCTTTCCCCCAGTTCACAGATACGTGTGGCAGGAATGCAGCGGAGGCAGAGCTCCTCTCAGGATATGTGGGCAAGTTTTCCATTTCTGCATCCCAGTGATGAGAAGGCAGAATCTCAGGCTCCCCCAGAGCCAGCCCACTCTTCACATACCAGCTCAGGGCATCCCAGGCCGGAGCTGAACAGGCTGTTCTGTCCTGGCAGTGACCAGGACGTACCTCCAAGGGTTGTGGCTCCTGCCAGCCCTCGCCGCACGTTCATGGGAGCCACGGAGTACCAGATGCCGTCCTCATCTGCTGTGTAATCCAGGCACTCCACGGAGCTGAGGCGCGAGCGCCCGTCGTAGCCGCCGATGACATAGATGCGGTCATGCAGGGACACGGTGGCCACGTATCGCCGCTTGCGGGTGATGCTCTGAGACAGCAAAGCAACCCCAAGGTCAAAGACACCAACAACACCGGGCATGGAGACCAAACACTGCTCTTCCACCCTCTTCTGCTGCTCCTTTGGGAAATGGCCCACTGCCCCAGAGCAGGCAGAACTATGGATTTAAAGGACACAGCTTGAATGACAGTGCCTGCCTTCCCCCCAGCATGCTCTCTTCTCAGGACCATGTCTCTCTGCACTCAAATATTTCGCACTAAATGTCATTTATCCTGTGCTGCTGCACAATCTTTGATGCATTTGGGATGTTTTGTTAGCCTCCCACTGGCTCCTGCAGGCACTGGTAATGGGAAAAAGTGGGGACTCTGAATATTTGATGAAGCTTTTAGCCTCCAAAAGAGATCAGAATTTTGGAACACCAGGTGATACTGAGTCTGCCCTGACCTGTGATATTAAAGAAGATGCAGTTCTCCACCATTTCACACAGATAAAGGTGATTCTAATTTGGGTAGAAATACTCTTCAGTGCAGGAATTCTCTCTTCCCATTATGCTCCAAAACATTGCAAGCAGTGGGATCACGGAGCAGCCTGAAGACTGCACTGATTACACTGTTCCTATTGACATTCCAATTATCACCACTAACCTTAAAGCTTAACACCCCTTCACTAAGAAAAAAGATAGTTCTCACTCCCACAACCAAGATGTAGGTCTCTGCAGGCTCAGCTGATCAGGTCTATGACAACAACCCCCTCTCCCTCAGTCACTCCGCAAGCTGAAGTGGTTTCAGCATTCACCATGTAAATTTCTAAAGAATTTGTCAGAAATCCTCAGCAGATTGCACAGGATAGTCCAAGGAGCCTGTTATCCAGCCGGTGCTGCAGGATCAGTGTTTGCTCCCAGCCTGGCCAGCCCAGTGGTGTCAGCAGCAGTCCCTTACCGGCAGGAAACTCCACTCCTGGGTCTTGGGGTCGTATTTCTCCACCACATCAATGGGGGACTGCTGGCTGCCGAAGCCGCCGATCACCAGCAGCACTTCGTTAGCTCCTGAGGCACAGAGAGCAAAGCCAAGTGAATCCCTTCACAACCAAAGGGTCACCTCAGGGGAACTACCTGAGGAAACTGAGCCTTCCCTGGCACAAAGCTGCCTCTAAATCCCTGTTTTCGTCTCTGCTCTGGAGAAGGGAGCTAACCTGGCTCAGGCACTCACATTCCCTCTGTGCTCAGCAAGGAAGAGAAGGGAGAAACTCTTCAGAGCAGGTGACAGACAACTGACTGAGGTGTTAGGAGTGGCTGCTTAGGAGAGGGCTGTTTCTCCTAACATCAGAGGCACTTTGAAAAGACAAGCTGCCTCCGACAGGTGCTGAAGTTCACTCCTTTATATCTCCTTTTGAATCCTTTCCACTGTTTTTCCCAAGCCTCTCACCACCCCATAGAATCTGTAGGAGAATGGCTGCTTCCCTGCAGCCTCCTCACAGCACAAAGTCTCCTGGTGCTCACAAGTGACATCCAGAACCGATTTAGGGGACTTTGTTCACCACATAACTGAGAAACAAGTCAGGCTGTCTGAAGCTTGGAAAACTAATTAAATATTTTCCCAGGAAGTGTCTCTTGTGTATTTTATTTCAAAAATGCCTTCTTTCTACTGTCTTTTCTCTGAGATTAATTCTATGAATTTTTCTTATTTCCTCCATGACTGTTAGTAACAGCTGTGACCTGAGAGTTGTAACTTCCCCTCTAATCACTGCCTGGAAGCAGGCTGCTGTCTCAGGTTCAGAACAGCTCAGCATCCCCTTGACTCCTTGGGCCCTTTCTGGAACTGGGAGTTTATCACTAGATTTAGGACTGTCCAGCCTTTCATTGCACAAGGACTGAACATCAAGCAACAAACATTTAACAAGACTTTGTCTGCCACAAAGCAGAAAAGCTGCCACTCAGATGAATAATAAAATAAAAAATAACTGGGAAGGATTCACAAGAGCTCTAACATCTTGGAAAGCCTCCTTTCCAGTAAGACAGCTAAAAGTGCAATCACTTCAGTTCCTCCCATGCAATGTTAATACATGCCTTGGTCACAGTTTGTAAGTGACACATTGCTGATATCAGATGGTATGGAATCAAAACAGCTAGGGCTGAACCCAAAGGATGAACCTCAGCAATAATGTGCAGTTTTAACCCATACAATTAGACAATAAAACAGTTTTTAATGTATTTTTTATCAGGTGAAGTATTTCAACTAAGAATAAGATAAAACTTGTTTTTCTAAAATCACAGAATCACAAAATGGTTTGTGTTGGAAAGGACCTTAAAGCTCATGTCATTCCACCCCTGCCATTTTCAGGGACAGTTTGCACTGTCCCAGGCTGCTCCAAGCCCATCCAGCCTGGCCTTGGACACTTCCAGGCATGGGGCAGCCACAGCCTCTCTGGGTACCCTGTGCCAGGGCCTCACCACCTTCTTAGGGGAGAATTTCTTCCCTAGATTTCCCCTCTCAGGGTGAAACCATTCCCCATGTCCCATTGCTGCAGCTTCTGATGAAAGTCCCCTTCTGGCTTCCTTGTAGGTCCCTTCAGATACTGGAAGGCAGATGACAGTGACAGGCTGAGCTGAAGTGCAGGTCTTTGAAACTGGCATAGAGATTCCCAAAAAAATGTGCTGAGGCCTGGACTACGCAGGAACAGCATAACAACATTCCCTTCAGGCCAGAAAAGTCTCATCAGTGTGTCTCTGACAAACCTAATCTGCCCTCCTCCTCTTGTGGTTAAATTGCTTTCCGCCCCCTAAAAGAGGCTACAAAGGGATTTTGGGGTCTCTCTCCACCACACTTGCAGCAGCACTGGGGAACACACAGGGAGGATTCCTTGCAGGGAGAGTGGTCATGCTGGCACTGACAGCAGTGCCCTGGGAGTGAGCGCACCAGGACACAGGCACGGCACAGAAGAAGCCAGTGAAATAATTTCCCTTCTTCTGTAGGTAATTCCTACATTTATGTTGCTCTTGAGTGCTCACAGCCCTAAGACAAGTATTTTCTGAACAATTCAGTGACTGTGCTTGGCAGGAGTTACTGAAATAAAGGAAAATACCGTCATTTATTTGCCTTAACAAGGCTAGGGAGATAAAAAAAAAGCACCTCTGAAGGGGAAGAGGAATATCTCCATCTCCCTCCTTGCACCTTCCCCTGTTCAGTTTGCTGTCTGTAAGGCAGCTGTCACTCAGCTCACAACTCTATTTTGGACTCTGATACCTGCCTCTTCAGACAGGAAGAAACTCTTCCCACAGTTCTCAGACAGCTGCATGCTGGGACAAATGTATCTGCAGCAACTCAGGAAACTGGTTTTAAGGCCACAGCAGGGGCCTGGGATTAAAGGCAATCAGCTAGTCCCCACACTGGCACTAAGCAATCGTGCTCTGTGAAAGAGGCACCTCTGTCCTTTGCTCCAGTCCCCTCTCTGTCCTGCTGGAGACCATGGCGTGACAAGTTACTGCTGGGAAGAACATCAACACAATTACAGGATACTAGACAAAGTGTCTGATACAACACCTGCCAGTGCCCTGGCCCCTCTCAGGGTCCTTTCCCCTGCTGCTCACCCAGACGAGCTCGTGTCCTGGGTCCTTGCATCTGGCTCCGGAGCTCGGGCCGAAGGTGGAATTTCTTGGCTTCGTCTACGAGGTCTCTGCACTGCAGGCTGCAGCGTATAAAAGGCTGGGGAGAAACATGAGTCACTGGTACATGCAATGTATTTTAAGAAACCTCAGAAGAACTGTCCTAAAGCCAACTCTCATCAGCTGAGACAGCATGAAAAGGACTTGTGTGCGAGTCCTGGTGCAGACACTGCACGCAGGGAAATGCAAAGGCAACTGAAGACCAGACTGCAGCTGAGAAGATATGGCTCCATTCTCACAGTCTGGTTCTGAAGGCTCCTTAGCCATTTCTGCTCCATTTAAGCCAGCAGATGTATGACTATGGAGGGGGACTGGCAGTGAAACCAGACTTGATCTGCCCCACATAACTTGTCCTGCACCTGTCATTGGAGAAAAGATGGGGAGCACAGCAATGAAACTGTTTAGCTGATTTACTGCCCTGATCACTGTGCACATGGACATAGAGTTGTGAAGAGCCAACAAGAGCACTGAGGTCTTGTTGAAGAGTGAGTGGCACCCAAGGACAGCCTCATCTCCTTGCACAATGCTGTGTAATTCCCTTCCCTAGCTGAGGGCCTGGACCAGCTCAGCACTTATTTCCCTTTGGGTGTTGGGTGCACATGCTGCTTCAGTAAGTTCAGATTTACCCCCACAGGTTCCTGGTGTCTGTGTGAGGCAGCCACATGGGGCCAATGCTCCATTCTCCACACTGCCACAAGCTGAGGATGTGCCACCAGTGTGTGGCACTGCGGGACAGGTCATTCAATCTGAGAGCCAAGGGCTGTACACTGTCTCAGGCTGGATTTGGAACAGATCTATTTGTTTGGGTACCAGTCCCTTTTCCATTAGCTTCAGTTTCAGTTAGAAGTGGATCATGACAAACTGACTGAACACCCTTTAGCTCTGGCACAACCTAACACAGCAGCCCATTAGGTTGTCCCAATTTAATAACATCCACGATCTATCACATCTGAGATGACTGTTGCTAAACCAGCCTTTTCCTGATGTAGAGAAACGGCTGTCATTCACCATTCAGCATCTGTCAGGTGACAAGGGCTAGAAACCCTTGAGTACATCCTATCACCATCTAACCTAAAGGCTGGTATGACCTTCTCTGGGCCTTCCTTCAAAATCTTGCCTGGGGTCAGTATCACTTCCTGTCTGGAATTAAACTTGCACTGAAAGACTTAACTGTCTCTTTGCATCATCCCTGTTTTGGGTTGCCTCTGCAGCATCCCAGAACACAAAGCAGCAGTGTTAGCCATGGCTCTTGGCTGTGTGTTTTCCTGGGCCCACACAGCTGCTGTCTTTCTCACGCAGAGGTACTTGCTGCCCATCTGCATCTCAGGCACCTTCTGAGGAGCCATGACCTCCCTGAGATCAATGCCAGCAATCTTCAGCCTGGGGAAGGGGACCTGCAGCGCTTAGGAATGAAGGCAGAAAGCACTTGTTGGAGCCTGTAGCAGATGGACACAGAAAGGTGCTGTGGCTATCTGCAGAGACGGCTGACCAGTGGCTCTGGAGAAGGCCCCCTGCGGCTGCAGAGCGGGGTGCTGGGACTGCTCAGTGTGACAGCAGCACTGCAGCTGAGCAGGGACACCTCCAGTGTCACCATCACACAGCAGCAGCAGAGGAAGAGCTCTGAGCACATCGTGTGGGCCAGCAGAGGCCAGGCAGGAGCGGCAGTGCCCTGGTACCTCGGTGTCGATGACGTCCGTGATGTAGCGGGGCGTGAGCAGCGGCATCCGCACGTACTGCAGCAGCTCCGGCAGCGACGCCTCCCGCTCCTTCTTGGAGTGCTTCACCCAGTTTATCACTGCCTCGAACACAGGCTCCTCTGAGTCCACCTGCAAACAGGGGCACATCCTGAGCATGTGCAGCATAACACTGGAGCTACTGCCATGGAGCACACAAGGCCCAGGCTGCCACACTGCTTCCCAGCAAGTGAGCAGGACACATCAGCCTCGAGTCCCTTAGGAAATCCCCATAAGCACAGTGAATTCCCTCACTTTCTTTTCCTCAAACCTGCGTTTGCTTTTTTCCCTGCAGCTGAGATCAACAATGGGCAGTCCAAGTCCCAGAGCAGTGAGTGCTACAGTGCAGAGCAGAGCCTGGAGCTGAGAGCTCCATCCATGGACCAGTGGGAACTCAGAGGACAGCTCCCCCAGTTCTCTGGAGCAGGAACTGTGATCCTGCAAAATTCAAAGTGCTATCAAAGAGATGATTAGAATTAGGTTTCCTTGGCATAGAGAAGTGTCTGGCTTAGGTCCTGGCAGCCCTGTGCCTACACACTGCCCCTTGGACACGCCAGCCAGAGCAGGTACATTTAAAGTATCTTTTTATTTCAATCCACCTTTAAAAACTACAAAGGATTTCAGATTGGAGAATCCCATGTCATGAATTTACTGTTTATTTCTACTGTTTATTTTATTTTATCACTAGTTTATTTCTGTCTCCATTTAGGACCAGCACATGCTGGTGCTTACACCACTTCTGGAGATTACACTGACAAAACCATCCAAATTTGATAGTGTTAGAGAACCACAAGTGCTTTGGACACCTATGATTGCCACAACCAAAAGAATTGTAAAAAATCTCAATCATATATTACTTAGGCTTTGTTTTCTTTCTGCACATCTATCAGATCATCCAGTGTAAAAGGAAATCAGACACGAATTTATTATCACAAAGTCTGTTAACTGAGACTAAATATGAAGATAAAAGAAGAGCCTGTGATGAAAGGACTGAGCCTTCCCACCAGCCTATGACTGGTCCCCTTTGAAGTCCAGTTTGAAGCTGTCAGGCAGAATGTTTTGAAGCAGGGAGTCACAGAGGTTAATTATGTAAGGCATTCTTCTGTGCCATTGTTTTATATTTGTTACAGTGTAATTTGGAATGGCCTCTTTCTCTTGGAATTCCAGGGAAAGGACAATTAGAGCTCACAAAAGGAGAGCAGACTACTGTATTGTTTCTAATTTCCCCACCTCCTCTTTAAATGCAATAATCCTGTGTCGATTTATTCCCTCCTGAACTGAATGTCCTCAGAACAGTTTTACTCTTCATTAAATCATTTGTTTTCTGATAAATGATGAGTAACACTAAATACAGGATGACAGTGAGGACATGTCATTGCACTTCTTAAGCAGCCCAGAGATTTTGTGAGAGTGTTCCCTCACCATGCTCTTCATTTCACACAGCACCTCTGCTGGCAAAGCAGGAGAGAGATTTGCTCCTTATCCAGACTGGTGTGGCTTGGGGAGGGACTTTAAAGCCCATCCCATTCCACCTCATGCCATGGGCAGGGACATCTTCCACAATCTCAGGTTGCTCTAAGCCCTGTCCAGCCTGGCTTTGGACACTTCCAAGGCTGGGGCAGCCACAGCTGCTCTGGGCACCCTGTGCCAGGGCCTCAGCACCCTCAGAGGAAAGAATTTCTTCCCAATATCAAATCTAAATCTCTCCCCTTTAAAACTGTTATCCCTTGTCCTATCTCCTATCACTCTCTGCCCATGTAAAGTAACTCTTCCTTTTTTTCATAAGCCCCTTTATAAGGTCTCCCTGGAGCTGTCTCTCCTCCAGGTGAACACCCCCAGCTCTCCCAGCCTGGCTTCGGAGCAGAGGGGCTCCAGCCCTTGGAGCAGCTCATGGCCTCCTCTGGCCCCTCTCTAACACGTGTTTAACACAAGATCCACGTGTTTCTTGTGCTGAGAACCACAGACCTGGACACAGCACTCCAGGTGAGGACTCACAAGGTCAGGGAAGAGGGGGAGAATCCCCTCCCTTGCCCTACTTGTCACATATTCTTAAGGTTTGTGCCTTGCCTGCTGCAAGGTCTGAACCAGCCCTTCCCAGCCACAAGGAATGTCACTTTTCCTGAGCAGATCATCCAAGAAGCTTGGCTGGGTCATTCTGAAGTTCCTCAGTATTCTCTGCTCCCAGCCCAGAAGCTGCTCTCAGTATCATCACAACTCACAGAAGGACAGCCCCTCACAGCACAAAACTGTAGCTTCTCAAACACCAAACACTCAGCTCTCTCCACTGTGGATCCCAGCTGGAGCCGGGTCCTTCACCACTGTCTCATAAACTCTTTTTAAAGCAGCCTCATTAACAAGGGGATGTTGGCATGGCTGAAGACCACTTTCAATATATACATCAACAATTCTCCTCTGCCTATCTCTGCACTAGCTTTTCAGGAATCCCACCAAAGCTATCCCACATACTGGTTTGCTTCCAAGCATTCCTGTTCCCCTGAACTCTGAGCAGTGATTGCTTCAAGCCTTTCAACTGCAGTGAACATCAGCTCACAACAAAATTCACCTCAATAAATAATCAAGCTCTCTCCTCATTACCACTTAATGTTCAACTTACTCATAGAAGCATTGGAAAAATGTATTTGACATGTTCCAGTCACATAGCACATCTTCCAGAAGCTCACCTTCAGGAAACTAAATCTCCCTGTAACCCCCTGCAGAGTCAGACCACCCTGCACCATCCCAGGATTTCTTCTGCTGCTGATCAGCAGGCAAACAGAAGTTAAAGCCTGGGGCTATTTCTGAAATGTAGGCATTGAGACAACTTGCCATCTCCAGAGAAAGAAGGAAATGAAGGGTCAGTGACTCTGCAAAGGGAACTATTGTGATTGACTTGCAAGAAACACTTGTGTGACAACAAATTCTTAGAGAGAAGTTACATGGTATCAATAAAATTACAAACATCCAAGAAAAAAAAAAACCAAAACAAAACAAAAAAAACCCAAAAAAATCCGCGTCTTGAAAATTAAATCCAAGTTCAGGAACTGTGTGAGGAGTTCACCCCAGGAGTGTGTACTAATTAATGTTTGGTTTCAACGATTTATTTCAATTCTTTGCACAGTAATGGTACTTTTCAGGTTTTACCTGAATTTCATCACACTTGATGAGCTTTTCAACCTCTTCTTGATTTAAGAGGATAAACTCTTCATGCTGAACCACCTCTGGAAAATGTTTCTGGCTGAAGACCTCTGCAGCTTGCATTAGATCCACACAATTGTGTGTCTCAGCAAAATCCCGAATGCCCAAACAATTTGATGGATCCAGCTGGCTTTCTAGAAACTCACAGCAAGCTTGTTTCACACCTATGGAAAATTGGAGGGGTGAATGAGCACTGCAGGCTTACTGTCAATCCACTGCTTTGGCAAGGGCTTCACAAAGAAAGTTCTAAGCAATAATGAAAATCCAGTTCAAATAACAAGTAAGAGTACTACAGAAACACACACATGCATGTATTGCTTTGGAGACTGTGAAGACACTTGGAGCAGCCAGACGATGTGTTTGGGCTGGTTTGAGCTCTGCTGTTCTACTCCAATGAAAAAATTACATCGATCAATAGTAGGAAGACTCCAATGTGAGTTGTACTCAGATTCATGGATTATAAACCACTGATGTGTCTGCTAGTGGATATGGCATCAGATTCCTAGGTCTATGATAACTTCTGGGTGAGTTGTCTGGGATTTGGGATAAGTGTCCAGGATAGCTCCATAGGTGCATGGAGCATAGGTCTGTAACCAGTCAGTTACTGACCAGACATACTGTGATGGCAGGTCAAATGAACCTAGGATTGCTCATTATAATAATGTAACTGAGCTGTAACATTATGTGCTCTACAGCTCACAACTCCTCTTGGGAATCCTCCTGCAAAAGTACAGCAGGCCAAGGAATGGAACCTGTTTTACCATTTTGTTTTGCACCCAAATCCATTCCGCTACCAATGAGACCACAGTGCACAAGAAAAGAGAAGTTTGACATAACCACTTATAAACATCACTCCTCCCCCAATCTCTCTTCCATACACAGAGGGTCAAACAAACCAAATCTCTAAACAGCAGCAATGATGCAATTTCTGCTAATCCTTGAATTACCTTTCAGCTGAAGCAGACATGCTGCTGGCAGCAATTCTTGGACATTTTCTACTGTCACATGCACAGTTTCTGTATATACAAAGTCCAGCAGGATTTCCATGGTGGAAGCTGTCAGGCCCTGGATATCCACACAGGGTTTATCTTTCTCTGAGAGCTGTAAATTAAAAGGGAGACACAGCTTTATTTTTCATTAATGTGATCACAAAGCCCACAGCACTCAGCAAGTTTGAAAATAAGATCTGTCAGAGGTTTCAACAGAGATTTGTTCTTTCTATTCTGGTGCTCACTGAAAGGATATAGGGAAGGAGGGATTTCCTCAAAGAATTCACTTACAGAATGAATAAGAGACAAAGTTCTTTACAGATCAAAAGGACAGTCATATAGATCACTGCACAGTAAAACCTGTGAGATGAGATCTCAGTCAGCAGAGATTGCATGTGTCACCTGCACAAGACAACAAAACTCTCTTCCATGCAACATTCCAAGCTTTACTCCAAAAGAACTCCTCCCTGAGCTGAATGTGTGTGACACACTGCAATTCACATGGAGTGCCCACCTAAGTGCTGGCCCAAACCAGGTTCTTTCACTCGGTGTGAAAGAGGCCAATCCACACCTGGAGTCCAGGTGTCTGATTCATTTTAGTTCAGCACAGAAAGGGGGGCTGGGGCCAATCCTCGAAGCCAGCACATGACTGGCAAAACTGTTTACTATTTATACATTTTAGCAAACAAAGGCATTAATGTTCATTGGCTACAAGCTACCTAGTTCTCATTGATTAGCCTTCTGTCTTCCAGTGGTTAACGATTTCCTTGCTTCTTATGCTAATTAGTCCCATGCAGTCTTTCTCTTCCTCTGGGTCAGGGAACTGCTGGGGGGGGCTGTGAGGTAGTGGTCACAACATGCCCCTGCTGGAATTACCTTCCACCCAGCATTCAGCTGGGTATTCAGCACAGCTGCTGAGCTGGCTTTATCAATTTCTTCCTTATTTTGGGAATTCTGCCAAGTATCTCTGTGACCCCTATCAGTAGGATATCCTTCTGCCTGAGCGTTGGTAACTTCCCCTTGGGCATGTCCAGCCCTAAACCTGAACAAGTCAATTCTACTGACAAGTAATTTTCCTTTCCAACACCTGGACATCTTCACCACTCCACCCTAAAACCAAGCCAAAGAAAGTTTTCTCAACTCGTTAGTTTCCTGATTAATTCTTAAAGTTTATGGTGAACTTCATTACTGAAATGAAATCAAGTAAAATGACAGTTTGTGCAGTGAAGGCACTTACACAATCCAGACTTTGTCCCCTGACTATTTTATCACCTCCATGATTAATTTTGGAATAATCATTTTTTCCAAGGAACATTATCCTCTCAATAGTCAATCTTTGGGAACAGCAAATTCTGTGAATCCATCAAATTTGCACAAAACAAATTATATTTCACAAAGCATCAGTTTTGTGGTTCAGTGCCTCCAGCACAGAGCTGCTGCCAGAGCACCCAATGATTCCTGACCAATGGACTGGCTGGTGGGCTCACTGACCACACTCTGCACATTGTTGCCAGCTCTGCAGCATGGCTGCACCACAGGAGAGAATGATCTTCCTGTGGCATGCTGCAAAACCAGCCCCTGACTTCTGGAGCAGTCAGCACCAGTGCAAGCACAATGCAGATGAAAGCCTGTGGCTTCTCTTGCCAAGAATGAGCCTGAAGTTGGTACAGCCAGTTGGGCAGAGGCTCAGGAGCAGAAAGCATGGCCAAAGCACCATCACTGAGCTTCAAATCTGCCACAGCCGGGGAAAAAGGAGGAGATACAGAATAAAGAAAATAAGAGCAGTGGAAATTACTCCTGCAGAGGCACTCAATGACACAGCAGAGATGTCTGCTGGGACTGAGCCCTGTCTAGCAGAGATAACACTTGCAGTAGTGAAGTACAGGAGGTAATGGTGACCCTCAAAGGAATTTGAGGGAAGAGGCCTTTCAAATCTGTTGACTCAGTGAACAAACTTTATGGCTTCCAAAGTTGGGAAGGAACAGCAAATTATGTTGTCTGACCTGCTGTGTGACAGGCAGGCATTGCATTCAGAAGCTAAAACCAGTTCCTGCCTTGGGCCAGACAAAACATTCCTGAAACAAGACTAAGCTGTTTGTACCACAAAGGACACAGATGCCACCAAAGTTCAGAACTGATCAGACAAGATGTTCAGATGATTCCAATAAGCAAATGGAGACATAGGCCACACATATTTAGGATCAAAGATGTTACAAACTTCTATTGACTTCCTGATCACTGTAAGTTTTTACACATCAGCCTGGAGCTGATAAAGAAGCTCCTGACCCACAATCAATCAGCCATGCACATACTGTCTTCATATTGCTGACTACAACACAAACCATGAGGAGAGCACTAATATTATACAGATGATTACTTCCTGCTTCCCTTGTATTTCTGCTACACTCCACTACTTGGTTGTTATTTTGCTCAGTTTACTCACACGCTAAGAATGCCTAGAAGGAAGGAAGTATTTGATGTAACTTCACCTAAGACGTGTGATGCAGAATCTGGACCCTAACTTAAAGAAGAATCTGTGTGGAGACAACTTGATTCTGAACACAGAATCATGGAATGGTCTTGGTTGGAAGGGACTGTCCATGGACACTCTCTGTCAATTTGAAGCCATTCCCTTTCTCTTGTAACCCCAATGAAAACATTCTCTCTCCCTCTTTCTTGTTGGTTCCCTTCAGATAACAGAAGGCACCCCCCGCCAGCCTTCTCCAGACTCAACAATCCGAATTCTCTCAGCCTTTCAGACTCATAAGGATTCTGAGCTGAGCTCCAGCCTGTGTGTGCAGCATTAGAGAACTGCTTGCAGTGCTCAGTACTGGGCTGCTGGGGCACAGACAGTCCTTCGTTCATCCATGCAGCCACACACTGGGACTCAGAATGCAAAATGATGGTGATACAATGCTAACCAACACATAGGCCAGGCAGCTTTCCTCTGCAAGGTGCTCACTCTTTACTTCTGAGGTTGTTCAGTGGCACCAGACATTTCTGCTGTCAGAATTCCAGATTGGTTTACCACTTTGTTGTTTAATATCAGAGCTCTGCTTGCTCTCCCTGAAAGGAGTAAAGTATCCAGGGATTGATTCTCCCTCGGACACAAGCACATTTCTAACATCCTAGAAGTGTGCAACAGTACAGATCCCAAAATCAACTGCAGCATCCAGGAAAACAACTAAGGAGAGTCACTTAGAAGCTTCAGGAATTTTACCTCAAAATGCCCAAGCTGCTGAATGCCTTAAGGCAGGGGCTGAGGGTTACAGCTCTTTAGAGAAACACAATGCTGCTTCTTCCATTCCATCCATAAATCATTGTGCTGGGTTTGGCTGGAGTACTTCCCTTCCCAGTGGCTGGCATGGGGCTTTATTTTGGATTTGTGCTGAATGTAGGGATGATAATGGGGACATTTTTGTTATTGCTGAGCAGTGCTCACAGAGCCAAGGCCTTTCTGCTTCTCATACTGCCAGGCTGGCGAGGGGGCTGGGGCTGCATGGGAAGCTGGGGGAGCCACACCTGGGACAGATGACCCAAAGTGATCCAAGGCATGTTCCAGACCGTGTGACATCATGCTCAGTATATAAAGTGGGGGCAGAAGGAGGGAGGGATGTTTGGAGTGATGGTGTTTGTCTTCCAAGTCATTGCTAAGTGTCATGGAACCCTGCTGTCTGGGATGGCTGAACACCTGCCCATGGGAAACAGGGAGCGAATTCCTGGTTTTGCTTTGTTTGCATGTGTGGCTTTTTCTTTCCATATTAAACTGTCTTTATCCCAACCCATGAATTTTCCAGCTTTTACCCTTCTGATTCCTGCCCTGATCTTGCTGGTGGGGGAGCAAGCACAGGGCTCTGAGGGGCTTGGCTGCTGCCTGGGGCTAAACCACGACAATCAAGTAGAAGAATGGGTCTAAAATTTTGCAACTCCTTTCTTACCCAAGGCTACTTCTTGTTTTTCCCTTTACCAATGCAGACATACAAAAGTACACTGGAATAAACCCCAATTTCTTCTCACAGGGGAAGAGAAATGCTGGCCTGACAGTGCTAATGTGTGGCTCACTGTACGCTGGAGAGCAATCACAGTGCTGGGAAGCTGACCACGTAAGAACCTGGAAACACCAGCTGTTTATTTTCAAGGTAATATTTCTCTGTTCTGGAGGGAAAGAACCCTTCAATTTCTAGAATACAGCCTCCAAGAGAAGACAGAATAGCTTCTTTCTGAGGTGGAGCAGGTGATCAGCTCTTAAAAGATCCCAAGTTATGTTAACTTGGCCACAGACAAAGACCAGTGCACAACTAAGATCCAGGAGAAATAAAACTGTGCTGCAATTTTCACTACAAGGAATAAGCCTGCAGGTAAAACTGTTGGTTTTTCAGTTCTCCTACACTGCTCAGCACAGGGGCAAAGGAAAGTGCAAAAAGACTGGGGGTCATCAGATGATCAGTGGCTTCTCCTCATTATGTAAAATGGGAACAGAAATACTAAACTAGACTGAGAACTTTTTAAAATGTTGCAAGTCAGAAGTGAGAGAAGGAAGGAAAATTGAGACAGTTTCAAAGGCAGTTCTTTATGACAACAGTATCTGCTGATAGTCTCAGAGTTGTACTCACCACGCACAGATGTGACACCGGGAAGACTGTGGCATAACCCCAGGATAAAAGGTCAGGAATGCCATGCCATAACCACAAGATCAATTCTGAATAAAGCCTCGTGCAGCCCAGCCTGGCACATCAGAGCAGCCAAGCAGTGCCCAGACCTGCAGGAGGCAAGGCATGGAGTGCGTGGCAGGGCCTGTCAGTCCATGACACCACACTCACTCTGAGCTCCCCAGAGTCCCAGCATGGCCAAAGCCTGCACCCACAAGTGCCTGGAGAGTGTCCAAGCACTGTCCCATCACAGGCCCTGCCACACTTGTCGCTGACACACACAGGAAACATGGCCACTCTGAGGCTTACCAAGCTGCCCCTTCCTGGAAGGAAGCTGTCCCACAAACACTCCATAATTGTGTGCCCCTTGGCAGGTCGGTCACTTTAGTGTTTCCAAAACAAAGAAGCAAGTTTGGAAGAAACACAAACTAAGCAAAAGAAAAAAAAAAAAAACCTTAAAGCAGAGGCACTGTGGGAGCACAAGAGAGCAAGCAATTCTGCCCACAGAGCACAGGCATTTTCTCAGGAAGAATTTAATTTCCTACGAGAATTTACACGTCTGAAGGAAGGCCACTATGATGTTACAGTTAACATGAGTGTAAGAAGCAAGGAGAGACATCTCAGCTGAGACCCAAAACACCAACCCTCAGCCTTTGTTAGCAGCCACAAAGAATGTTCTGGAGCACAAAGAGTGATTTGATCTCTGCACACTGCCTAGACAAAGTCCAGAAATCAAAAACACAGACAGGAATATCGAGGCAAACCCAGAGAAGTAGTGATACTCTGCTATACTGCTGAGCACCTAGAGCTACTGGAGAACAGAGAACTTCAGTCTCCAGGGACTGAATTCGCTTTGTGTGTTTTCTTCACTTAATTACATTTCCTTTATGCAGAGAAAGAACTCAAACCTGATGAATTTACAGATTTTATGAAGATATGGACCAAAAAAGATACTGCTTGGTCTGTGGTCAGGCCACACATGCATCATTTTGGTTTCTTTACACAGGACTATAAAAACTGAGACACCTGCTGCCCTGACAGCACTGAGAGAAGCGGGCACACAGAGAGCTCTGCCACAGCCTTCATGCCTGGGTAAAACAAAGAAACAAATCATTCTCTGCTGCAATGACTCTTGGGCTAGCAGGGAGGGCTTTAGGACCTGTGAGCTACTTAATAATGTTTCTCCCTGGTAATGGGGAAGGTGATAGGATAAGGAAAGCATCTTCCATAAGAAAAAGCTGCAAAGATTGACTCGAACTTATAAAGACAAAGCCAGGCAAAGCATCTGACGTTTAACAGTGAGTGCCAGTTCCAGCTGAAGCAGTGCCTGTCAGTGACTCAGGGAAACTGCACATAGGTACTGCAAGTGTCAGAGGAAGGGCTGAAAGCCACGGTGCTCACAGGTGAGATGTGCTGAGTGCAGCACCTGGGGCTCAGAGCCACCCCATCCCCAGTGACAGCCCCATGGCAGGAGACCAGCACAGCCCAGCTCTCAGCCCTGAGCACGCCTCAAACGCCCTCCCTTGCACAGAAAGGGTTGCCCAAACTCCCCAGCACAGCTCCCACAGCTCGGCACCAGGGCAGGAAAGATGCCCAGAACCACGGAAACCACAAATCACCACTAGAAAAATAAGTAAATGTATCAAAACTCTCTGGCTTGGCAGCTCAGCCTGGCAGCTTGCTGGGCACAGGGTGGATGCAGCAGACCATGAATCAAGGCCACAGACCCTGCCACAACCTCTTAACTCCCCACCAGGTCACAATACAGGGCTCTGCGACCACCATAAGACACAGAATCATCTCAAAGGGCTACAGGGCCACCAGGACAGAATCCTGAGGGATTCACAGAGACCCAGGGCCACCATGGTGGGACTTGGAGCTCATAGAGAAATTCAGGGCCACCGTGGGGAAATCCAGAGAGACCAAGGGCTACCATGGAGAAATCCAGGGCCACCATGGGGGAGTTCCTGAGGCACCCAGAGCCACCATGAAGGGAACAAGAACCACAACGGGGGCATCCTGAGCAACCACGGGGAGTATCCGGGGGACTCCAGGATCACCACGAGGGGATCCTGGGCCCCCACGGGGGGATCCTGGCCCAGCTGCTGAACAGCTCAACAGAGAACAGCCCAAGCACTGGGCGGCCCTGCCTCCTCCACCCACGGAGCACCCAGGGCCGGCGGCAGCACCGACCTCGCTGGTGAACATGGCGCAGAAGTAGTCGCTGCAGGCGGCCAGGACGATGCGGTGGGCCGGGAAGTCCTTGTGCTCCACGCGGAGGGTGACGTCGCAGAGCGTGTTGCTCTTACGCAGGGCGTTCATGGCGTTGAGGATGGACTTGGCGTGGGAGTTGGTCATGATGTCCTTGGGGGGGGCCATGGCGCGCGGCACCTGCGGGCACAGCCAGCACGGCCACATGGCACGGCGCCCGCCGCCGACAGGGGGCGCTGCTGCCCGGCGCCGCCCGCCCGCCCTCAGCGCCCGCCCCGCCCGGCGCCCCCGCCCACCGCGACCCCGCGCCGCGGCCGCCCCGGCGACACCCGCCCGGGACGGCCCGGGGCCGCCGGCCCGGCCCCGGCGCAGCCCGCCCCGCCCGGAGCTGCCCGGCCCGGAGCTGCCCGGCACGGCCGCACTCACCGCCGCGGGGAGAGGGCCCGGCCCGCACACCTCGCCTCCCCCCGCCCTTCCCTCTCCCCGCGCCGCGCGCTCTGATGGCGTCATCGCGCCGCGCGCCCCGCCCCGGGTGCCGGGCGGTTGCCGAGCAACGAGGCCGGGGCGTGTCCGGCAGCGCCCTCCAGCGGCCCCCGGGAGAGCCGCAGGACAGAGCGGCCGGGAGGGGCCGGGGCTGCGGGCGCTGGGAAAGCGGCTCGGCCTGCAGGAAAGGAGGCTCGGGGGGACCTCTGGCTCTGCACGACTCCGACAGGATGGGGCAGCCAGGGGTCGTGGGGCTCTGCCCCCAGGGAACAGGGACAGCACAGGAGGAAACGGCCTCAAGCTGGGCCAAGGGAGGTTCAGGTTGGGTACTAGGGAAGATTCCTTCCCTGCAGGGGTGGTCAGGCACTGGCACAGGCTGTCCGGGGCAGTGGGCATGGAACGGTGGAATCGCTGTTCCTGAAAGTGTTCGAAATATGTGCTGTGGCACCTCGGGACATGGTTTCATGGCGACCATGGCAATGCTGGGGGAGTGGTTGGACTCAGCGATCTTAGAGGGCTTTTTCGACCTTAATGACCCTGTGTTTCCCTGGGTGTGGGCTCCCTGCAGAGCCCTCAGAGAGCAGCTCCTCTCCCGTGTGTGGCTCCTGCTGAGTGAACCCCTGGAACTGGCTCTGCCAGGGCTGCAGGAGCCAAGATCTGAGCCAGGATCCAGGAGCCTGCTTTAGAATCCCAGGATTTTTATATTAATACTATTCTCGAGCTCTTCCCACACACACAACTCAACATCTCCGGCAGATCGCCTCCAGCTGACAGCCCTGAGCCGCCTCCGCTCCCCCCGCCCTCGAGCTTGCTTCCAATCCTGCCTGGGGATGAATTTTAAAACCTGAATCCATCCATACAGTCAGGTATAGAGTCAGCAACCTGAGGTAAATTCCCAGCTAAATGTAGAACAGAGTATGAGTTAAGGAATCTGTACATTGAGGTTGAGATATTATCCTGGCCTGGAGGCTGATCATTAATTCCTAAGCTCCCTCCTCCAAGAACCAGGGTACCAGGGTCAGTCTGTACATGGAAGGAGAGTTTGGAGGATTTGTTTGACCTCAGCCATGGAAAAGAAGCAAATGATCGTCAAGACCCAGCAGCTGGGGATGCGAATTCAGTGTTCAACAGGAAGGGCAGTTTAACACTGCCTTCAGAGATGGCAGATGCTCTGCCACGTGGGATTTTTTAAGTCAGCAGCGCCTCATTCTCTAGATTCAACTCAAGCAGAAATTATTGTGCTGGAGGCAGGTACCAGTATGTGTGTCAGACTGCATTGTCATCTGGTCCTCTGGGAGCTTAAAGTCAGGAGGGATGTGTGACCAGAGCGCCAAAGCTGACTCAGTGCGTGATATAGACCCAGCCTGGAAGAATGGAGGAAAGAGGCAGCATATGCCTGCTTAGTGCTCTGTGTGCGACTCGTTTCCCAGCAGTTGGCCTCTGTATCCACCTGGTGCTGATTTTCCAAGGCTACAGATGAAATCCCTGGCAGTATCAAAGGCCCGTTTGGAACAATCAGTGGTTCTCCCACTCCCTGCATGGGTGCATCCTCACCTCAAGTCTGGGGTGCAGTTCTGGGCAATATAAGAAGGACCTGAAGCTATTGGAGAGGGTCCAAAGGAGGGACATGGGAATAGGGAAGGGTCTGGAGGGGCCACACGAGGAGCGGCCGAGGGCACTTGGTCTGTTCCCCCTGGGGCCTGAGGTCAGAGCCCAGCGGGGGCTGCAGCTCCTCAGGAGGGGCAGCTCCCACCTCTGCTCTCTGGGACAGGGACAGGAGTGAGGGAAGGGCTGGGGCTGTGCCAGGGCAGGGGCAGGCTGGTATCAGGGAAAGGTTCTCCCCCCCGAGGGTGCTGGGCACTGCCCAGGCTGCCCAGGGAATGGGCACAGCCCTGGGGCTGCCAGAGCTCCAGGAGGGTTTGGACAGTGCTCTCAAGGGTGCACAGGGTGGGATTGTTGGGATGTCTGTAGGGCCAGGGGTTGGATTTGATGGTCCTTGTGGGTCCTTTCCAGCTCAGGTGTTCCATCTATAATTCTATTTCAAGAAATTTATTAAAATTCATTCTATTTATTAAATATTATTATCATTTTAATTAACAAGAAATCAATAATAATATTAATTTACTATTAATAATATTAAATATTAATAATTATTCATTTAAATTATTCTATTTATTAAATTTTTTTTCCAAGGAAAAACACCTGGGGATAATTAAAGCAGCCACAGTAAGATTCCATATTGAAATTAAACTTTATATCTCAAAGGATGGAAAGCACATTTTACTGTATGTTTGCGAATTAGGTATATGTTCTTATTTGAATGGTGACATATATTGTGTTGCTCTCTACATTAATGTTCTTCATATATTTTTTATCCTTTAAAATAAATATTTTAAAAATAGGAAAAAGGAATTAAAATAGAGAAATTAAAACTATCAAATTTGTGTAAACAAGACCAAGACTCAGAAATAATGTACAAATCAATTCACTGCAGCAATGTTCTTTCAGAAAAAGCAAATATTCAGAATAAACAAATATTTTAGAATAAGCAGAAAAGTAAAGCAGGGGCTTTGAGAATGAACGTGTCATCCCATGTATGGGAATGTGTTTCAGTGCCAGAGTGGTGATGCTGTCTAGAACACTCTATACAAACACACCATGCTCCAAAGACACTTTTCTGGATCTGGACAAGGCCCTGAGCAGCCTGATGTGATGTTAGTGTTGGCTCTGCTCTGAGTGGGCTCTAGGCTCTGAGAGCCTACAGCCTCTCTAGGCCTGTGATTGAAGTTGTGCTTTGGGTCTCGGTTAATGTCCACATAGCCAAGTCCTTGGCTTGTCTTGATAGGACTTGTATGGTCCTTGGAGTGTCTTCTGGGATTGCTTAAAAAGGTTGCAGCTGGTATGGTACAAGGGAGAAACTTGGGAGAACTTTATCTGTAGCTTCCTTTTGGGTTTCTCCCTCAGACTGGCTTGGACTTAGGGACCTCCTGCCACTGGAACAGGGCCAGCCCAGTGAGTGGAGGAGCCACCTGTGCTATGCTTATTTGAAGAGGCAGTTAGGATGTGGTAGAATGGCTTTTGAGATCTGTGTTCCATGGCTTTTGGGGTGGATGGTTCTGAATCTCACCTGCAGCAGAGCTGGTCAGGCCAGCTCTTGTGCCCCCAGGACTTCCTGCAGAGGGACCTGACTCAAACATAGCACTCCTGGTGACTCAGGTGTCCTGCCAGCCCTGTGCTGGGACATCAGGGACACAGCTCCAAGCAGCTGTGCTGGATTGGTTCTCCAAGGCTGCAGTGTGTCCTAGCTCAGAGTCTCCTGCACAAGCCAGGCTGAGGAAGCTGCTGTCACACTGCCAAGCAAACCTGGTTTTCTGCAAATCTGAGTGAATACACAGAGTCTGTGCCTGCAAGTCCTGTAAGTTAAGAACACTAAGATGACATCCCCAGGAAGTGCAGCTGCTCTGGCTGTGCTGCATTCCTCCTTCTCCCAGACGTAGTCACTCTTTCTCTTAGACAAGTCAGACCCTTTTACTTGGGAACAGCAGCACAGAGCCCAGAGGCCCAGTTTGAGATGTTTTGCATTTACTGTTTCTGTGGATCATGGTTGGAATCCCTCCTTCCTCTCCCTTGCTCCCTTGTCTGTAGCTCACAGGGATAACAGTCCTCAGAGCTGTCGTTGTCCCAGGTTGTTGGAGGTTGTTCTTCCACAACTGTGCACTTGGGAAAGTGGCTGATGTGGCTTGGACGAGCGTAAATCTGCCAAGGATCTGAGAGGAACAAGGATTTCAGGGAGCAGATAGATGGGTTTTGGAAGAAGTGAGGGTGCATCCAAGTCAGAGAGGACAAAGCCAGGCCAGTCCTGTTGGCCTTCCCACCTTCAGGAGCTCACAGAGCCTGTGTGACTCAGGCACTGCACTGTGGTGTTCAAGGAGCAGGGATGTGCAAGAACTCTGGAGACACAAACCAGATGTGCCCATGAGATAGCAAGGAGAGCTTTAGCCTGAGTGCAGGCAGGACCATTACAAACTATTCTGATTGATGAAAAAAAAAAAAAAAAGATTTATTTGAAATACATTAATTATAAAATTTTTTTGAGGCTTATGTACTTCTAGACACAAGACTGATGTGTTTCATTGTTTATTCACAGAGAAAATGTTTTCTGTTGAAGTTTCTGTTATTAGAAGTTTCCTTTTTTTCCAGGGCTTTCATTTCTTTGGTCCCACACTAGGCACATTCTCAGTGCTCTCAGGGCATGCAAAATTGTGGTGCTGTGGGAGAAGGATGAATTGGGGAAGGCAGAGGAAGAAATGCTGGAACTGGGTTGACTGTAAGTCTCTTATGTCAAAACTAACAAAAGCAACCACCGGATTTGGGAATATCCTCTTGAGAACATTCATCCTCTGGAGGATAATCCTTTACCAGTCAGAGGCACTCAAAGGCTACTGCCAAATGCCTCCTGGCTTCAGCTCCTGCATGGAGCTGCTCATCTGAGGAGCCTGAGTCTGTTCTAAATTCCCGTGCTGCAGTTTCCAGGAGAAAATTTAAATTACTGCATTTCAGGTCCCATTGCAAGCCCTGGGTTAAGAAATGTTCTTATTCTCTTCCAGTCCAGCTACCCAATGGATATTCTTCAGATGATAAGAAGGAAGATATCAGAGAAACTGATTTTCCTGGAAAAACAGGCCAGTGAGCACCCAGGCTCTCCTTCAAGTCTGAGCAGCAGCAGGGAGCTCCAGATTCTTCTTCAGCAGTGGTTTACCTGTTTGGGATGGGCAAGACTGTTGTGGTTGTGATCATGGAAGAAGCCAGACTCTTTGATCCCTCACTTCTTACATGGTGGTTTTCAATCTGGCTGCACTGTGGAGCAAGTCAACTGCATCCCTGCGTGAGAAACTCATGCTCAGGGGAGTGATGAAAGAGGGAACCAGGCTGGACTGGTGATCTCAGGTGATCTGTTTGGAATTAGTGCAGTCATGGATGGAAATATTTGTGGCAGTTTCTGTTTGCTCCTCTCATGAACTGCAGGGTGGTGTCATCTTCAGCTGTCCACAGTATGGCTGTTCTACCTTTCCTGGAGGTCAGAGTGACTGTGGTTGTCTCCACTTTGCTCTTCATGGCATGTAGTGGGTCCAGTGAATGTGACTTAACAGGAAAAACACAAATACAACATCACTCAGACCTTTAAATCACATCTCTGATCCTTCCCAAAGACACAGTTACATAACCATTATGTAAACTGTCTCCAAAAAATCTAAGAAATGCCTCTTGTAAAAATACTCCACCTCCATCATGGAGCTATTGTGAAAACACATTGAGGAGAGCAAAAATACTGCCAAGGAGCTATCAAGAGTAAGCCCAAATTCCCACAGAGGAGCCATTGTAAATATAACCATAAAAAATGGAGGGATCATTGTACAAATCCCTTCAAAAGGCCCCCACGAGAATACTCCCAAATATCACACAAAAGATTTTTAATACTGGATGCTTTGTGGCATTTTTTAGTTGGTTTTTTTTTATGGTCCTTTTAATGAGGTGTTTATTGCTATGCTTTGACATTACAGATCACTTCCAAAATGGCTTCTATGTGATGTTATTGGGGCAATTTTAGAAGCACCAAGATGTTCCCAGTGAATCCATATGGTTTTGACTGTAGGGCAGCTTTACAATTGCCTTGATGATTTTCACAATTGTTTCATCAGTGATACCCTGAGGGCATTTTCTAAATGTCCCTTCAATGGGATCTCTGAGACTTTTGATAGATTTCTTTGCTGGGACCTTAGATCGATGTATTTTCATAACTGCCTTTGGCTGTGTTTTCTGGTGTGCTGTGTCTGTAGTTCAGAATTTTTTCCAGCTTTCAGAGATGTCACAGAATGGTTGGTTCCTGGGCTGGGACTTCAGATAACTTTTCAAATTGTTCTGTTCTTTAGGTGAGAGCTTTGAGTCAATTTAAAATGACTTTGGAATATCAAGGTTCTGGAATTGGGGATGTCTTCAGGAATACTGTAAGTGAAATCTCACAAGGGTGGTCTGAGAAACATTGCCTTGTGATAAACTCATCTTCAAATGGCACGGTCTGTGGGGTTCTCTGTTAGATGGATGGGTCTGTCAGTGTCTTGAGTGTTTACAGCACACCTTGTGTGGTATGGGGACTGTGGGTGGATGTTTGGTGGAGGTGTCTGTGTAGTTGTCGTGGTTGACCTGCTGTGTGGTGACTGTGTGTTGTTTGTTCTGTGTCGTTGTGACTGTGTGTTTTGTTGTCTGGTGTGTTTGTTGTGTGTCCTGTTGTGTGTGTGGATGTGTCTGTTGTGGTGTGTGTGATTCTGTTAGTGTGTGTGCTGTGTGTGTGTGTGTGACTGTCAGTGTGTGTGTGGTATGGGTGATTCTGTGGTGTGTGTGTGGTGATTCTGTGTGTGTGACTTGTCTGTGTGTCTGTGTGTGTGTACTGTGTGTTGTGTGTGACTGTGTGTCTGTGTGTGTGTCTGTGTGTGTGTGTGTGTCGTGTGTGTGTGTGTCTGTGTGTGTGTTGTGTGTGTGTTTTGTGTGTGTGTCTGTGTGTGTGTGTGTGTGATGTGTCTGTGTGTGTGTCTGTGTGTGATTGTGTGTGGTGTGTGATTCTGTGTGTGTGTGTGTGTCTGTGTGTGTGTCTCTGTGTGTGTGTGTGTGATTCTGTGTGTGTGTGTGTGACTGTGTGTGTGACTGCGTTTCTGTGTCCGTGTGTCCGTGTCCGTGTCTGTGTCCGTGTGTCCGTGTCCGTGTCTGTGTCCGTGTGTCCGTGTCTGTGTCGGGCGGAGCTGCAGCAGTGTCCACACACCACGCGAGGGCAGGGGAGCTCCGAGCCCGCCCGGGAGCTACTCCTGAGCGCCAGCTCCACAAACTCTGCATGTGTGTGTGCTTGTGACAGCGACTGCAAAGATCCCTGGGATTTCTACTGACACCCCCAAGCAGGAGATAAGGGTCCCTCTAATCTTACCAGGGCAATATTTGAGTGTTACAGAAGCACAGAATGCTTTGAGTTGGGACGGACCTTAAAGCTCATCTTGTTCCACCCCCTTCCACCCCCCCTTCCACTACATTCGTTTGTTGCAAACCCTGTCCAAGCTGAACCCTTCCAGGGATGGGGCAGCCACAGCTGCCCTGGGCAGCTTGTGCCAGAGCCTCATCATGTTCACAGCCAAGAATTTATTCCCAATATCCCTTCTAACCCTGCCTTCTGGCAGTGGGAAGCCATTCCCCTTGTCCTACTACTCCAGGTCCTTGTCCAAAGTCTCTCTCCAGTTTTCTTAGATCTCCTTTAAGTTCTAGAAGGGGCTTTAAGAAGACCCTCCTCCTCTCCAGGCTGAACATGGCCAGCTCTCCCAGCCTGTCTTCAGAGCAGAGGAGCTCCTGTCCTTGGATCATCTCCATGACCTCCTCTGGACTCTCTCCAGGAGCTCCATGTCCTTCCTGTATTGAGGCCCTCAGAGCTGGAAGCAGCACTGCAGGTGGGGTCTCACCTGAATGGAGCAGAGGGGCAGAATTCCCTCATTTGTTGCTGCAGCTCTTTTTTTGCAGCCCAAGACACGGAGGAGTTTCTGGGCTGAAACATGAGTATCGCCAAGCTGTGTCCACGTTGCTCAGCACTTTATCCATCTGGATTGCTGTGTCCAAGGCAGTGTCCTGGTTTTGATGTGGGAGCAGGTTTAGCTCATCTGTGATCCTGCCCTCTTGGTGGGATGGCTGTGGAAGCATATCTGTCCTGCTGTAGGGCAGGTGTGCTGTAAGGCTCCTGTGTCCTTGACCTGTTTCCTGAGGCTGAATTCCCAGACATCAGCACTGGAAGGGCTGCACACCACACGAGGGGAGATCTCCCAGCAGCACCAAGCAGTACTGGTGGCTGTGTGATCTGGGAATTGTTCTGTCTTAGGGCTTGGTGTGGGGCTGTGCCACTCCCTGCAGAGCCCACCTGCTGGCTGCCATAGCAGGCGCTGGAGCTGCTGCCACTGGGACCAGTCTCTTTTCACCTGCCACACACTGAACCCCTGTTTCTGTTTCATTACCTGTTTTACCTGACTCTGCTCCCAATGGCCATGTGTTGTACCTTAGGGACATCTACTCACCTCTTGTGATTGGGCACCCAGGGTGAACATGTCCCTGATGGCTTGTGAGGAAGTGACTCTGGGACCCAACATCTCTGCCTCTTGCCTTCGCCTTTCTGGAATGGGTTTTCATCTAAATCGAGATCTTCCCTTTCACAAACAGCCTTCAGTCTATGTCTCTTTCCTACAATACCATGATGTGTGTGACCTGTAGTCTTTGCCTTCCATGTCCCTTGCTGGTAAGGAGGGTTGGAGGGCCAGACTTAGGAGTCCAAGTGATCATGTGGGACAAATATTAAAAAGAGAAGGATGACAGTGTACTTAAAAGGCTAAAACAGAGTGGGGATAATGCACAGGAACATCCCAGATGGGAGGACACACGGAAAATAATCATATCATTAATTAAACATGAAGGAAAATTAGATCCTGTAGTTCAGAGGAGCCTTTTTTGCCCCCGTTCCCCTGCAACGGAGTTTCATTCTTCTGGTGTTGGGGTTAGCCAGCATGATAAGGGCCCCAGTGCAATTGATGCAGTACTCATGATTTTGTGAGGTTTCAGACAGGGATTTCATAGGTTGGAAGATGCTGAGATAAAAGCCGAAAGAGCCTCACCATCAGGTTTGATGGTGATTTCTGATGGAAGTGCTGGGCAGCCCAGCTAGGGGAGATGATGGGTCTGCAACTTAGGAGTAAGGAAGAGCTGGTTGGGGATGTGATGATTGATAACAGCTTTGGCTGCTAGACTCACAGCTTGGTGGATTTGGGAGAAGTTGGGAAGGCAAGCAGCAGAATAACAATTCTGACACCAGGAAATCAGACTTTGGTGTATTTAGGGGCTAATTTACCCTCAGAGGGCCTCTCAGAAAAGCTGCTCTGTCTTCAAGGATGACCTCTCCAAAGAGCAGAAAGACTCAGACTGGTCTGCAGGCAGCCAAGCCAGCATGGTAGAGGCCAGTGTGATTGAACAGGGAGCTCATGGCTAAACTAAACTAAAACATAAAACCCACATTAAGTGCACAGAAAGTGAAAGCCAGGATGGGATTCCCAGGAGGAGCACAGAGATATTGCTTGAGTGTGCGGGGGTGGAGTTAGGAAATGTCTTCCTGCAGAATGGACATAAAAAGGGTTCCAAGCTTCCCTAGCATGGCCTCCCTGGTATCCATGCCTAGAGACAGAGCTCAGGAGAGAGAGGTAAATTAGAGGAAGAGAGAATTACAGGTTGTGTAAGGGAACTGGATGTAGGCAACCCTGTAAGACCGTACAGGCTGCACGCAGGGCCTTGAGGGAGCTGGCTGATGTCAGTGCAGGGTCATTCCACAGCACCTCTGAAAACTCTTGGCAGCTCTGGAAGGATCCTGATGATTGCCATGAAGAAGGCCAGTGTCCTACCCTTCTACAAAAAGCACAAAAAGAAGGTTCAGAAATGACTGGTCATTCAGCCTCACCTCAGTCCTTGAGAAAGTTTTGTTAGTAGATAGATCCTCCTTGAACCCATGTCCAAGGATGGGAGGGCACTGCAAGGATGTGATGGTCACCCCCTTATGGGCTATGTTAGTTTCAGTGCAGCTGGTGTGTGGAGGGAAGTGTGTGTTTGTCCCTGGTGGGACTTAGGAGGTTACACCTGAGGTGCTATGGCCATTTTGGGCTTCCTCGTGGGTGAAGATGTATTGTAGGGTCAGCTCAGGTGGCTGGGACTGAAGTACAGGAAAATGAGAGGCTGACAGAGCTGGTTTCAGCTGGAGGAGGGAGGACAAAGGGGACATCTTGCTGTCTGCTGTTGTCTAATGTGTGGCCATGTTAGAGGGGCACACTGGGAAGGCAAGAGGCAATTTCAGCAAGGGAAGTTCTGCTACAGAAGTTTTCCCATTTCCCAGTAGTTCTGGAACAGATCCTGTGAAGCTGGGAGAATCTTTATCCTTGAGGGGTTCGGAATGTACCAGGAGAAAGGTGCTGAGCAGCCTGCTCTGGGCCTGGGGTTAGTCCAGCTACGGGGAGGGGATTGGACTGCAATCTTCCAGAGAGCTGGTCTGACCAAAATTGTTTTAGATTTCATCTCTTTGCATAAAGGGCTGTATTGGAGTTTAATTTAAACATCCTATTGGGGACCATAAATGTTCCAGCATTTATTTTGTATGTAGGTTTTGTATATAGTGTTATATTATGTTATCTATTATGTTCTATTATGTTATGTTATATTATTTTTTTAATATTTAATTTTTCCCTGTGCAGAAACTCTCCAAGATTCTTTTGACAGGCTGGCTGCTGTTATAGCACATCTGGGATAGTCTAAATTATTTCAAAATCATACATTGCTGTTAAGACAATTTCTCTTAGTCTGGTACTGTTGTTTTTGCTAACATGTTTTGCTTACAGGCTTTCTTTGCAGAGGGATAGTGCTCCAAAATCCCAGTGTAGTTCACCAGAGCCAGGTGAAACTTCCTTTAGCTGTTTTTTGCAACCCTGAATGCTTTACAATGTTTTTTCAAACCAGTCTGTGTTTTAGTGTCAAATAAGAAGATCCAGGGAATATGGAACTAAGTCAGTTCACATTTTATTTGCTCATTAACAAAAAGGTCTAGATGGAAGTGAAATAAAACTGAAAAGGCAAATGTTTCTCTCCCAATATAGTGTTGGAAAAGCTGATGCTTTGAGAATCTTGATATCTGCAAAATTTTTCTGTAAAGACTTCCCTGTGTCTATTGGATTCTGGACACCTGCTTTCTCTAGACTAAAATGGTAATGCCCACCTTGTATAGGTTTCATTAAGAAAGCCATAGGGTTTTCCTTTTGCCTGTAGCATTGCAATGGACCTGTTACTGTGCCTTGAGTGGTGGGGTTGTTGGGGTGGGGGTAGGAGGCCATTTATGCAGGACAGATTGCTGCCATCATGTGCTTTAAAGTTTTATGGCACTGTAGGCAGTAAAATTCATAATTCTTCTATAAGTGATACCTCCTGTTCCTGAAATTCTGGTAAATACGAGATCACACTGAATAGGAAAAATGAACTCACCAGAAAATGGAAGTTCCCCAATATTACGGATTGTCTCAGAAATGTCATGGAGGGTTTTTTTTGTTTGTTTTGTTTTTTTGTTTGTTTGTTTGTGGTTTTTTGTTTTGTTTTGTTTTGGTTTTTTTTCCACTTTATTTTAACTTTTCAAGGTCCATCCCACGGAGGTGTGCACCCAGAGTCCCCACTGAGCTTTGCCAGGAGGTTGAACATGCCTGTCCTTGATGGCTGTTTTTCTTGTGAGGTTGGTCTGCAGGTCTGAGCCTCTCCTGCCTGATCCAAGAGAGTGAGAAAAGCTGCAGGAGGCTGTTATCACCTGGCAGGTCCCTTGCACTCATGGGTTTCACTGCAGCCCTGAAATTCCCAGTGGTCCATCTGAGATGGCAACATAGTCTGGGAAGGGCCAGGCAGTATGTTCTGCAGCCACACCCACTGTGCTGGATAGAGGAGGCATTTCTGCTGGGTGACAGTCTGGGGCACAGGACTGAACAGCTGTGGGCCTCAGGGCACTTTGAGAGTTTTCTGGCTGGGGAGAGGCAGAACCACATTGGAGAGGACAGAGAGTCATTGCCTCCAGCTTGTTGGGAGCAGTGTGTGTGTGCCCAGGCTGAGCTACCTGGGTGCCCTGAGTCAGCAAAGGTCCAATGTCTTTTCTTCTTTCCCTTTCAAATCTGGAAACTCTTAATCCTGCACTGGAATGGCCTGGACTCAATAAGGCTGGTAAGATGAGTCTCATTCAGCTCAACAGCCTTTAGCTAACAATATTTGTTCCTTGTTTCTGAATGAGCTCTAACTTCTGATAAATTCTGTTGTATTGGTTTTTTTCCCTTTTTAGAAACTTTCTCTGAAAGTTTGAAAAAGCGCACTTTCACCTTGGAAGGACTTGTTTCTGGAAGTTGAACAGCATCTCACCCCAGAGTGTGCACATGGTGAGGCAGCTGCAATGTCTGCCATCATTTTGAGCATGTGGAATGCATTTAGAGGTGAGGGTTGGATTCCTGGACAGGTGTTTGGAACACAGACCCTCAGCTAAGGATGAAAGACTTTATATGCTGATTTTTTCCTCATTTTCATGTGGTTGATAAATTCACTTCACAATAAGCTCCCCAATGTTGGCTTTGTTAACAGTAGTTCATTAAACACTACTAGGAAGGGGGAAAAAGGGCTTTGAGAATGTGCCTGTCCTCCTGATCACTGTTGAGGCCATGACAGAGCAGGTATTCAGGTGGAGGAAGCTGCTGCTAAGAGCTGGCAAAGAGATCCCTGAGGGTGTGAAATGTCAGAAGCCAGGAGCAGGCACTTGAGGGAGGTAAGGCAGAAGCTTCAGTTAAGTTAGAGAAGGAAATACCTCCTGCCAGAGCTGCTGTGTAGAGGGGGGTAAGGTTCTGTGAGTGACCTGGGCCAGGGGATTTAGCATCTGTTCCTTGTGATCTGGAACACAGACCTCAAGGGCTTTCCTTCTCCAACACCTTTTGTGATGTGCCTCTCCAGACTTCTGAGCAGATCATTTTTAAGGTCTCTTCCAACCCAAACCATTCTATGATTCTGTGATTTTCTCTCTTCCTCTCCCCTTCTACTGGCTGCTAAAGATATCTATATCTGCCTGTGGATAAGGGAGATGAGGATGGCCTGTGCAGTACAACTTCTCTGATGCAAAATCTTTTCGCTGTTTCTTGCTCACGTGGGAGGATAAGGAAGGTGGTGGTGTAGCCTGTCTGGTGTCTGGCTGTGGCTTCCCAACTTTGTGTTCTACTGTTGTTCGAAGGCTGGAATTTTCAGATAAACCGGCAAGAGAAGGGGCTTTCCAAAAATCCATACCTCAGTGCACTCATTCCATGGAGATCTGGAGGACAGGTGGGGGCTTCTGCTGCCCACTGTGGGGTGGGAATGGAATCCCAAGGTCCAGTGCTCCAGTTCAGCCTCAGGAGCAGCCAGCACTGCCATGACAGCATTGGCCTGGCAGAGAATCCCCTCAGTGCCTGTGGCTTGGGGCAGCCCCAGTGGAGCTGCAGGATGAGCTGTGGGGCCAGAGCCCAAGGCAAGAAGCTGTGAACTGCTGACCCTTTGCACAACAAAGGGCCCAGAGTCCTGGGGCCAGGCCAAGGACTTGGACACTCAGAGACATGGTGGGAACCAAGGGCCCCCCGACTTTCCTGTCATTAGACTGTGACAGGATAAAAGGGTTTTCTTTGTTTGGGGTGCCTCCTCAGAGGCCCTAGCTCAAGCTGTTATTTTTTTATTTCAAATAATAATTTATTATTTGAAATAATATTTTAAAAATATTTTAAAAATAATATTTGAAATAATATTATTTGAAATAACATTTGAATAATTTATTATTCAAATAATAATAACAGCTCAAGCTGTTATCATTATTTCAAGCTCTTATAAGACACGTTACCTCTTCTCTGTTATTTTCTTATTTCGCTATTGCCTCATGATTCAATTCTTTTAAGGATCCGGGCATTTGAGACTCATGGAGTCCTCTGATGGAGCTCCAGGATGGAGCTGGTGACAAAATCTGGAGTGACTCGGTGAGTGTGCGGGTGCAGGTGCAGACGGTCTCGGTGCCAGCTCAGCTGGTGGGACAGTGACAGCCAGGGTGGCTCCTGGAGCTCACACAGGGGAGTTCCCTGGCTGGGCCCAGACTCTGTGATGGGCAGGAGCTCCCTTGGGAATTGCCATTCCCTTCCCCCTGGCCAAGGTCAGCACATTGCCATCCCTGCTTGTGTCTCTGCAGAGCACACAGGGCCTGGCTGCTCTCAGGGGCACAGGTCTCCTCAGCCTGCTCCAGTAATGCTCCATGTCTTGGAAAGGCTCTGGCAGAACAAGCCTCACAGTCAGGTCAAACCCCTCATTCCCTGCAGGCCTCTGGGGCTCTGGGATTTTTCTTATTCACAGAATCACAGAATCATTAATGCTGGAGAACACCTCGAGGTCATAGAGTCCAACCTGTGCCCAATCCCCATCCTGTCACCCAACCTGGAGCACTCAGTGTCACATCCACGTATTCTTTGGACACCTCCAGGGATGGGGACTTCAAACCTCCCTGATAGCCCCTTCCAGTGCTTAACAAATCTTTCAGGAAAGAATCCCTCCTGATGTCCAACAGGAACCTCCCCATGTGATCCAGCACCTCAATGTCCTTCTTGAAGTGCAGGGCCCAGCTCATGTCAAAGAGAGAATTGGACTCTTCAAAGCTTTGCTCACTCAACCCACTCTGGACACCTTCAGGTGCAGGGCAGTTTTATTTCTGTTGTAAGTGATTTTATTCTGTCTGGGGTGATGAGGGGTGTACATAGCAGGAATGGATTCCCAGAAACAAGACTGAGCTGCCAGAGGAAGCAGTGATGTAGTAAAGACAGAGAGATGGGGATGAATGGAGGATTTTAACAGCCAGGCAGTCATGGCAAGGTAGGGAAATGTCAGCCAGGCTCAGGAAACTGGGCTGGAACCTGCTTTGCCTTAATGTGTTTTTTTCCCTTTGCCCCTAATGTAACTGTGCCCACTGTAATATTGCTCTCACTGTCTTCCTCAAATGCCTCCAATGTGGTGACAAAAGGAAATGTGAAACTCCAGCTGGGGAATTTTCCAAACCAGGAGTTTTAAAAAAAGGGGAGGAGGAAGGGGAAAATAAGGGTCTAAGTGTGAGAGTGGGAGAAGGAAGTGGAGAGGTGGGTTAGAGGGGCTAGGCAAGGAAAATAATCCAGTTATTTTAATTGATTAACTCAATTGGCAAAATTGCAAGAGAAAAACAGAAAATTAAAAACATAAAAGTTTTTTTTTTCCCTGAGGGCTTGGAATAAAACTGCAGAATTTTTAGTGCAATTGTTTTTCTGTTTGTTGACTGACTCCATGGGGCAGTACAGGAAAGGGGAGGAAGAACCCAGCTGTGTAGGGACCAGAACATCTTCTGGGCACCCCTTGAACCTCAGGGCAAACTTGGACTCAATTTGCCATCTGATTTTTCCTTCAGTATTAGAGTTGCTTTAGCTGTGCTGCTGAAGGCTTTAGTTTCCTGAACAGCTGATTTTGGGAAAAGTTGTCATTGCCACCAAAACAACTCATCTGGCTCCATCCTCCTCTCTTTGCCTGGTTCGGGAAAGCATTCATAATGAAAGTGGCCATTTGCTGTTGTTATTGTGAAGAATTAACCTCAAACTTTTCCTAGGTGGTGTGGAATGGCTGCTGCATTTTATACCTGGACTGGCAGCAATTCAGGATCAGCTCTTCCTGCACACTGTGGTGTAAACATGAATGTAGAATGATGAGAGGAGGAGCCAGTTTTTACCTCTACTCACCAAGTTCCTGGCCCTTTGCTGTCTCCTACAACTTCTAAAATGTACACTTCAGTTATAAGTGTTAAAATTATTGTTGTTGTTATTATGATGATTCCCCAATGTTTGGGGTCAAATACTATGCTTGGATGAGATCAACAGTGCAACTCCCTCTGCTTCCCTCCTGTGTCTCTGCAAGATGGTGGGGAACCCTGGACATGAGGCTGGGAGTCTGCAGGACAACAGGAGAATCAGGACTATGGGTCATGTTCTACAGGTTGGAAGATTTCTTTGTCTCTAAGGCTATCACAGATTGCTGGATAAGGAAGTGAAGCAATATCCCAAAGAATCTAAACTCCCCAAGCAAAGAAAATGCTGTTTTCAGGAGCAGGGGAAAATGTGAGTTTAGTTTGTAGATGGCTTCACTGTCAACTTGATTTACACTTCAGGAAAATCACCTAACTGGTGTAAAGAAGTAGATCTTTTAATATTCCTGTGATGTGAGTGGTTGTCCAGCCTCCTCTGGTGTAGGTTGTTGTTGATGTGAGTCAGTCACTGCCTTCAAACCCAGCACTGTGTTCCTTGTGATGACAGCATCTCCCATGTCCCCTGCTGGGTCCTGCTCTTTATTTTGCATTTTATTTCAGAACACTTTGAAAAGAAATAAATTAAAAAATGGATTCTGGTTGTCCTGATGGTCACAGTCCCTGTACTGATGATGTCAAAAATGAATGAACAGTTCCTTAGCGCTGTTGGAGTACTTTGGCAGCCCAGCATTCTGCTCTGTTATTTTTGGGTGATGGAAACCACACTGAGTAATGAAGGAGCAGGTTTGATTTTTTTATTGGTGAAAAGATGTCCCATTACTCTCCATGTTTTGAGCACCAATAGGCCTGGCTGCAGAATGCCTGCTTTCCTTCTCTGGAGTTCAAACACTATAATTAACAATCAATACTATCAGTGCTTCAGTGTAGGTGGCATTCACTGCACCATACCCATGAGGAGCACTGGTGGATCCCAGCTTTCACCCAGCCATCATCACACTGTGCCTTCAACAATAAAGCTTTAAATTCAAAGCAGATTATTTCAGCATGTTGAGCAAATTACCTCACTGGTTACTGTTAAGTCCCAGAAGAGCCTTGAAGGATATTTCTTGCCATGCACTTGATTCTTTTTAGTGTTCTCATGGCAGAACTGGCATCTTTCAGCTGTAAAATGAAGCTTTGTGTGTTCTTCCCTTGTCACCTGCTCCTCCACAGATAGTTTGTCCGACTTTGATGCTTAAGGCAAGATCATCTGTGGCTCTTTTGGGTATCAAGGGGGAAAAAGGGGATGAAGGTTATGGGCAAAATGCTGACAGGTGAGTCAGGAGAGGAGGCTGGCATTGACAGTAAGCTGTCCTAGTCCTACTTCTTTTGCTTTCCCAGCACTGATGTTCTACCCATATTACTCCTTTACATATTAATGCATAATTATTAATAAGAGTGCCATAACTGATTGTGAAACCTCACAGTGCTGCAATATCAGTCATGGCAAGTGGAGCTGGGCTTGTAGAGATGCTGTGGATGCCAGAAAAATTCCAACATTTTGGATCAGTCTGGGGAGGTGAGAACCACAGCTCTGAAAAGACAAGAGAGCTGAGAGCTGATCCAGTTCTGTGTTCTCTGTCTAACAGTGTTGGACACTGAAATCTCTAATCCCCTTCATTCCATGCTGGGAAGCCTTGATGAATGCTCTGCCCTGAGCTGGGAATAAGCCCAGCTCCACACCCTGCAGCAAAGGGCAATTTTCTTCCTTCAATTTTCTTCCTTTCTCAGGATGATGCACAAGGCAGTTTAGGATGGGAGCTGCAGAACTTTGGGGTGAGGTGAGGTGTTTTTACATAGAAATTAGTAAATAATATGCACATATTGAAATCACTCTGTGTGTGTGTGCGCGCCTGAAATTAAATACACCCACATGACCATTTACTCCCCAGTACAAGAAAGGCATGAACTTCCTGGGGAGAGTCCAGAGAAGGGCCATATGGCATCTCTGATGTGAAAAGAAACTCAGAGAGCTGGGATGTTTTACCTGGTGGACAGAAAGCTGAGGAGGATCTTGTCAATGTGTCTGAATACCTGACTGTGAGATTGAGGATGAGTCAGACTCTTCTCAGTGTTCCCCAGTGAGTGACAGGACTAGAGGTGATGGGCACAATGTGAAGCACAGAAAATTCCATCTGAACATAAACTCCACATTTTTTGCTGTGAGGGTGGTCAAACACAGGGAGAGATTGTTCAGAGGATTGTTGAGAAAATCTGACTTGAAATATTTATGGGCAAGCTGCAATAGCTGACCCTGCCTCAGTGGGCAGGTTGGGTTAGGTCACCTTCCAGCTTCAGTGATTTAAATTCTATGATTTTATGATTATTCTTGAAGCAGATTTGGAATTTTGTCGATTATTCTTAATAAGGGATAATAATTACATACATACTTTATTTTTAAAAGCAGACTATGCTCAGTAGTTTCTTCCCACTAGACCCACTGACATTAAAAATCTGATAGTTAATAGTGATATTATTAAAATTTAGAAGACAAATGACAGGTAGCCTTTGAGCAGGCAGAAGAAGATTATCTGGAGTATAAAGAGGGAGAGGAGATGATGACTTGTAAGTGCTCATCAAGAAGTACTGGAAGCTGAGAGAAGGGAGAATATAAATGTTCCCCAAGCTTTGGTTCAGTACTGCAGACAGCCTTGGCTCTTGGCAGTCAAGAGATTGGTGCTCTGCTCCAATTCAGGCTGCTCAAGGAAGCACCTGAACTGCTGCTCCTCTGGAAGGAATGGGATATCACCTGCTGCTTCTGAGCAATACCTGCCACAGGTAGGTAATGCAGAGCCCTCTGCATCCCCTGACCAGGTGAGGTGGGAACTCCTGGGAACCCAGGACATTCCTCTGACTGTCCTGGAAAATTTATGTCACAAGAATTTAAGTAGAATGATAGTTAACATATCACAGGGTGAAAAAGTAAAATTTTGGGGTTTTAGAATGTGAATTCGGGGGATAAAGATGGAGGATTTAAGGCATGTCCCTGCCCTTCTTATTTGTCTCTTGTCCTCCATCTTCTGCTGTGGTGGTGGCATTTTTTAATTGGTTTAGAGTAAAGGTACACTGTTTAATATAGTTGATAGGTATTGGAGAACTATTGTAAATAAAGTGTATGTAATTTTTAGTATAAAAAATAACACTGCCCAAAGGAGTCAGAGTTTGACACAACCTGACCTGCAAGAAGGATCTCAGCAGGCCAGAGCCACGAATGTAACAAGATAACAAGAATAAACAATCCTTAAACAAGAGAACAGGCCTCTTCTTCTGATGCTGGGCTGGGGGAAAACAGAGACTTTCACAAATTCAGGTTCAGGTCAACAACAAAAAACATTTTTAAAACCTGACAGGAACTCTCGGATATGCCCTTGCACCTGACTCCCATCAAAAGCCTGGCAGTGCAAGAGCTCTCCAGAGCTCTGTGACTGTGGCATGGGGGAGATGGATGTGACCCATGTCCTGAATGTACAGCCCTTGCTGCACCCACCTGCAGCAATATCCAAAGGGCAGAGTGTCCTCGCTGTTTCTGGGTTGCTGTGGGTGCTTTTAGACACACCTGTGATCCTGGGGGGGCCAAAGTCTCGGGGTTTGCTTTGGTCAGGGTGACTCCAAGATGTATAAAAAGTCTCTGTCTCCCAACCCAGCTGTCAAAGACTGAGTCAGAAGTCTTCAGCTGATGCTCTCAAGGTTGCTTTATTGTTTCTTATCTCAGATATTTTCTGTCTGGGCTGCCCAGGTCTGTTCAGCAGGGCAGCCCCAGGCACACTCTCTGCCCCCCTGGGGCAGGCACTGTTTTTTATACTACAGATTCCATGTTAGTTATTTACAATTATGATCCAGTGCCTCTCACCTGTGTTAGACAGTTGCATTCTACTCTAATCCAATCCCCAATGCCAACATCACCAAGAAGATGGGGTTAGGAAGAAGAAGGAAGGAGGACAGGACAATGCCCAAGTCCCTCCATCTCACCCCTAAGCTCCCATGGTAAAATCCCCAAAATTTCCCTTTTCACTCTACAACTACTACTAGCATGCTATCTAAACTTTTGTGACTTTTAGTTCTTCATTCACAGGTGGTAATTTGTTCCATGGGTCAAACTCAAAGCCCCAGGAGTCCCTGGCTGCTGCCAGGGTCTCTGACCCCCCCTGTCAGGGCTTTGGAGCCCCCTGGCTGGAGCTGGGATCAGCCAGGACTGTCAGAGCCGTCCTGGGTTCTGACACAAAGGAACCTGGCTCCCAGTGAGCACTGCTGCTTGATTCCTTGTGGAGCTGCAGAGAGGGCCTATTGCAGTGACTATGTGGAAGCAGCATTCCCCAGCTCTCCCCATCCCTCACTGCACACTGAGGCTGTACAAACAGTCAGATGATCCCAGGTGTTTGTTTCCATTCATAAGTAGGTACCAAAGTGCTTCAGAAGACGTCTCTGCATCCTTAAGCACCTGTGCATTGCTGACACCTGTGCCCTGGGAGCCCTTTAGGACAGGAATTGTCACCATTGTGACCATTACCCAGCCCCAGACAAACTTTAATTCTTTCAGCCCTGTATGTCTTGGGGGTGGGGGGGAGCCACAAAAGAGGGTGAGGTGTTGGACTTTGTGACAGACCACTATTTGAGTGGGATTCTTCTTCCTCACAGTTGCAGGGAAGTGACTCCAGTTTTGAGGCATTCAGGAAGCTGAAGATTTTTACTATTTTCCAGGTTGACTTTTCACACTGTGAACTCAGCTTTTCCTCTGATTTTTCTCAAGTGTCCACTTGAGAGTTGCATGTGCAGTGTTGTCCTCAATACATCCAAAGAGAAGATGCAAACTCTGGAGTTTGCTGTATACATGGGATCATAGATGGAGAGAGTTTGCACACACTTTGCTTTCATGTAAGGTTTAAGAAATCTCTGAGCAGAATATTTCCAAGAATACTTCTGCTTCCCAACAGAATACTTCCCAGAACAGGAGAGTGTACTGGCCAGAGGAATCAGAGCAGACTCTTCAGCCCTTCCAATCCTGCCTCCTCTGCACCATGTTCCTGGCTATCACCTTTCCAAGTGGTGCCTCTACCTCCTCTGCCTATGGGAAACATCCAGCAAGGCAGATTTCAGAGGGACATGTGGCTTTAGCCCCGGGGTCCCCACTTATTGTGCTCATCCCTGAAGGCTCTGAGGAGAGACAGCTCTTGGCTGCATGAGGGCAATGTGGCCTTTACCCAGCACAGGATGTCACAAGGTTCTTGCTCCATGCTCTTCCCTGGCTCACAGCTCTCTTTGGGGTCCACCCCCGTGTCTTCTGTAGCTGAGCCCTCTGTGAGAACATCCATCAGATCTCACCTTTTCCTGTGGAGTCTGCCCATCTTTGACTGTTCCACCTTGAAACTCTGACAGAGACTTTGGAATGGAGCAGATACAATGGAAACCTCCACTATGGGCAGTGCAGATTGAAGATCACAATGTCTTTCACTTGGAGAACAAAAGCTGACATATTTGGTGCTTGTGATGCTCCTGCTCTGGACTACACCAACTGGCACCCCTTTCCTGGGTCTGTGATGGAAGGAAGAGGTGTGTGGGGATTCAGGGCTGGGAGCACAGTGCCCATATGGAGAAAAGGTCCATTGGGTCTGGATGGCAGGGAAAAGATCCCAGAAGGAATTAAAGCTAACAAAATATTCAGAGATGAAAAGCTGAGATGAAGTGCCTCAGTTTCGCTTCTAGGAGCTCAAACCAGAAAATGTGTGAATGAGAGTCTGGAAGCTGCCGGTCAGGTCTGGGACAGTAATGGAAAAGATTGCCTGAAAATGTGAATGTGGTTTTGTGTCACTGGAGAGCAGGCACGAGGTATTAACCCCTTAGTAGCTCAGGTATGACCTGGAAATGTTGAGGTCACCTGCCAGGCCTGATGTGTGGTCCATCCCAGTGCTGAAGGTGGGCCTGAATTCTCCAAACTGTCTGTTTTCCTTTGGCCTCCAAGGAGGCCAGTACCAGACATTGCCATCCCATGCACAGTCACTTGCATTCCCGTGGCCATGGCTCTGCTGCCATCCCAAGCATTCCCAATCATGGCCCAGTCTTACAGAAATCACAATGTTGGTGGAAAAAACAATGAGACTGAAAAAACAATACCGTAGGGTGCTTGCTCCATGGCTTTGTTTCAGAGGAGCTGCACATCTCCAGCCAGGAGGGCTGGACGAGGGGAAAACTGACATCTGAGCGTGCCTACAAACTGCCTGCACATTGTCCTGCTAGACAATGCTTCCGGGTCCCTCAGGGCCAAAATCCTCCTCAAGCAGGCCATGTCTGCCTTCAGGGTGTCCTGGCAGTGCCTTGCTGACGTGCAGGGGAAACCTCAAAGGTGCCCAGCCCTGACAATGGCTTCCAGAGCAGCTGTGCCTGTCACCCTGCCACTCCAGGGCCTCTGCCTCTAATACTGGTCCTCAGCCAAAATGCAGCCCACAATGGCCTCAACCTCCTCCCTTTCAACTTGTCCCACCACCTCAGTGTCCTCCTGCCCACTCAGGCTGTTGCACTGTGTCCCCAGCTCAGAACTGTGGCCTTTTCATATCGGGACTCCCAGCCCAGCTCCACTTGAAATCATGGAATCTGAATGATTTGGGTCAGAAGGGACCTTAAATCACATTTTGTTCCACCCCTGCCATGGACAGGGACATTTTCCACTATCTCATGCTGCTCCAAGCCCCATCCAGCCTGGCTTTGGACACTTCCAGGGATCCAGGGGCAGCCATAGCAGCTCTGGGCACCCTGTGCCAGGGCCTGCCCACTCTCACATCCAAGAATTCTTCCCCAATATCCCATCTAACTCTGGCCTCTGGCAGTGGGAAGCCATTTCCCACTTGTCCTACTACTCCAGATCCTTGTTGAAAGTCCCTCTCCAGCTCCAGCTCTCTTGGAGTCCCTTTAGGCACTGGAAGGGGCTCTGAGGTCTCCCTGGAGCCTTCTCTTCTCCAGGCTGAACATGCCCAGCTCCTCCAGCCTGGCTCCAGAGCAGAGGGGCTCTAGCCCTGTGATCAATGTAGTGGCCTTCTCTGAGCTTGTTCCCACAGATCCACATCTACCTTGTGTTGGAGGCCCAAGTGGAGGCAGCTGCAGGTGGGGTCTCACCTGACCCGAGCTGAGAGGAGGCAGAAGAGCAGCCTCATGAGCTCTCGCTGGGGGAGGATGGGGAGCAAGAACTTCTCTCTGTTCTGGCCTTGCTGAGATCATTTCACACCTGTGTTGGTGACCAGGAGTGGGTGACACAATCTCAGCTGACTCCTGCTTGTGCACAGGACTGGCTAATCCAGGCAGGATGTGCTGCCTGCAGAAGCAGCAGGGTCACCCCTTGGTACCAGCAACTGGCTGAGGGCTGAGCTGCCCAAAGGTGGGCAGAGTGGCACCAGTAAGGGCCAAACCAGCTGCTAAGAAGGGAGATGGAGTGGGGTAAGATTGCTTTTACCTTTTATTTTTTTTAAATGGTTGTTGAACTTAGTGCTTTGTAGGGTGGAAAGACTGTTAGAGATGTGGCGAAAGGCACTTCAATGAGCATTTTCCAGAGAGCTTGTACTGTGGATTTATGGCCTGCAGCAGCAATACAAAGGTGCTGGTTTCTGTTTCCTGCACGTCTGCAGACCCATACACTTTCACTGTTTCTCAGGCACCTCTTCAGTCAGTGCAGAACATGCTCTGTGTTTATGCTCTCTCCTTTCCCTTAGCAACCCTGTAAGGAACACAGCTCAGAGACGGTTTCAGGCTCTGCTTGCTGTAGATGGGCTCTGGGGGGCTGATGGGGCCTGAGCAGCAGAGGGAGCAGATCTCTGCTCCACAATCAGCTCGTGCTCAGTTAAGTTCCCCTACTGGCCTGTGGAGTGTGTGGAAGGGCTCTGTGCCCCATGGGAGCTGGATAAGAGGAATCCGGCTGGTGCATTGTGCAGTGCTCCATGTAGCTTTGTTCTCTCTGAGGCTTACAATTATTGAGTTGCCAGGAGATGGGCACTGGCTTTCAGAGGCAACTCAGCTTCCCTGGATGGAGCCAAGGGACTCTTAATGGTAAAAGGTTCCCCATTGAGCAGTGAGGAAAAGCTCCTGTGCTTTACAGCATGTGTGCTTTTGGGGCTCAGGGCCCTTTGGGGTGATCTGGTGCTTTCTCAGTGTCTCCTTCCCCAGAGGTGCCCTGAAGCCTGTCCTTGGATCACTGGCGACCCCCTCCAGGCATGTGCCAGGAGACATCAGTGAGGCAGAAGGCAGTGGGGATTCTGGGTGAGCTGGAAGTAATGGTCAGCACATCCATGGACAGCATCTGCTGTGGAGGCCCTGAGAGATGGACTGAGGTGCTGTGGGTCTCAGGTTGTCTGGCCTGGGCTGGGCTCTGGCACAGACCGGACCTGCAGAGCTCATGGCCATCACTTCATCTGGGAGAAGAGGGTGTGAACAAGGAACCAACACAACCCAGAGGGCTTTTGCACAGACCCACAGTGGAGTTTTCCACAGCTTCCTGGGGAAATTGTTCATGGGAAGGGCAGTGCTTTTGCCTGTATTGACCCTGTTGTTATCTCAGGCTCCTCCTGGGCTGGGCTCTCTCAGATGTTCTCCCTCCTCTTCAGCCAGCTCCCAAGGTAGTAATCATGAGCCCTGGAAAGCTGACAGTGCCAGACTCCTGCCAGCCTTGGGCTCAGACTCCCTGTTCCTCTGTGTTCAGGGTCATCTAGTGTGTCTGTAACTGTTTGCCATTGCTCTACCCCACAGTGGCCACCACCTGAGACACTTACTAGGCTGAAACTGTATAGAGACCTTTTAGATGAGGGCTGTTGTGGGATCTGGCAGGCCCGCCGTGGCGCTGCCGTGGCTCCCTGGAAGGCATTCTCTGAGGAGAGTACCTCTCTGGAGTAGACCCGGCTATCCTGGCCTGATACCTCTCAGGCCTCTTCCCGGTGGAGCCGTTAGGCTGTAACTTGTGTTATCCCAAAAAGAAGCTGTTGCCTCCACCCCCCAGTCTCCCCAGTCATGGCTCCTGACATGTACAGGAGCTGTGCACAGCATCTGGCAGTTTAGGAACCCTGAGTACCTGCTGGGGACTCCATTTCTGCTCCACTGGCCATGCACCATCGTGCTGCTCTTGTCCACTGCTCAGCTCCTGCTGCCATCATGATGAAGGGCTGTCCTCTGATGGCCCCATGCCCTTAGAGAACTCACATGACCCTCTGTTGGGGACAGCTTCTACCCTGTGTGCATTTGGGTACCTCAGCTACAGCTTGAAGATACTGCCAGCAGCAGGGCAGGGGATTTCAGGCAAGAGAGTGTTGCAGTTAGTCTGTCACTTGTAATGATGCTCATTATTATCAATCTTCCAATTAGAGATTTCCTTATGGAGTAAGGATATGTGCTGGGGAATTTAAGTTTATGTTGGGGATCATAGAATTGTTCTGGGTGGGAAGGGACCTTAAAGCTCATCCAGCCCCATGTCTGCCATGGCAGGGACACCTTCCACTAGCCCAGGTTGCTCCAAGCCCTGTCCAATCTGGCCCTGGACACTTCCAGGGATGGGGCAGCCACAGCTGCTCTGGGAAACCAGAGTGCCAGGGCCTCAGCACCCTCACAGCCAAGAATTTCTTCCCCAATATCTAATCAAACCCACTCCCTCGAAGTCATTTCGAAGCCATTCCCCTCTGTCCTGTCTTCTTGCAGGCTCCCTTCAGGTATTGGGAGGCCCCAATTAGGTCACCCCGGAGCTTCTTTTCTCCAGGCTGAACAATCTCAATTCTCTCAACCTTCTTCCCATGCTTCTCTCTATAGTCAACTTTGTAGCCCTCCTCTGGACTAGCTCCAGGAGGTTGATTCCACTTCCAAAGGAGCATTTTGTTTCTGGAAATCGACCTAGGATGAGTCTTTCCCAGTCCTGTGCATGTCAGCAGCCCTAAGGGCATGACAGAAAACGGCTCTGTGTTTTTAATAAGCCAAACATGAAAACGGATTTTGAGCACGTGTAGGATATCAGAAGTCTGGATCAGGACTCAAGTCTCACAACAGGCCATGTTTTTCACAGCTCCCACTGTGAAAGAAGATTGTAGCAGAGCTTTGGATTTTGTCACTAAATTTGGGGTTCCCAGCCTCTTCTTTAATCCTTGAATCTTGTTCCTCTGATTTCTTGCTATCTCTCAAGTTTTTCAACTTGAAATAAAACCACAGGCCTCACTCAAGTGCAGAGGAGGGAAGCGGAGCCAGGTTCTGGCTGGTGAGTCTAGCTTTGCATGGGAGACCCTGTTATATGATGTCCTTATACTTTTATGTCACAGACTCTGTCCTGCTACGAACTCAAACCCCTGAGCTGCTGCTCACAGGAGTCTGGTCCACGGGACCTGGAGAGGCACCTGGTGCTACAATTCTGCTGCATAAAGCAGCAGGTGATTTGTCTTTTCCCTCCTGAGAACAGGGGTGGGGAGGGTGGTGTCAGATGATGTGGACACAACACAATTTCCCAGCTCTCACTTGGACAATGCAGACAACACCCAAGGCACAGCAGCAGCCAAGAGGATCACCAAGGTGCTCCTCACATGAAAGAGGACAGAAACCAGCCACTGGTCAGCAATGGGGCTCATTTATTATCTCATGAAAATGAGTGACAAACAGCTGCAGTAACATCATCAGAACCAAAGCTTTGCCCAGAGCCTGAGCTCTGAGTGCAGGGCTCCCTGCTGTACTGGGTGGCACTGGGAGGGTTTGTGATGGAGTCAATGGATTTGGGAGATCCCTGAGCTGCAGGGAGTGGATTTGAGGCTGTTCCCAGTGGCCTGTGTCCTCCTGATGCCACCATCCCACAATGTCGATTTCTGTTTCCTCCTTCTACATCAGCTGCCTGCCATTAAAATAGAAGTCCCCAAAATGCATACAGTCCCCAAAATGGCTACACTCTGTGTGAGTACCCAGAGCCAAGAACCTCTTCCAGGAGTGAGGTTTGGGGGCAATGAGGCAGCAGCCAGACCCCATTTTAACCGTATCTGGCCAGGAGCCAGGTGCCTACAGACAGGAGTGCCCCAGGTGTGCTGTGCTGTTTGAAGGGGGGTGGTGGCAAAGGTGGAGGGGGCCCAGTGTGCCCTTGGGTGCCTTGGCTCGGTGCTGCTGGGTGACCTCAGGCAGAGCACATGGGTTTTTCTGGGAACTGTTTGGGTTTGGCTGCTGTGGGTTTCAGAGACCCCTTATGAGACACTGTGAGTCAGATTGAAAGACTGAGCATCCCCAGCTCCTGGTCTTGTTTGGAAGTGAGGGTTGTGTCCAACCCATGAGGCTCCCAGTGAGTGAGTGGGGATTCCCAAAGCAGAGGCCATCCAAAACTCAGGTGTACGCACAGATACCCTGCTTTTGGTGGTGTAAGAAAGACACCAGCCCATTTCCAGGGGTGCATGGGACCTGCAGAGAGCCCTAGAGGACAAGGCCTGGGGTTCCTGTGAGTGGCCACATCATCACAGTTGGCCATTTCCAGGGCTGTCACAGAGCGATGGCTTTGGCCAAGAGGTCTCTGCCTTGAGAAGACAAGCTTGGCTTCACTGCAGGCTCTCCTGGCTGCTGATGCTGCAGGGTGAGCAGGAGGGTTTCCTTGTCCCACTTCCTGAGCAAGTGGGGCTCTCTCCCAGGCAGAAGTGAGACTCACTCCCATGGCCAGCCCTGAGTGTCTGGAGCTCAGTCTGAGCCCTTCTGGGCCAGGGGCAGCTGGCAGAGCAGTGCCTGTTGCCCAGGCAGGTATGATGGGGATGAGGGTAGACAGGTTGTACTGGTGCTTTTCAGGGAGCAGTTTGTGACACCTTGCTGGCCTCTTGGCACTGGTGTTGGCCCTCAGTGAGTGCTGTGGGGCCATTCCCACGGCTGCTCCCAGCAGGTTTAGAAGTGAGATGTGTAGGGCGGCGTGGGTGGGGAGGGGAGGAAGGTTATCCGGAGGCTGCTGCCAGACAGATCTCGGCTCTCTGCAGTTGTCAGCACCTCACTGTCGTTGAGGCAGGGACAATGCTCAGAGCAGCCCCTCTCCTTCCCCTGGTGCCCACCCTTTGCTGGCAGGGGATGAGCGTCATGGAGGGGAAGCTGTAGCTGTCAAGGATGGGGCGCACTCCCAGGGAATCAGGTGTCTCACACATGTGGTCAATGTCAGAGAAGTTCACCAGAGCCTGGGTGGAGTCATAGGAGCTTTTCTCCATGTCATCAGCCCTGCAGGACTGGGGGAAGCTGCCCTTGTCCTGCCCTTTCTGCCTCAGCAGGCGGAAGTCATCTCTGAAGTGGGGGTTGAAGAGCAGGTAGAGCAAGGGGTTGAGGCAGGCGGGCAGGGGCAGGACCACAAGGAAGATGGACTTGATGACCTCTGGGGTGATAAGGAAGAGATTGAGGGTAGAGGAGAAGGTGAGGAAGGCCACTGGGCAGTAGAGGAGGCAGTTGGTGAAGATCAGCCAGGCCACATGCTTGACCATGGCGCAGTCCCAGACAGCGCTGAACTCCCCCTTCAGCAGGTTGCAGTAGAGTCGGATGTAGGTGCCGGTGATAGTCAGGAAGCAGAGCATATTTGTCATCACCAAGGCCACAGTGAAGCCCAGGGTGGTGGGTTTCCCCTCTGGGATGGGGTATGGAAGGCAGAGAGGGGATGCTCCATATTCCCCAATGGAGAAGAGAGGCAGAACGGCAGCCACAGAGGACAGCAACAGGCAGCAACAGGCAGCAGCCTTGACCTTCCCCAGGGATGGGCACTTCCCATAGCCCCGCACGCAGGAGGCTGAGAGGCTGCACTGCACAGCAGCCAGGGTCAGCAGGAAGATGGCAGCCTGGGAGGCCAGCACGGACAGGAACCCTGTGACCCTGCAGCCCGCACCCGTTTCCCATCTGGCGCCGTATCGAGCAAAGTGGCCGTAGGTGAGGGTGTCCACGAGGGCCAGCATGCTGCAGGAGATGCCTGTCAGCATGTTGGCCCCAGCAATGGAGCCCACGAGGAACTTCACCGGGGAGAGGTAGCTGGGGGAAGCAAAGACAGCCAGGATGACCAGCCCATTGCAGAGCACCGAGACCAGCACGATGACCCAGACTCCCAGGCGGATGATCCAGCTCTCAAACAAGTGATCACAGGGCTTGAAGGGACCTGGAAGACAAACCCCAAAGTTACACCCAGCAGAAACTGCTTCTCTCCAGTGGTGCTCTGCTCAGAGTGGTGGCCAAGTCCCAGACCTCTCCTGGCCTCACCAGCCACGTGAATGCTGAGGGCTGGCAAGGAAAATATGGAATTGTCCACCCTCTTCTGCAGCTGCCTCTTGGCTCTCCCCTGTGCTCCTGACCCCACACTGGAGTGCCTCTGTCACCCTCTCAGATCTTGTCTAGGTCAGAAAAAAGGTGCAGGGAGAGGTCAAAATGAAATGTAAGAAACAACAAGCTGATCAGTGCTCCCAAAATGTAAAAAGGTCATGACTCCAGACCAAGCAACACTCCTGGTGTCAGCCTGGCCTTTGGGCCCCTCTACCATTACCTGCTCCTTCTCATGTTCCCCCTGGGAGTTGGTGGTGTGGAGATCTGCCAGAATGCTGCATCCTGCTCTGACACTGCCAGCCTCTCTCTGTACACTCAAGACCTTGGCTGAGAGGTTCTGTTTCTGCATGAATGTCCTCTGCACAGAGGGGATGAGCACCACGAGGTGAAGGGTCTGGGCATGAGGGAGACAGGGAGGGAACTGGTGTGGCAGGGAAGGGACAGAAGGGTCTGGGCAGGCAGAACATGGAAGTATATTGGGAGAAAGAAAGAAGTGGGTAGATGGATGGATGAGGGATAGATGGATGGATGATGGATGGATGGATGGATGATGGATGGATGATGGATGGAATGGATGGATGGATGGATGGATGGATGGATGATGGGTGGATGGATGGATGGATGATGATGGATGAAAGAGTGAGTATGGGAAGGTCATAGAGTGGTAAAAAGAATCGTCTGGAAGTTGTTTGCCAAAGAAAAAAGAAGCAAGTGGGGAAAGAGAAGGTGGGCAATGGCATAAAATTTCCTCTGTGAGGGATTGGGATTTTTCAGTGAGTGGCTGAGTAAAAACAAATCCAGGGTAGGTAGAAGTCTTAGGCAGTAGAGAGCAGACAAAATTAGAGGAAACAGAGAAATCTTTTTCATCTCAAAGGAGGTGAAGCTCAGAGTGCCAGGCAGCAGGACATGCTCTCAGCGGAAATCTTGTTCTTTTTGCTACAAACTCAGTGGAACAACTGGTAAAAACTCTGTCCCTGCCACTGTGCCACTGCAGGCTGGCTGGAACCAGACCTCTCCAGCCTTCAGGTGTACTTGTGTAGGACCCTACTAAGCTATGAACAGGGACAAAATCAGAAGGCCACTTCCTTGAGCCCCAACCAGCATGTGCAGTCCAGTGCCTCCCTGCTCTCCCTTTCTCAGGAAACTGAGCAAAGTATCCCTGCAGTTTGCACATCAGGACATCAGGGACAATGCCTTGCAGTATTCCAGGCTGGCTGAGACAAAGCCAAGTGTAAGTCATGCAGGGGAACAGGGGAGCCAGATCTGAGTGCAGCAGGTTGGTGGATGGAAGAGCTGGGGGTCCTGATCAGGCTTATCCTGACCTGGGCCTCCCCTCCTGGGAGGGCAGCTACATCCAACAGGGTGCTGTCCCCCATTTGGCCTAAGCCCAACCCCTCAGGCTTCTGGTCTGAAAGGTGTTGGAGGATCCTGGGGATTTAGAGAAGCTCAGGGGATCCCAACTCTGTTCAAAGGGCTTCCCTGGCTGCTCACCGGGGCTTGGTGTGCACTGAATAGTGGGATGCAGCTTTGATTCCTCAAGGTCCAACTGAAGATCATCTGCATCTAGGTCATCTGGGGAGGAAAGAACAAGAAATGGTGCTCAGATAAGAACAAGCAGAACCATCAGAGCCAACTGGGCCAGGAGCTTTTCCTGCTGCCTGTCCTCCACACAGACCTTCCCAGCCAGTTCCCAGCCTGCAAGTTCAAAGTAGCTGCTGGTGTACAGTTTGTCCCCTGCAGTCACTGCTGTAGAAGATCTTGTAAACGTTGGTGGGTTGCAGTGTAGCCAACCCCTCTGATTTTAGGCTACTCCCAACATTTGAAGTATAAGAGCCCCAGATCCCAGAGCTGTGTGACTGTGGTTCCCTCTTCCCAGCACTCTTTTTTAAAAGTAAAGAAATTCTCCAGCCTGTGTGGTTACAGAACACAAAGCCTTCAAATTCATCTTCTCTGTGGGAGCTTTCTGGGCAGGCCTTGTTCAATGTTTGTTCATCAACAGGGATTTTGGGACTTTGTTCAGAGGGAGCCATCAGCCTCTTCTTGCAGCACAAATTTTTCATCAGCAGCCACTACCACCAAACAGTTCAGCAGCAAAGAGACAAGGGAACACAACATTTATTGCTTTATTTTATGCCCTGTAAGATGCTGGGACTGTGGTGCCCTGTTTTTAATTGTGGATGTTCCCAGGATTTGCTGAGGGCAGACCATTTGCCTGTGGCTGCAGATTTTGCATCCATGGGTTTTTTGCAGCCAGGCTGCAGAGCCCAGCCCTGCACCAGCATCTCTGTCGTGCTGGCAGCTGCACCCTGAGCCAGGCTGGGGCTTGCTGAGGGTCAGGCAGAGACTCCCTGGCTGAAGAAGAAGCTGCTGGAAAGGAATGGGGCCGAGCCCTCAGCTGTGTTTGCAGTGTAGGTCGTCACCAGGGTGAATGGCATCCACAACGTGCTTTTCTGCTTTGTTCCTTGTTCCTGTTCCCAAAGCCCTGCTGGCTGACAGCACTGGGACACAGGGAGCACAGCTGCTGTCCTGCTGCCCCGTTCCCACCCATGGCACCAGCACAGCCTTCAGCTCCCAGTGGAGATCCTGGGAGGGTTTTCTGCCAGCGGAAGGAAAGGGAAAGGATGTGGTTTTGTTCTTGCTCTAGCCTGGTAGCCAGAGAGCTGGATCTGTGGCTGTGGGATGAACTCTTGGATAAATGGAGAGATGCTGGAGCCCAGGTGTGCACCTGGCAGCTTAGACACTAGCCAGGAAGGCAAATTTCCAAAGCACTGAAGAGAGGGCTGACCTGAGTGGGATTTACGTGTCTAATCTGTTTAGAAGGGGTGCCTCTCATAAGCTATGCTCTCTGCCTGTGTTTGAAAATGTGACTGGGATTATTTGATTAAAGGATGATGACAAATAACGTGCTATCTTTAGTGCCTCCTGACAAGCTTCATGGCTTTCTCAGCTTCAGGGAGCTTTGGAAAAAAAGGTCATTTTTAAAATCTGTCTGTGTAAGAACTGAAATATTACTGCTGCTTTGGAGCCTGGCAAGGAAACACTCACAGTGGGATGGAAAAATATTTCATCCTTGTATTTTATAGTCTTATAAATCTCCAGTGTCTTTTCCAGCCACAGTGCGGAGGCTGTGATGTGCAAACACGATACCCGAATAAAACAGACCCAGGCTTGCTCTTTCTGTGCTCTGCTTAGACCCAGCCCTTGGGAAAGTGTAACCTGTGCCATCCATTTTCTGCTCAAAGTCTGGTTTTAAGCCCAGGTTAAACATTTTCATGAAGTGAAGGATGATCTTTTGTTTTGCCTGGACTACTGAGCCTGCTGGGAATTACAAAGCAATCCTTAGTCAGCACAGTGGGATTCAAAGTGAAAAATGTACCTCTCTCTGCTATAAACCAGTCCCTCTCCAGCCTGGAAACCATGGAGAAAGGAAAATGGCTGTTGTGTCCTAGTAAGGCAGGCTGCATTTATTTTGAAAAAGCTGTTATTTATTTGAATTTTGCTGAGTTGAATTTTGCCTCCACTTTCTGAGGCCTTATAAAAAACCCACTTTGCCAGTAGTGCCCTTCCCATGAGAAAGGAGCTGCCTGTACCAAAAGTTAAGTGAGAGGAAGAGGAGCAGAATTGCTGGGGAAGGGATAGAAAACGCTGTGCTGAGTGCTTTTTCCCCTTAGGGTTGTCTGCTTGCTCCCTCAGCCTGTCTGTCTCAGCCAGGGCAGTCCCCAGGGTTTGCAGGGACCTGCCCCTCCTCGGTGTGAGGGCTGCAAGGGGCCTGGGCAGACCCTGGGTTGGGTCTGAGCAGCTTTCCTGAGTGACAGGAGTAGAAGAGTTCCTCTAAGGACCCTGCAGGGTTTGCCAGGTGGCTGCAGAAGTTCAGCAGTAACTTCACGAGCTGCTGGCTGGGGGAAGCACTGCCCAGGGTAACCCTACATGTGTGTTCCCTTCTCACTTCCCAGAGTTTTGTTCCATCACTGCAAACACATAAGTGCAGGTAATATATCCCTTCTATCCTCAAACCAGAGGCTCCAAAGGGAGGGGCTGGGATGGTGATGGAAGTGCCCCAGGGCACTTTTCCTGCCCTCCTCTGCAGCCACTGTTGGGAGCTGCTGGGGGCTCTCCTGGTGACAGGATGAGCCATCTCTGGGTTCCTGCTCAGCCACAGGGGCCAGACCTGGGGCAGGGGGTGCCTGCTGAACACTGCCAGTTGCAATCCAAAGAGGCTGAGACAATTGGGATTGCCCAGCCTGGAGCAGAGAAGGCCCCAGATTTAGAGACCATTCCAGTGTCTAAAGGGGCTCCAAGAGAGCTGGAGAGAAACTGTGGCTGCCTCTGGATCTCTGTGAGTGTCCAAGGCCAGGCTGGATGGGCTTGGAGCAACCTGAGACAGTGGAAGGTGTCCCTGCCATGGCAGGGGGACAACGAGGAGAGCTTCAAGGTACTTCCCAAACCATTCTAGAATTCTATGATATCCTAAATCCTGAGAGTGCTGGAAATGAGATCTTAAATATCCATTTTGACAAGGTGACAGAATGATGAGATGTGCACTGACCACACCACTCTGGGCCTCAGGTGGCTGTAACTCAGATGGGAATGGACACACTTGGGTGGTGTGGGGGGCAGTTCCCAGGCACCCAGAGCCCTGGGCTCTGTGGCACCACGTGTGCTGTGTCTGGAGTCAGGTGGTCCCTTGGGTGCTGGGCTTGGCTCTGGGATGGGTGCTGCATATGGGAGCAGGAGAGGCTGCAGGAGCCCCTGCCAGGCAGGGCAGGGCATTGGGAGCCATTTCTTGTCCCTGCATGGCTACCTGGGACACGTAACCTTTCACTACCCTGAGGCTCTGTGGACTCCTTTGGGAAGGACTGGAAGCAATGCACGAGGCTGAGAGGACAGAGCTGCCTGGAAGTGTTCCCTGTCCTCTCACAAGTTCTCCCACAGCATCTGAGAGCCCTGACAAGCCTGGCTGGACCCTGCTGCGACACAGCCCTGAGGTATTTTTTCTCCAGCAGACCACTTTCCCTCTTGCATGAAAGGAATGTTTGGGAGCTTTTTTCCTCTTTAATGAGAATGTGTTACTAAGTTCATATAACCAGCTAAATGCCACCAATGGCCATCAGAAAGGAAGCACAGGGAACAGAAATAAAGCAATGATTAATTAAGTAAAACAGCAATATCGCAAACCCCTTATCATCAAGAGCCGTCCCTGTTGCTGGAGGTCTGGAGAGTCATCTGCAAAAGCTGCATGGGAATGATGTTCCTGTGCATTTCACATTTGCACCTCTGTGCTTTGATATTTCAAAACAGACCCAATGCTTTAACATCTGAAAATGGGAGCCTTTATGAGCTGCAAATAGTCTCATTTGGCACGTCTTAGAATCAGTCAGCATTCCCTGCGTCCCAACATCTCATGAACACACCATCCATGAGGCTGAGACTGGCCTGGAGGCCTGGGACCCTGTGGTAGGTTTTGGTCTGCTGACTGGCCCAGGTGAGAGCATCCTTTGGGACATCAAAGACTTTGAGCAAAAGCCGGTCTGTGGTCCCTTGTCACAAACCAGATCTTTCCACAAATGCTTTAATTTGCTGGGCAAACCCCACAACTATCTGCACTAGGACTGCTGCAGTATGGGCTGCATTAATGATGGAAAAAGTGACCTGGCTCAGAATAAAATCCTGCAGCAATGACTGTAACATGACTCCTCTGTACCGTCTGGCCAGTGTTACCACCAAGTCTACCATGCATCCTGGAGCCACATCAAAGCAGCAGGAATCACATTTGTTACCCTCTGGCTGTACTCTTTGCATGTCTAAAGCTTTTTCTTAGGCTCTGAGGATCAGAGCAAGAGCACAGGGCTTGTGGGTCACTTGCTGGCTGTGTCACAAAGCGTCTTGGTCATCCATAACACAGGTCCAACCCTCTGGGTCTGTATCTGCTCCAGATCCAGTCCTGCCTGCTCAGGAGTGGGAGGACACAGCAGAGCCCCTGGCTGTGGCTGGATGCTCCTGAGAGCAGGTGAGTCAGGGGCTCTCCAGGGGCACAGCCCTCTCTCCATCTACCATGTGGATTTGCCTACAGGATGTCTCAGACCTCAGAAGTGCACTGTGTTTACACAAATACATAAATAGAAGCAGCATCCAGGCTGTGTCCTGAAATGTTGTTTGCACTCTCCAGCACTTAGAGAGGAAGCAAAGGGGCTCACGTTTTTCTTTATGTTATTCTGAGATTCTCTTGCAGAGGGATCACAGCAGCTTTGTGCTGGAGATGCTGCTGTGCTTTGGGGCTGGGAGTGCAGGGATGCCTTGCACTCTCTGCTGGCCTCCTGGAAATGGCCTCATGCAGTCTGTGCAGAGCTGCACTTTGGAGCACAGAATTAATTGACTCTTGGACAGAAAGTGCTGTTTGACCATGGAGCTCCTTCTTCCCTGCCTTGGCCAGTCCCTGTGCTGTGTTCTCCAAACTTGTCCTGTGGTCACACCTAACCCTGAGCATCCTTGTAACACCGGGGGTGTGCACAAAAGTAGCACACACTCATGTCTCTCTACCTCCAGTCAGTGGGATATTCCAGGCCTTTGAGTTCATTCTCTTACTCAGATTAATCCCAGGGTCCTTCCTCTAGATTTAAAACCCAAGACTGATGTCCTGCAAAAGGCTCCACACTGCCCAAAAGTCTGATGGCCAAGCCCAGCTGTCCCAGCCTCAGCCACCCTCCAGTGCTTTGAGCACTCTCCCTCCATAGCCAGCAAGGCCAAACTGACAAACATGTCCCTGTTGTGGGGGGCTGCCGGGTCTGTTGGTTCCATGGTGAGGTGTTGGATATGCCACATCTACTCTTTCTTCCACTCAGGGTCACCAGCTGGAGCTGTTCAAAGCAACGGGCCACCAGTGCTGAAGAAGGCTCAGCCTGCCCTCCCTGAGGCAGTGTCATCTCTCTGAGGAGGTGACACCTCTGTCTGAGGATGGTGGCACCACTCCTGCAAGTGCAGGATTGTGCCCAAGCTCACAGCCCTGCCCAGGGATCCATCACCATTCAGCCCTGATTACTCACAGTGGTTATCAGCGTGACCTGGGAACAATTCCAAGGTCCTCTTGTGGGGATCCTCCTCCTCAGGGCTCACATCTTCTGCCTCCCACTGGCTGGACACCCTGAAGAAGCTGCTGCAGCTCCCATAGGCACAGCACTGGTAGGCATAGGGCACCTCCAGGACTCTGCACAGAGGAAAGCAGAACTTCAAGGTGTGTCCCCTCCATGACCTGACTCCATTGCTTTGCACTTTTTGCTGAGTTCCTTCAGTTGTTCAACGATGAAACTCATCTATACAGAGTTACAAAATATTCTGAGTTGGAAGGGACCCACAAGGATCATCATGTGATGATTTGTTGGCCCCCTGGATCACACTCCCAGGGCTGGCACTATTAGCACTGTACTCTAACCAGCTGAGCTAACCTCAGAGTGAAAAAAATATGGAACACTCCATGAATTTCTGGATGTCCCTGTGCAGGAGCCATGCTAATCTTCTCTGTATCATTCCAGTTCTGGTACCTGTGCTGCTGACATGACAAAAACTGGTCTGTATGGTGATGGCTGCAGTGGAGAGGGACTTGGCTTTGGTGAAGGACTCCATGTAGGACAGGGAGTGGACCCAGGGCAGCCCATGGTGTCTCTGCACTGACACACTTCTGGTGCTTAAGACACTGTCAGTCAATAGAATGTTGTCAAACACCAGGTTTGGAAACTGTTCTAAAGTTCCCAGATAGTTCCTTGTCCTGGTTCCAGTCAGAACAGGGTTAATTTTTGCAGTAGGAGTGAGGGAGCATGGCCAGGACCCAGAGGTTGTTCTGTACCATCTTACTCATTGCTGGGGGCTGGAGGGAGAGGAGAAAATGTGATGGGAGAGCCATCTGGTATTCATTTGTTGTTGTGGGCTTTCCATGTAAATAACTTTCTTTTCTTATACTTTTTGTTATTAATATTGTTTCTGTTAGTGTTTGTGTCTTATCTCATTGCTGTTTCCAGTAAATTGTTCTTATCTCAATCCATGGTCTTGGCCTTTTGTGCCTCCAGTTGGGGAGGAGTGAGTGGTGCATGGTTTTAGCAGGAATACTAAACTGGAGAATACCATTCCTAAACCACCACATTCCTAAAAACCCTTCTGCTGTTCTCCTCAGAACGAACTAGCCCCTCTCTCCAATATGCAATGTACAGTGTTCAATTTTTACCCCAAGGCCATGTTTTTCCAGGCATCCTGTCTTTCCTTCAAGGAGACAAGCTTCCCTAGAGCAAGGCTTCCCTTGCTTGTTGTTGAGGTCACCTTCAAACTCCAGTTCCAGGAGTCCCAGCTGAGGCAGGGAATTCTCAGGTCTCCCAAGTGAAGCAAGTTATTTAAAAATGTCTGATTTCTACTTGAAAGTTGAACTGTTAGTTGCTAATTATAGCATGTATTACAAGGTTGATTCAAAAGCAGCTGAACATCATCTGGATGCAATACCAGGCTGTCAGCAGCTGCATTTTTGGCTTTGCTGGAAGTCAGGGAGACTGCTAATGAAGGCAAAGGAACCCCAGGTTTTCCAGACAATTAAGGTCCTCTGACAAGATCAGTAAATATGTTAAAACTCTATATTCTAAAAATATGCTTTTGTTTTATGTTCCCAAACATTTCTGGCTGAGCCCCGGGAGGGTCTGGAAACTCTGTATACAAGCTCGTTTCCTGTTATAAGCTCCAAATTAGATCCTATTATTGCAAGGTGGTAGGGAGGTGCAGATCCTCCCAGCAAGGCTAAGAGCTGCTCTCAGGAGACTCCTCCAGACATATGCCCCAAGAGGAAGGCTACTTAATGGCAGTACCCCAAAATGTAGGGAAAGTTAATGGGTCCATTGCCTGGCATGGTTCACTGAAGCACTGCTGCAGGCTCAGTTTCTCTGGTACAAATCCAAACCGACTCAAGAAATGCCAATGGAACTAATTTAGGGGAGAAACACCCTGGAAGTGCTGAACTTGACCCACCCTGCACAGGGATTGCCTGTTGGAGTGGGTCAGGAGGAGACCACGGAGATATTCTGAGGGCTGGAGCCCCTCTGCTCTGGAGCCAGGCTGGGAGAGCTGGGGGTGTTCACCTGGAGAAGGGAAGGCTCCAGGGAGACCTCAGAGCCCCTGCCAGGGTCTAGAGGAGCTTGGCACTTGTGAGGGTGCAGCTTGAGTCCTGTGTTCAGTTCTGGAGCCCTCAGTTCAAGGCTGTCATTGAGGGGCTGGAGTCAGTCCAGAAAAGGGAAATGGAGCTGGGGAAGGGTCTGGAGAGTAAATCATATGGAGAGTGGCTGAGGGGAGAAAGGGAAGCTCTCCCCCATCAGCAGGGACCTTCTCACTCCCTACAACTCAGGATTGTAATAAGGTGGGGGTTGGTCTCTTCTCCCAGGCACCAAGCAGCAGGGAGAGAGGAAATGGCCACAAACTACACCAAGGGAGACTCATGTTTGAATCAGGAGGAATTCCTTCAAGGAAGGGCTTGTTAGACATTGGAAAGGGCTGCCCAGGGAGGTGGTGGAGTCCCCATCCCAGGGGGTGTTCAGGGAACCACTGAATGTGACACTGAGTGCTCTGGGCTGGGTGACAAGGTGGGGATTGGGCACAGCTTGGACTCAATGGTCCCACAGATCTTTTTCAACAGTAATGATTCTCCGGTTCTGTGGTTCTGTGAAGAAAGCTGGAGAGGAACTTTGGACAAGGGTCTGGCAGGACAGGACAAGGAATCCTCATTTCCTACTGGAAAGGGCAGGGTTTGATGGGATATTGGGAAGGAATTCTGCCTGTGAGGGTGGGGAGGCCCTGGCACAGGGTGCCCAGAGAAGCTGTGGATGCCCCTGGATCCCTGGAATTGTTTAAGGCCAAGCTGGATGGAGCTTGGAGCAACCTGGAATAGTTGAAAGTGTCCCTGCCCCATGGCAGGGGGTGGAATGAGCTGAGCTTTACTGTTTCTTTCCAACCCACACCATTCTATTTTCTATGATCAAGGGTGTAGAAAACCCTCCAAAAGCTTCTGGAATCCACTGCCATTTGGAGACCAGTCTTGCAACAGATCCCAGCTAGGAGTTAAAAGAGTCAGAAGAGAGAGCCCTGCAGGCACCACTGCTGGGGCACTCTGAAGGGAGAGCTCCACACTTTTCCTCAGGCTCGAGCTATCAAGCCCCATGTTGGTGCAGAGACCCGTGACCCCAGCCCTGTGTGTAAACTGGAGAAGCTCCAGCCTTGGGAACCCATCCTGGATGAGTGAGAGCATCAGCTCATGCATTCTTGGCTTGAAGGGAACTCCCTGGGACACCCAAGCAAGAGATGACTTCATCTGGGAGGAATTCGTGTTCTCTGGACCATGGGTATCTAAGCCCGAGGGCACATTGAGACCCAAGAGCAGAGGAGGGTCAGGAAAGGCTGAGCCTGCAGCACAGCACTCTGCTCTGAGCCTTTTGCAGCCTCTTGATCAGTTTGACCCCTTCAGGCTCCTCGTTAATCCATAGCAGACAAGACAGGGCCACACAAGCAGAGTTTATGGAAGAAAACCTGGATGTCATTAGGTAGGACTGCTTCTGGGAATGTTTTCCATTGAGAGGAGCCCTGAGCTGGGCCTGCTCCATGCTTTCCACTTGTGTGTGTGTGTTTGGGGTGGGGGTGGTGGCCTGGGAGCACATCACTGCTCTCCCATGAACATATTAGAGATGAGATGTGTTAGCAGCAGATGGATCTTCCCCTACCCATGGGCCTGCAAGTGTGGAGACAGCACGAGATGGGCAAGGAGAGCAGGAGGCTGAGTGCTGTAAGCACATACAGGCTGTGCTGAGCACCAGAAGGGAAAGAGCCAACACTCCAAGTACCTCATTTTGGGGAAGCTCTCCTTGGTGAAGGGCTCAGAGAGAGCTGGGTTGCCTTGGAGCTTCAGGTGGGTCAGTCCAGCCAAACCATCCAGGGGCAGCGTGACCAGCTGATTGTCAGTCAAGTCCCTGGTGGGGGAAGCAGAGAGGGAGACCAAGGTCAGGGCTCTGCTGCCAGTGGTCTCTCAGCCTAGCAGAAGGCACTGCCACTGCCTCAATTACTCCCTTGATGTGATGCTGAGGTGTGGCTGGGTGCTGCACTGGGGCCAGGAGCCTCTGGAGATAAACACTGCAGTCCCTGGGAAAGGGCCTGGGGTTAGTGGCCATGCTGGGAGCTCTGGGTGATATCTCCCTCACATACGTGCCCCACACATCTCTTCCTCCATTGTAGGTCAGGAATGACTGCAGATCCCAGCCCATAAAATACCCAAGAGTCTTAGAGAGGGGGCTGAGAACTGGGGATCTTCCAGATCCAGCACAGATGGCAGTTTCTGCAGTGACTCTTGCAGAAACAGCCCATCATGCTGATCTTTCTTATTGGCATCTAAGGCAGCTATGAAAGCATCAGGAAATGGAGGTTTAAGTGTTCATCTTCAGAGAGTCTCTTGAAGATGGCTCCTCCTGCATTTCATCATCCCTTCATTAATAGTATTAATAGGGAACCTTGGGATTTGTTCTGTCCACATCAATGCTGAGACATGCACCTCAACACATCAGTCTTCCAGCACCTAAATCCCAGGTGTTCTGGTAGCCCAGGGAGTCAGATACCTCCTATCTATGGTCTACTGTGAAAGAAATATCCCTGCAACTTACAGCTTGGTGAGGGAGTGCAGGGTCACAAAGGCTTCTGGGTGAATAAACTGGATGTAATTCCAACTCAGGTCTCTGCAAGGCAAGGACACAGCAGTAAGAAGAGAGCAGAGCAGGGCAGTGAAGCTGCTGACACTTGCCTGGCTAAGGGCCCTGGTGGGAACACATGTGGGATCTGTAGCCCCTTTGTCAGCAGCAATTTCTGTCCCATTGCAGCTCCCCACAGACAAGTCTGGGTCTCTACATGGGTGATTTCTAACAGAGGGCACAAGAGTTTGCTGTGCAGGAGCTCCTCTGCCAAGACCAATGGGAAAGGACCAATGGAAAAAGTTTTTCTGGCTCAATTTCTGTAAATTTTGGAATTTTTTGCCAACATGCCAAACAGGTCATGCCTTAGTGCCAGAACACCACCCAGTGCTGGGTGCAGCAAGGGCAGAAAGGGCCAGGGGTCTGGGGAAGGTGATTTTAGAATGTCTCCTGCCATGTACAGATGATTTGGATTCACTGAGTTCCCTCAGTAAGGGGGTCCTCTCTGCCTCCATCCAAGTGAGAGTGCTCCACTCCCTCTGTCACCAGAGTAGAGGAAACCAGCAAATTGGGACACTTTTCTTGCCCTAAGGCTGACTACAGGACAAGCTTCATCTCTCCAGCTCTAAGGGATTCAAGAACCTGCTCAGATGTGTGTGACATTGGGTGGGATGAATCCTTTCCACAGGACTAGACAAGGCCATGCCATGGCTTGCTCAGCTGTGTGTGTGTGACTGGGCTGGGGCAGCATGCTCATGTTTCCCTGAGTGCCTGCAGTGTCACTTGTCACACCTCAGTTGTAGCTGTGCTGTACCTGACACTCGTGGGATCCCAGGAAAGCTGGGCTATTAAATGGCGCTCACATTGCTGCACCATGGGCAAAGCTTTTGTGTGATTTAGTTCACTTCCTAACAGAACATCAAATAAAGACTGTCAGGGCTCTTCCCAGATGTCACAGAACCAGTCGTGCCCTTCAGGGCCTTGCCAGCTCTCCAGGAGCCAAGCACTTAAGAGGTCACTCTGTGTGTGTGGGAAGAGCATGCCTGGGGGCACCTGGGAGGGGGAACATGAGCTTTTGGGTCGTGGGGAGGAACTTTCAAACCAAATGGGATGCTCTGCATGGGTGTTCCAGGAGTGCATGGCCCAGGACCAGCCTGTGTAGGACAGGGGGTGCTGGAGCTCAGGTACAGGGGGGTAAATCCCTGCCCTGAGTCCCTCTTGGCACTCAGGAGGCCTGTCTGTGATGTGGTGAGAGCATGTGGGGTGTGGGCACGAGGGGGCAGGTAAGGAGGGGGTCTGCAGGCACAGGGGAGGCCAAAAGGATGGTTTGTGCCCTTTTCTTCTCTAAGGTGGAATGGAAGAGGGACTCGACAGGAAAGCCTCTCAGCAGAGACAGAGGCAGGCTGGGAACTGCCCCAGCCCATCAGAGCCCCCTCCCCAGCAGGACCCCAGCTGCTCCCCTGGCAGACAATACTTGCATGGAGCGCAGGGCCAGCAGCTGCACAAAGGTGTCTGCTCTAATCTCGTGGATCTTGTTGTGCTGGAGACCACTGGAAAAACAGAAACTGGCTTGAGAAGGGAGCTGAAGGCAGCATTCCTCTGTTACGGAGATCTTTGTCCCAGTGCAGCAACTGTCACAGTGGAAGTTGCTGTGCTTGGGAGACATACTCTTATTTCAAGAGTTAAACAGCATGAGTAGCAAAACATGTCAAAGCCATTGTCTCCTACAGACAGATCCAGGGCTCTGACAGCCTCTGCTTTTGATGCCATCATGACTCTGTAAAGAACTGTTGATGTGCAGTGGCCAAAGGTGCCCTGTTAACTCCAAATCCACACCGGTTTCCCACTCTGCTCTGTCCTAAACCTCCAAACTGCTTTTTCCAGAGGGAAAGCTGAGAGCTTGGAGCCAGTAATAAGCAACCAGCTCTGTGTAACCCTTCAGGAAGGACCATGTGGTGCTGCCCTTTGCCTTGGTGAGGATGAAGGTTTGAGGGCTGAAGGTTATCTCAGTGTTTCTTCAAGAAAAACCTTGCTGTCTTGTAGAACCCACTGTCCACATCTGCACATGAAGTGCCCTGGCCCTCCACATCTCCTTTGCAGCTCCTTCATCCCTGAGGAAGGGGAAAGAGCAGGGTCAGAATTCACACATCCTCTGCTGACTGACCTACATACTCCCCACATCCTCAAGAGGCATCCTGGATGCTCTGACCATGCACCTTGTGGGAAAGGTTCCATTCCTCAGTTTAGTTTTCCCTAATGTGAAACAGTGGTGAATATTTATTAAGATTTCTGCAGAACACCCCTCATGAATTCCCAGAATTTCCAGACCTGAAGAAGCAGTGTCCCCCCATCTATGACCTTCTTCAAAGGGGGACAGCCACTGCCTGGTGCTCCACCTTCAGCAGCTCCCTGGGCATTCTTCAGGTCGTCAATCTGCCTTTAGACTCAGAAATGATCTTGACTCATCTCCCACAGGACCCTTACGTGCTGGCTGCAATGTCTCAGCTGGTGTTTGGCACATGCTCTTTTTCCAAAGGTGGGCACTTGAGCTGCTCCCTTGGTGCCACATGGCTCCTACCTCTAGCCAAGATTTCATGTGGGCACCACTGGAAGATCTGGGCACAAATGTGGGGGTCTCACTGACTGGAAGAGGTGGAGTTTGGACAGAAGGGGGATTGGAGCAAGGTGGAGAAAAACAATTTAGGGGTGTTCAGCTCTGAGGGAATCACCTGTGTGGAGCAGGTAAAGGTCTGCACACGGGCAGTTACAGCAGAGTGAGGGCACACCTGAGCTGTTTGTGTGCCAGGCTGTGCCACCAGGCACCACCTGGTGCCTGTTTCACTTGTTTCAAACCACAAGGAAGGCTGATGCTTGGTGGGGCTTACATGACACTAACTCTGGGTTTAAGAGATCAAATACTCATTTTGGTCCATTAATAAAGAAATAATGGTAAATAATAAAAAATAATAAATAATCACAATATTAATTTTAAGTATATAAGTATAATTTATAATCTATTTGACTTCAGTACCCAGGAACTGGAATTTAATGTGATTTTATATTAATGTTAAGTCTGAATTTGGCATATTATAAAATTTTCTCAGAAGGAACTCAGGCAGAATGTGTGAAACTACAAGTTTGAAATTCTGAACATTTTTTTTTTTTTTTTAGTGTACTTTATAATTTTTTCAGAAGTTTTCCTGGGGGTATTCTCACAGCTGCCATAAAGAGCAGCAGGGCCTGTGTACTCTCATTTCCATGTACTTTCACAGTGTTCTAATGTCCAGTTTTCTAAGGCTGGAGGAGCTGTCTGGCTATCCAGGCTGGAGTGCTACAGAGAGCAGGGACAACCTCTCCTGTGGATTTTTTTAATGGGGATGTTGCTCCTGAACATCTGTTCTTCCAGACAGCAGAATTCTGTAAAAAATCATGGAGTCTATTTTTTTCTTTTTTTTAACAGTTTTTCTCAAAAATGCCAAGAATTTGTGTTCTATTTGAAGTCTAGGGCTGGATCTTCAGATACTTCAAGCTGAATGTGAATAACTTTGTCTCAGAGCAACAGTGGTGCCTGGAGAGGACCCAGCTCAAGAGCTGCACCTGAGGAAGAATCCCTCTTCTCTCAGGAGGGGCTGGCCCTGGGCAGGGTGGATTAGAGCTGCCTTGTGCCCATGGGGTGATGCCCCTTCTTGAAGCAGAAGATGTTTATGGTGGACCATAAATAAAATAAAAATAAACCCCATTCTTGCTTAGTTAATTGTGGGACTAGAGTCAATGGAGTGAATTCAGTGCTGTCACATCCTACTTCTGTTTGAAGTGTCTGGGAACTCCGAAAGGACCTGACTGAATTAAGGTCCTATGCAGAGGGAATGTATTTTTATTCTGTATGTGCACAGGGGCACAGAGCAGAGTTCTGGTCCATTTGCCCTCCAAATGGTGAGTTATAATGCCCAACTTTCCCAGTGCTCAGGGAGTTCTGTGTGTGTGGAACTGCCCCTCTCCTCAAAGCAGCCCTTTTCCCCAGAGCACAGCACAAACAAGGACATCTCCATACTCACAGCTCCTCCAGCTGCTGGCACCGATGGAAACTGGGCAGCTCTTCGATTTGGTTGTGTGACAGCTCTCTGCAGGGACAGGACAGAACAGGAATGTTGGGACATCAAAAGCCAGAGCCCCTGAGCCCTCCTTTGGCAGGCAGGTACTGCTGGAGAGAGAGGTGACCTCACTTCATTCTGCACAGCAGATGTGCCTGCAGAACCTGGGGAGGTTTTGACCAGCTGGCTTCTCTCCTCCCTCCTGGCACTGCAACCCCACTGCCCATTGCCTGCTCCCCATTCAGCCTTTTCTGGCTTTCCCCAAGGTTAGGGAAGGGGTTGTGGCATTGGCAGGGATTTGGTTCAGGACATTCCAGACTCTGAAAACCTCTGGTCCTTGTTCTTTCAAGTGCTGTCACTCGAAAACAGTTTGCAGCAAACTCCTCTTCCCACTTTTTCATGGCCCAGTGTCATGTCAGCATCTAGAGCAGAGTGGCTTGACAATCAGAGGAAAAGCCACCCTGGCACAGCTTAATGAGAATTTATTGAAGCTGAAACAGGCTGGGTAAGGAGCAATATTTAAACCCAGCCCTTTCCCCCACCGGCAGAGACTGGATATGTGGTTGTTCAAGGGAAATTTGCCTCAGGGTAAAGTTTTGTATGTGGTTTCTCTGCCGACTTTCCAAACTCGGTTTCCATCTTCCTGCCAATAGATTACTCCTAAAATATTTCAATTATCTTTTTTTGCCAACCCACTCACCACCAGTTTTCCATGGTGGAGAGGAGGAGGCAGAGAAAAACAAGCCAAAGGTTTTTTCTTGGCTCTGAAGGCTGTCACCCAGGATGGAGAAAGAGCCTCAGCACCAGTCACTTTTCCTTGGTCCCTGTGTCAATCCATTGGGCCTGACAGGGCTGTAGCTTAGCTATCAGTGATGGGGGAGAACCAGCCCCAGGAGTTATTTCTGGTTCCTCCAGAGTGAGGGTAATCAGGTGCAGCCCAGAATCTACAGAGCGGCCTGAGTGCCTCATGCTCTGTTGGGAACATAGCAGGATGAAGGTGCTGATGGCATCAAGGGACTTCAGCTCTGCTCAGGGGAGTTTCACCTATTTCTGATTGAGAAGAAAGACAAATCTTCCAGAGCTCAAGGAGCATTTGGACAACTCTCTCAGGCACAGGCTGGGATTGTTGGGGTGTTCTGTGCAAAGCCAGGAGCTGGACTCAGTGATCCTGTGGGTCCCTTCCACCTCAGGATGTACCATGATTACATGAAATCTGTGCCCTGAGCAGGAGCTCTGGATGAAAGCAGCAGGATGATGCCAGGTTGATGCCAAGGGCTGCCCTGCCTGTGTGTGCTGGGTTCAGCATGGGTGGATCCCTGGATAGCCATGACCCTCTGCCCCTGCAGGGGCTGTACAGTCCCTGTGCAGGATCCTTGTGGAGAATTCACACCATGGTGTGAGGCCAGAAATGCAGCTTTAACCATGTCACCTATGGTCAGATGTGTCCCACTCCTAGCTCCTATGGCTGCCAAGAGACAGGCAGAGAACAACCACTGGGTCTGTGGGGAGGGGGGCCAAGGCATTTCAAAGGCAAGAGAGATGTAAACATGCCCAAACATTGGCCCACATATTCTCTCTCCAAACCCTGAAAGCAATGCAATTAATATCAGGAGAGTTCACTAGGGAAGAGGAACGAGGAGCAAGGAACAAGGTGGCATGTCCCAGGAAAGCTCTCCCACATGGCAGGGGTAGGCACAAAGAACAGGCTCTGCTGAGAGAGTTTGCAGTCTGAAAACTTGCAAACATAAAGAGAGGCTTGGGACCCAACAGCCTGGGCCAGTCCAAAGGCTGCACTTTCATAGCAAGTGATCCATTGAATTGGTCCAGATGTCTAAAGATGAGAGATGTTCCCTACAGGGACATCTGGAACCAAAAGCCTGTAATCTCCTAAATTACAAATTGTCTTCTTTTATTTTTATGTTTTACTCTTGTTTCCAATTTCCGTGATCAAGAATTCACTCCTGTTGCTTTCCTGGAACAAACTTGTTTTCTTTTTCAGCTTGCTTGTATAAAGACTGATGAGAGGCAAGCCTGTTGTTGCCCTAAGGCTGCAAACTTGTATAAATCTGGCTCATGACTCATTTCCTGAGGATGTCTTTGACTGCAAACATAGTTGGGGATCTCAGGAACCAGGGGAGTGATTCCTGAGATGATGCAGAACCTTTCTGAAATGTTGATTTCATCATGTACCATGCTAAAGGAGAAAGCATGTCCCCCTCCCCCCCGGCATCATTCAGTGCCTGGCTAAGCAGGCACAGCCAAAGAACTATAGAGACCAAGCAAAACCCTGATCTCCTGCCCCACATGAGGAAATGTGGCCTTGTGTCCTCACAGTTCTCCATCAGGTCAGGCCTGATCCCTCCTGGGATATGAGCAGGGTCCTTCCTCCAAATGATGACACTTGCTGGAGCTCCCACTGCAATAAGCCAAGGCTGGGCAGAGGGTGGAGGTGAGTTCCCCCTTGGTTTTGGGCTAAGAGCTTCAGCATAGCTGGGAGCTGTGAAATGCTGTAGCCATTCTTACCCATCTCCTTTTGTACCCTCTCTACTCCCCTTGCATGGGGGGGGGACAGTTCCTATGGTGCAGAGCAAGGAGGATGTGCCTGAGTGCAGCCCTGAGACCAGAGTATCATGCTGGGATGAAGCAGCAAGTTAAAGAACAAGCAAGAGCTCAAAGTAGTGATAAAGAAGGTGGTGATTTCTGCATGGAAAAGATGATGGGAACAAGAACCACAGGATGGTCTTCCATAGCTGGTCCTTTCCCTGAGCTAGACAAAAGGAAAGCCCAGGTCCTGAGGGCATTTTTTAAGGAGCAGGCAGGACAGAGACACAAGTTACTCACAGGACTCGGAGGTTGGGCAGCTGCTGGCACATCCTTCTGGGGAGGAAATGGATGCCTGCCCGGGTCAAGGTCCTAGAGGGATGGAGGAGAGAGAAGAAATGGTGTTGCTGACAGCCAGCACCCAGACTCGGTGAGCCAGAAGCCCAGCTGCCAGTCCCAGATAGTGGCAGGAGAGACAATATCAGTAGGGCAATAAAATACCTGGAGGGAATAAAAAACTGCCCACAGTTTTGGAAACAGGCTCTGCTGCTGGACCTGGCCAAGGTAAAAGTGCCTATAAAGAGTTCTGGGGCACTGCTGAGTGCTGAATTCACAGCTGCTGTGTTGGGGGCAGCTGGCAGTGCCCTCTGTAGCATGCTGTGCCCTCCCTGTGCCCACCCTCCAGGCTGGAGAGGCCCGGAGCCAGCACTGCCTCAGAAGCCTGTGTATGAGGGATGGAAGATGCGTCCCTGTGCCCTGAGACATGGCCACACCCCGGCCAGGCTGCTCCCAGTCTGGGCTCAGCGTGAGGACCGGTGTCTGAGAGAGGAGAACTGTGTGTGGCCAGAGGCAGAGTGTCCTGCAAGGCCCTGCTCTCCAGGGCCTGGGGGGAGAGGAGGGACAGAGCAGGAGCCCCAGCCTGGGTTCAGAGGTTTCCTGAAAACTGCACCACGGGGCTGCTTCCAGCATGGGCAGAGACACTGGGGCACAGCAGAAGCACCACACTCAGAGGTTCACTCCTTCACAGATGCAGGAGGGAAGGAAGAAAAAAACAAATAAAAAACCAAATAAAACAAAAGACCAGAGCATGCTCAAGAGTACCGAGAGAGCCACTCACAGGGAGGAAAGCTGCGTTCAGGAGCCACAGGGGTGAAACGAAACAGAAGGTGAGTGACCAGGGAGAGGCAGAGCTGAATACTGCACAGCACTGGGAAAGTTGTCCTCACTGAAACAGCCTGGACCGCCTTGGAGGAGGAAGAGCACAGCTAGCAGGGTAAAAGGGAGAGAGGTGCCACTCACAAAACTTCTAGGCTGGTGGTGCCTTTGAGGTCTGGGAATTCCCTGATGTCCGTTGCTCCATTGAGTGACCTGCAGAGAAATGAGGGTGAAGTGAGGTGGGCAGAGGACCTAGAGGCAAGTGCAACTGCCCAAGGTTCAGCCATGGTGGCAAATCTGCCTCCTCACCCCCTGATGTGGTCAATGGGCAGACCCAGCGTGCTGCTGTGGCTGGAGCCTGGTGTGGTGTGGACAGAGGGGGATGGAGCTGGGCACTTCTGTGCAGGGAGACTTGGCAAGCTCAGAGCCTCTCCCAGCCACTGACATTCTTGGCACAATCTCTACCCAAATTAAATAAAAAACCCCAAACAATTACCATGGGGAATGTAAGCAGGGCATCCCACCCAAGCCTCCCCGGCTCTATGCATTTGGATCTAAAGAATGTAGGGCTATTTGAAGGATTTATTTTATGTGCCTGGGTGAGGCTTATAAATAGAGATTTATGAGGTTGCCTCTGCCTCAGTATTTTTAGTGCTGTGCCACAACAGGTTGGCTGAAAAGCCAACGTGGGGCAGCTGTTGTGGTTCAGGTGTTGCCCAGCCTGTGCAGGTGGCCCTGGAGCTGGCCTAGGGCCAAACATGGGAAGGAAGCACTGCCAGTGCCTCTGCTGCCTGCCCAGAAATATGGTTTGTGCCATGGTGCTGGGATGTGTTCTTCCACTTCTTGTGGAGGAAGGCAGATGCCTTCTGTGTCCTCCTGTTTGGGCAATTACACAACAGCAGCAAAAGCTGTGGCACTTGTGTGTGAGGTCTGCTGCTCCTGGCATGGCTGTGGAGACCCTGGAAGGTCTCAGTGCCTGTCAGCTGTGGGGAGGAGGAATTAGTGGCTGCCTCTAAAAAGCCTTTTTCAAAATTATCCTTCCTCAGAAAAAAAATCTGCAGTGTCTACTCCTTGGAGTAGCCTTCAGGGGTGGACAACAAAATGGCTTCATGGTCCTCTGTTGGCACAAGGGGTCTTGAAAAAAGGGAGGGAGTAAGCCACAAAGGCTCCCAGTACACAGGCTTGGAGCTTGGATATTACCTCTCTGGATGTGCTTGGTGAACTTACAGAGTGTGGAGCTTTGGCAAGTACTGGAAAGCAGACTGTCCAACAAACTGGATGGGATTGTCATAAAAATGGCTGCAATGGGAAAGAGAAACTGGTCAGAGTCTGCTGCACACGAAGAGAAGATGCTGTTACAGGTCAAGAGCCTCGGAGCTACCAGCAGCAAACCATGCAGGAGGTGCTGCTGCAGTGCTGTGAGGAGCTCTTTTTCCCAGATAACCACAGGCTCCCTCACTGGCCTGTTTCAGCTGGACATTGGTACAACAGAGGTCTCTGCTGCTCTGAATGGGCCCTTTGGGGTCCTGCTGAACCAGATGGGCTAGACAGGTGTAAAGCCCTTCTTCAGTGCTACTGAGAAACACCTTGCACTGGGGGACACCTCCTGTGATCTCACACACAGCACCAGCACCTTTCCCACTCATGGTCAGTGGAGAGGGAAGTGAGCTCTTCTAGGACCCAGGGAGATATGGGAGGAGCTGAACCACCTCCTGCAAGAAGCACTTCCCCCCACTAACTGTGAAAGACTTTAGCTGGACAGATGCAATGGAGAGATGAACATCTGGGTGTATGGGCCCCCAGCATCACTCTGTGGATGCTGCCCAAGGGAGATGGCATGAGGCTGGTTGTTCTGGCTGGAGCAGTGAATGGTTTCACCCATGTCTCCATGGCCTTCCAGATATTGGTCTTTCTGTAATTTAAGGCCAGGTTGGACAAGCAGAACTTTTGTCACTTGCCATGATTTTCAATATCTGTGTGCTTCAGAGAAGTATGTAAAAATCACTAACTGTGCCAGGGTCAGAGCAGAAATAACCTGACAGCTGGGTATGTTTATCAGCAGAACTTTGTGTCCCCAGGTCTGGGACAGACACACAGGGACCTGCTATCCCAGCTCTCTGACACATGTAGCTGGCCAGCAAGGAATAAACATCAGCAGATGTCAGCCAGGGCTTGGGCAGTTTCCATGCAGACCACCTGTGTTTCATTCTTTCCTTGCTATCAGCCTGTGCTGCAGCAAATGTCAGCTGCAGGGAAAGGAGAACCCACAGCAATTCTGAGAAGCAGCTGAGAAGAAGCAATTTCAGCTTCCTTTGGCACATTGATAGCAAATATCAGATTGTTGTCATTTGACCACTGTCAGAAATCCCAACTAAAGACATCAGGAAATGCCCCTTTCTGAGCAATATAAAGATGTAGGAAACATTATTTAATTTTCTTACATTGTTTGGAGGAGGGGATTCCCAGCAAATGCGTTCTCTGGAATAGCTTTGATGTTGTTGTTATGAAAACCGCTGTTGGGAGAAACAAATATCTTGATATTAATTAAATTAACCTTCTTTCCTCAACACTTTTAAAGCCAGAGAGCCTTCAAAATACACATCAAATAGGAGATATGGGCTCCTTCCCAGGTGCAGCATCATCCTAGTAGGTGAACAAGATCTGTGGTTTGGCAGGACAAAATCTGCATTTACTCTGTGGGTGCTCCATATGTGACTCCAGCAAACCCACTGAGGGGACAAGGACTTTAGGTTTAACACTTTACAGGTCAGTAAGCAGAAACAAGCCAAATACAAAATTTTCTATCCTCCAGGAACTACAATTTTTGTGGATGGTTTCCATTACAGCTCCACAGCTGCCTACCAGAGTGTGCCAGGAATTATCAGCCCACAAGACTAAAGGATTTGTAGCTCTAGCTGGGAAATTTTTGGTTAAGCTTCAGGAAATTTCTGTCAGCAGAAGAGAGCTCTGTGGCCACAGTCTACCTCCTGTACAGCAAAGGCAGACACAGGTTCCTGTGTTCAGGACTAAGACCAAGCTCTGGGCGATGCCCAAGCTGTTTATCCCAGAGGAGTCTGAGCAGGTGATTAGTTGATGACTGTTTGGAATTTGCCTCTTCTTTAGTGACAGGCATTTCAAAAGACATCTTGAAGGGGATTAAGGATCTTATTCTTATTTTGAAGGTGAGAATAATGATGCTATCTGGGCTGAACATAGAAATATCATGAGAATTGTTCCAGTAAATAATGCCAGATTTTTGCTCCAAGGCTCCCAGAAACACAAGAGCAGTTGCCTTTGTCCCACCCCAGTCTGGCACCAGTGTGACACAGGAACTGTGGATCCACATCAATTCATTCCACCCTGGGGCTTCAACCTTTGTGCATGATAAGTGGGATGATTTCTTATTTTCAGTGTCTCCAGGCTGACCAGTTAGAGGAAGGAGAGGTGTCCACTAAAATAGTCATAAACTTTGGAAATTCCCTATTATAAATTTATCCTAAGGGAGATAAAACAGTTTCTTTACATTAGAGGAGGTGGCACAGGGCCTGCAGAAACTATGGCCTCACAAGAACATGGGTAAGTCCGGGTTGTGGACACCAGGAGCAGCCAGGGAACAGATGGAATGTGAGTCCCTGGGATGCCACAGGAGAGTGAGGAGCAGCAGGAGGAACCTGCTCCAAGGCTGGCAGAGACTCCCACTCCCCTCCATGGTGTGGAGGATGATGGGGAGGTGGTCAGGCCTGATGGAAAAGAAATCGAGGGGATAAACTGCTTTGAAGCAGTGGATAGGGCTGGGAAGGAAAAGAAAGGCTTGGACTGAGTGCTCTCCTCAGGTCAGAGCACGGGCTTTATTGGTCACTCTCCCACAGGGAGTGGTTTTGAAAACGAAGAAATGGAAAATCTCACAGCTCCTGCAGGCGGCCCAGTGTCCTGATAGCCCCGGGGAATTCCAGCAGCTCGTTGTAGTTCAGATCCCTGAAAGACAGAGAAGGGAAAAACATTCATTAGCGTTTCTGGAGCAACTCAACCACGTTTATCTGTGCTTTGAAGTCACAGAAACTTGGTCCTTAACACGGAAGACAGGCTTTTCCTACCATGCTGCTCCAGCCAGTGCCTGGAAACACAATCTCCCATCCCTGCAGCAGGGATATTCCCAGCTCAGGGCACCTCAGGGCAGAGCAGCCCAAGCCACGGCTGCTGCCCTGGGCTGCTCCCGAGTGCCCCGTGCCAGCACTGGGCAGTGCTGCTGCTCCCCACAGCCTCAGAGCCCTGGCCCCTTCTCCCAGCAGCTCAGCCCTAGGCATTTGGTTCTGAGCAATTCTTCTTACCTTTCCAGGTCCAAATGGGATTCTTTGAAGGACAAGAAACACGAACAGTGTCAGCTGTGCAGGGCTCATGAAGGGTTTCTCTGGGCCCCCTCGCCCTGTGTGCAGAGGGGATTAGGGATTCCCTCAGTGTTTGTCCTGGGGATGCCTCCCTGCCCCTGGGACATGCTGTGACTGGGAACAGTGAGAAGAGGAGCCTGTGGGAAGACTTAGGTCTTCTTCTGATGGTTGGAGTCAACCCCACATTGGAATCTGTGAGCTAAAGCTGGAAGTGATGTACAAGAGGTACTGACACTGTTGAGCACAAAGTCTAACTTGCCATGTAGTAAAATAAATAAAATGTACTGTGTTGGTTGTAATGACAAATGTAGAATTTACCTACCCTGACTTGCAAACTAAAAGAGACATCTGAGTCTGAATGAAGTTCCAAGAGTTGTGTTTGTTCTCCAAGGATGGGCTTAACCTCTGGAAAAGGATTAATTTGAGCTTTGGGGCACTGCTGTCAACTTGGGAGGAGCATCCCTTCAAAGGCACCAATCCTGCTATTGGCTGGAGGGTGCCCATGGAGACTGGCTGGGCTTTGGCAGCGCAGTAACGTCGGCTCGCCGGGAAGGGGCCTGAGAGGTCTCAGGCCAGGATAGCCGGGTCTACCCCAGAGAGGAACTGTCCTCAGAGAATGCCTTCCAGGGAGCCAGCGGCTTTCCCTCGGCTAGCCTGGGGGTGCCTTAGCAGGGTAGGAGCCACGGCGGGCTATAGTGAATTCAGCTCAGTGACTTCAGCTCAGTGAATTCAGCTCAGTGAGTTCAGCTCAGTGAGTTCAGCTCAGTGATCCTGCAAGGCAACCCCTTCACAGCCGGCATGGGGAGAGAGAGATGAGGGACTCGTGTGGCCATTCCGCAGGGGGTAACTTTATTGCAAAGCACCCAGCGAAGGGGAGCCAGTGACGAGAAATCCCCAAAGTCTGGGGAAAAGTACAGAGGTTTTTATAAGGGTACAGAGGTGGGTGTGGGGGGTTACAAACCAATGGGTTCCAACAGATCTACATAAAATCCCTCAAAGAATTGTGGGCCTCTGTAACCAAAAGTGTTCTCCTTATCTAGGGGGTCTGGACCTTTGCTATTGTGCAATGCTCCTTATCTCTTCAGGAGGCCCGCTTCCCCATCCCAGGGGCCTCCCTCCACGGCAGCGCCGCGGTGGGCCTGCCAGATCCCACAGCGCAGCACTCCTCTAGCATGCCCAGCTTGCTCCTTGGAAGGCAGTTTCAGCTGTCACAGTAACCTTTGACCCTATCCTGACCATCCCACTTTGCAATTCACTGAAGTCTGAAAACCATGCTACTGCTTCCTACCTGCATGACACTCACCAATTTTTAAGTGGTAGATACTTTGGAACATGATTACTGACTCCTGGAGATTACTATATAATTACACTTAATGAACCTCAAAGTAATTACCATGTAACCTGGATTGTGGTTTATGGAACAGAAATAACTGAGCATTTATACAACAATGGGCTGCTGCCCAATTACCCAGTAATTCTCCTCCTCTGGGCTCAGGCATGGTCATTATGATCTCTCTTGGCCCCCTTGTCTCTTACATCTTCTCTCACTACCACTGCCCCTGCTTGGGAACAACTCCATGGCACCACCTCAGCTTTGCCCTGAAGGTGTTTACATGGGAAATCAACCCAGAGAGTCTCTCCAAATAGGTCCTTCCAGGGCTTCCAACTTGTATGTTTTATATCACAGAATTACAAGATAGGGCACAAACCCAAGAGAAAAGCATGGAATGAAGTTGTCATCGGTGGATTTTGTCTCCTGTAGCTCTGACAAGGTCCATACCAGACCTTGTTGCTGGATTCCCTGAGAAGCCCAGGTGCTGTGGCAGGTCCTGGTTTGGCAGGGTTTGTCCCCTGACGCTGAGGGCAGCCTTTCCTCCTCCATTTACTCAGGGATATGGATGCTGGTACTATGTGTAGGGATTTGAGCAAATGAATCCTGCTCCCGTAGGACCCAGAAAGGGTTCAGGTTGTCTCCTGGTTGGCAGTGCTGGCAATCAGCAGGGAAGGAGCACAGGGCTGGTGGTGAGCTCTGCCTGCCCAGTGCCCACCCTGTGCTGTGGTGGCAGGGTCCCAGCACACCTGGAGCTGCTGTGCCTGTCCCAGGGCCCAGGAGTGGAACAGGAGTGATGTGTCCCCTCCTCACATCTATTAGATGGGAGAGCTCTGCCTCTCCCCAAACTTGCTGTGACACACTCTCCTCTCAGCTGGCTCCAACAGATCAGTGGTTTCCTTCAGTCTTCTCTGCTTGAGCCCAAATTATCTGTTCAGGGATAAATAGCCCAACACATGACTGCTCACAGCCTCACTCTCTGCTTGTAGCTCCTAATCAGCTGCTTGGATGCTCTTGGCCTGTGTCTGTAGTTGGCACCTGCCAGGTTCCATCAGGGCCTGGCTGAGGGCTCTCTTTGCACAGGCTTGGTACCAGGGACTGTTAATGACACAACCCTTCTCTGCTGCTCAGGAAGCTGCAGGAGTGGATTTCCCAAGTAAACAAGTAATGGGAAGTACAGGCAGGACCCCACTAGGCATTTTCAAAGCATCAGCCAAATCTGATTAACCTTCAGATCAGTGCTCTAGTTGAAATCAGAGGCATTAGCACCCTAAGTCAACACACAGCCCAAATCATGCACATAAGGTGGATAATATCTTTAAAAATTTTCCCCTGCAGTGACTCCCTGAAGTTAGAGGGAGATTCCACAGGGAGCAGGAAGCTGCAGAGGTCATTCAAGGCTGGGTGTCAGCCTGTGACACTTCCCTCCCCTGCATCACAAACTGGGGCTGGGATGAGCCTGTGTGATGCCAAGGGATGGTCCCTGGAGAAGAGGAATGGTGAGCCCCAGCCCCCAGTGACATTCAGCCCATCACTGCAGTGTCACTGCCACTGTGGAGGCTTCCTGTGATTGCACAGGTCTGTTTCTGTGAGCTGCTGACAGATGGAAAATATTGCCCAACAGAGAGGAGGCTTGGCTCACCTGTGATTCACTAACAGAACAAGGGATCTTAGATCTGCAACCACTATTATTTACAAGGAATAATTCATTGTGCTCTAATATTTGCTCCTGTCTTCAAAAATGTGTTTCCTTTCCAGCCTGCACCTCTTCCAGGCAGGCTGGTCTTTCATCAGCAGATGAAGGTTCTGTTTGTACCTCCTCATGTGTGCAAGTATGTACAGGACCAGTTCTTCCTGAGCGAACACACACCGTTCCCAGCCCTGGCAGCATCCTGGGGCCTCCCTCCCCTCTGCACTTGACAGACACAAAGAGCATTCATTGTGTTCAGCAGCTCCCGCTGGGTAAAAGCACATCTTGGAATGCTGGCAGACACTGGGCTTGTTGGAAAGTGGAAATGCAACCAGGTGTAGTCATGCTGCTCCATCCTGGCTGCCAGCAACCCCATTCTCTTCAGAGGAGACAATGTGCCTGTGCTCGCTCCTGCCTGTGCTTCCTGGGTTTTGGGAAGGTGAGCCTCCCTCCTGGAAAACAACCCAGCTGCTCTGGGGATCAGGTCCCTGAGTGCTGCTCACAGGTGGCTGCTCTGGATATGTGCTGCTCTCATGCCCTGACCTGCCTCCAGCGCAGCTCCCGGCCAAGCTCTGCCCAGTCCGTGGGGTTCAGCTGGCTGCAGGGGCTGGAACAAACCAGGACTCAGGATGGTCCTCAGGTGTCATCTCTTCCCTGCAGTGGGGCACTCCTCCCAAAGCCTAGACCCAGACCATGACATGAAAAAAAATTCCCTGTCCCTTCTTCTTTCACAGAACTGGAGTTGGGCTGTGGTCCAAGCAATGGCCCAGAAACAGCATTCAACCTCCACCACAGAGTTCCTGTCAGTGAGGAAATTTCTGTTCCTTTAGTGAAATTCAGTCCTCAGGTCTTTCCACTATGGTGCTATCAGGCTCCATCTGTCCCAAACCTCTCCTCTCTGCCTGCTGTCCCATGGGGAATTTGGCCCAGCCCGTGTCCTGCTGGTGGGTCTCTGGAGCTCCTTCCCAGCAGAGGGTCAAGGCAGATTGGAAGGACTCAGGGCTCAGTGGGGCAGGGATGATTTTTCTTTTTTTGCAGCAACAAAATTTCCTCTCCTGAGAACGTCAGTGAATTGTCCATCAGGAACAAACCCTCTCCAGCAGCTGGTGGATGTAGGAATTGGAGGTGTAGCAAACACCTTGAAGGGGCCCCTTCCTCTCCCTGCTTTACCTGAGATACTTGGATAGTACTTTGCTTCCCTAGCTCCACACTCTGATGTAGTCTGAGGCTCCTGGGCCTGAAGTTTCTGAGTTTCTAGACTCAGTTTCTTTGTGATGTTTTGGTTCAGGAAGACTTTGTGTTTTCACAGGCTTGGCATAAACATCACGAAGAAACTGAGTCTAGAATCTCAGAAACTTCAGGCCCAGGAGCCTCAGACTACACTCTGACACTTTCCCACTGCTCCTGGATTTGGGACGATGCAGGGAAATCTGCAAAAAGCCACTTCACTGTTCCCACTGCACTGCTGTGGCATGGGCTGGGGTGGCCCAGGGGAGCTGGTCCTGGCAGTGCTGCTCCAGCTCTGGGGCCTGACCCAAGCCTCTCTGTGCCACATGTGGGGTTTCCTGCCTGTGGACTGCTGTCCTTTCTGGCACAAAGAAGATCAATGGCAGCGTTATTTGGTGGAAGGATGGCAACACACCATGGCCATGGCTATGCCAAACAATAGGGAAGCCTCACAACAACAACAACAACAACAACAACTTAAAAATAGTGAGCGTGACATAAGGGAGTTTTCCCCATTATCAAGGGCTTTTGAAAGTGAAATCAGTCAGGCAAGAGGTTCAGAACTCATGTGCAAGAGCAATGACTATGATTAATCCCTTTCCTCAGCTGGGCTCAAAGTTACCAGCTCTAGCATGGCAGTGGGATGGCAAGAGGAGCCTTGTCTCTTCTTCTGCTTGAAATGAAAGCCTCTGAAAGGTCACCCAGTCTGCCCAAGACACAGTGAACTGGCTGGCTTTCCATTGTTTTTATTGCTAGAGGGAGCCTATAGCTTCGTATTTGGAAGATCTTAACCAACCCTGTTGTTTATTTAGAAATAAAAGTAAGTTGACATCAAAGGCCCAGTTATTTTGGGCTTTAACTGCCAGGGTGATTTGAAGCTGACAGCAAGCAGCCTGGAACTATTAATATCTTCAGTCATGCCAAAAGGAGAGAAGGAGGGGAAAGAGTCTCAGGTCAATTTTCTGCCTGTTAGGGACTATTAGTGGTTCCACACAGGAAGCCAAAAAAAATAAAATTATATAGTACTATAAATTCTTCCATAAGCCACAAAACACCACAAATTTGCAGCTAATAAACCTGAAGATGAAGTGAGATTAGAAGTTGTAGATGGGACATTTGCTGACTGTTTCAGTCCCAGTGGAGTTGGAGATGTTACCATGGTGCCTGGAGGGACTTTGTGCAGCCTCCTCTGAGGACCTGCACTTCCACCTGTCCCGTGCTGGCACCTCATCAAGCTGCCAGTAAATGTAATTACTGCTTCTGCTAGTTGTGCTGGTTACTGTGGGCAAATCAAGCACTGGAAATGATTTAATTGGTAGTCTGGAAGCCCAAGGGGGCCATGGTGACCATGTAGTTTGACCTCTTGCCCAGCACTGGCCAGACAGCTTTACCCAGACTCCATACATCCAGTCATGGCTTGTGGTCGAGCTGCCAGATTAGTTGAAATATGAAAAATAACTGCACAATCAGGAGCTATATTTTATGGGATCACAGATTCAGTCAGGTTGGAAAAGCCAAGATCATGGAGTCCAACCATTAACCCCACACTAAACCATGGCCCTAAGCACCTTAAGTGTTTTTTGGAGTGCTTGCAGCGCTTTCTGCTGTGGAGCACCAGCCCAAGCCCTGCCCTCCTGCAGTGGCAGGCAGTGGGTGCGTGCCCCTGCCCAGCTCGGGGGAGGAGATGCTGCCAGTGCCTTCAAAACTCAGAGGGGCAAGGGGGATGTGGAAGGACCCAGAGCACTTGTCCAGCCCCAGGCAATGTGCCCAACCCCTAAAGGAAATCATGTAAGAGGGGGATGTCCACGTGCAGCACAGAGAGGCCAGACCCACCATGGGATTCATCTGCTAGGGTCAGTGTTTACAGTTGGAAAATAATCAGGTCCTAGAAACACCCCTTTTTTTTTTTTTTTTTTTTTTTTTTTTGCAAGTTATAAGGAGAAGCCTGACTCTGACAGAACTTGAGGAGTGCATGTGTGTCCCAAAGGAGCAGAGATGGGCTGCCCACTGTGGGGAGGTTGAGGTTGTCAGGCACTTAGGGCACATGATTGCTGCCAGGAGCCAGCAGCAGTCTCTGAACAAGGATTCGTTCTGACAGCCTGGCCTGGAAGCGTCTCAGCCTCTCACTGATACAGTGCTGCAGCACTTTGCAGGGTTTCTGTGGCACTGATGGCCCATTGCTGAGCCAGGGGGACTGTCTGAGGTGGTGCCTTGTACCCCTGCAGCCAGCAAGCCCCCCCAGGGCAGTTCTGCTCTCCACTGAAAATCCCAGCAGTGCCCACTGTTCCACCCAGGACTCCTGTCTGCTCTCTGACAGAGGTAATGGATGAACATTTGATATGTTTAACACTCTGCCATGCACAAGGGCCAGGGACCTCAGTGCTGGGACACACAGAAACCTCCACAGAGCTCATGGCTCAGGACACAGGCACGGAGGAGGCTGCTGGAGAGGAAGGCAAAGCTCAGGGAAGCCTAGTCTACAGCAGAGCATTCCCCAGCTGCAGGAAAGAAGCTTGGGGTTTCTAGCTGCTCCCCAGGTGCACAAATGGCTGGGGATCAGCCCCTGGAGCTCTGCTGCTGGCAGGAGGGAGTGTGGGATGGAGGCAGAGCTTCTGTGCATCAGCACATCCATGGTGAAATTGTGTCCCCAGCTGCCTCTGCTGCTCTTCTGCTGCCTGCAAGGGCTGCTCCTCCTTTGCACAGGCATCACTTCACACTCACACACCTCAGCAGGAAGAGGCACAGACAGCTGCTCCAGAAAAGGCTCTGGGAACAGGGGAAGGCTTTGGTCAAAAGGAAGCCCAAAGAGCCAGAGGAGCTGAGGAGCTCTGATGGGTCACAGCATGTCTACAGACTCAGAGGCTGGAGCTTGGAGAGCCCCAGTGCTGTTGTTCATTGCAAGATCAGTGGCTCCAAGGCTGCAAGATCAGTGTCAGGAGGAGCCAGGCCAGAGAGCTGGCCAGGTGCAAGAGGGGCTGTGAGGATTTGGTGGGCAAAGGGAGAACAGGCAGAGTCCTGCAAGAGACGAGCCTTACAGAGGAGCCTTGGAAAAGTGCAGTGCCTCCAGAACTACCTTTTCACCTGAACTGCCTTCACTTTCTCTCTTTTTTTTCTTTATTAACCTGCAGAATATCGTGTCTGAGTGGGCTTGTGTTCTGCCAAAGCTCAGCCTGGTTACAAGGTACGGACTGGTTTATTGTCCCTGAAAATCAGCCTTCTGATTTGTTTTAGTATAGTAGAGTCAGTTCTCATGATTTTTAAGATAAACAAGAATCATATTTGCATTCCTTTATAAAAGATATCACCTGATGGACTTCTCAAGTGCCCAGTGGAGATGGAGAGGTGGGAACTTCTCTGTCCAGTCTCTGTCCAGAAACTTATAGACACGAGGTAAACAATAAACTGGAGAGTTCCTCTCGTCTTCTCTGCCTGAACACCTGCTGTGTGTGCTGCTGTGTGTTTCTATCTGCGTCACAGTAACACTGGTTCAGAGCTGAGCTGATCAGGGAGGGCACATTCCTGGTGGTCCAGGCTCCTGCCTTAGGAGGAGAAGCTGCAGCAAACTGGGAGCAGGGCCCAAGGAGACACCTAGTCAGTGCCAGGTGTGTTTGCCAGTTCAGTTTTACAGGTGATTTTCTCTGTTTGGAAAAGTCACTCTCCACTTACACAATGATCAGAGCAGACAGTGATCTTTACAGCTCTGCTCTTGGACCAGGCACAGGGACCCGTGCAACCAGGGCCCTGAGCTGTGGCCCTCTTTCCAAAAAGCCACATGTCCCCTTCCTTGCTCCATCCCCTCAATCTGGGTTCCTGAGCATCTCCTAAAGTCCCTTCCATCCTCTGGCAGGGCAGGTTGGGATCACACAACCAAGCTCTGGGGACCCATGCTGACACTGCAGGGCTGGAGCATCAGGATGCTGAGGAGGTACCAGAGCAGATCAGTGCAGCAAACAGGGTGTCCTTGAGGGGTCAAATCCATCATCTGCTCTGGGAATTGCACAGATTTGGGATTAACATCAAGAGTCTGCACAAAAGGTTTCAAATTAAGCATGGTGATGGAGAGAAATCCACTTGAGGAGCAAGGTAGCATTTGGCAGACAGTTTTCTGGGAGAACAGCAAAGCCTGCCTGGCCCTTAAAGTGTTAAACAACCCTTATATGAGCTGTACTGGAGATTTTTCCCATTTCCTTCTTCCTGCCTTCATTGCCCAAGGTGCATTTTATATTAATTTTCTCACTTTTTTTTTTCTCCCATAGAAAATCCAGCTCTCCAGAGGAGTTGGTAGGTTCCAGCTCTGCTCTGCATTTACAAACTCAACTAATTACCTGGATAATGGGATGGGTGCTGTGGTAAGGACATTTCCTGTGAGGCAAGGTTAGGCAGATAAAATGCCTGGAGCCAGAGGGTTTTGGATTCAGCCCTTCTGGGAGACATTTTTAATTTATTAGTGCTATTTTTTAAAAATAAATTAAAAGGCTTTTAAATGAATAGAGATTTGCTCCTTCCAAGTGATTTATCTCCTTTGTCTGATGGGTGGAGGAGCTGGCAGGGCTGTGGATGGGGAGGAAGAACCCAGGGAGATAGGAAACAGCGGGGTCAGCTCAGGTGGAGGGGCTGGGCGAGGGCTGCACAGCCTCTCTTAACACGTCCGTGTCAGAGACAGGCTGGAGATTTCCCAGAGGAGCAGCACTGCTGGGGCAGATTGTTGCTATTTTGGCTGCAGCCCCGAGGCCTCCAGCACTCTGAGCTGGTCCTGGGGAGCAGCCCTTCCTGTCCCAGCCCTGCCTGTGCCCCGGGAGCCACCTTGGCTGGGAGGGCAGGGCACTGCCAGGACACGCTTCTGCTCTGTGCCAGCACCAGGGTCTGTCTGTGTGAGTGTGCCAAGCAGGAGAGCCCTGGGCCCTGCCCTCCATCCCTGGGGCTCAGCTGTGGCCATGACAGGGCCACAGCTCGCTCTTCTGCATTTTCCCTTTGCCTCAGCAGCTCCAGACAGAGCTCTGAGCAGGTGTTGGGGAGCATGAGGTGGCTTTTGTGGTGGGGGATCCCTTGCCAGGGTGCTGCTCAGCACTGCCAGCCCACCTGAGCCTCACCATAGAGCACAGACCTGCCAGAGCCACTGCTGCTGCCCACCTGCCTCCCACCAGAGAGCCCAGGGACTCCTCATGGGCTTCCTGTGTGTGTGACAGTCAGCCCCCAGGGCCACCACACCTCTCCCTGCTGGGACAAAAGGATCCGACGGAAGAAAAAATGCTTTCCCCTTTTCTTCAAAGCAGAGATCCTATCCCAGGGGCATTTTCAATGAGTCACTTCCACTATTGCTTTGGTGGAAGATTTGTGAAGCTCCATGAGGAGCCTCTGTCCCCTTTCAGCTGCACTCTGCACTTGCTCTCTGGGCACTGCTCTGCCATGGGGACACCGGGGCTGCCTAATAGCAGGGAAGGTGGGAATGCTAAATGATGGTCTGTGTGTGGTGCTGGTGTCTGGAGGCAGATTTTGGGGCCAGCTCTGAGATTCAGCTGCCATAGTTATGTGCCCTGGCTATCTCTGAGGCACACACACTCCAACATCTGCAGCTGCACGGGCTCAGGTCAGCTTCCCTTTCCATCCCTCTGCACAGAGAAAGCAGTGACCTGGAGCTTGGTCATGTGGGGGGGGGCTTCACTCATTCCCCTTCAGCTGTGACTCATGAAATATTCATATTCCAGGGACAAAGAGGGATTAATTCCTCTCACAAATCACAATCTACCTAAGGAGACCTAAGTCAAGCACTTTGGCCATGCTCTCCCCAGCACTCTGCCCCCAGCCCTGAGCACAAGGTCTGAGTGTTCTCACGAATCAGTCTCTGTCATTGTAGTGATGCTCCTGGCTGCAGCTGAACTGCTCCTTCCATCAGCTTTTCCAAAAGCACTCCTACTCACCAGGCTTAGGACACACAACGAGTCTCATCACAGAATCATGGGATGGTTTGGGTTGGAAGGGACCTTAAATACTAACTAATTTCAAACCCCTGCCATGGGCAGGGGCCCGTCCCCCTAGACCGTGTCTAAACCCCTTGCCCTTGCTGCTTTGTTAAAGACTGAGAAATTAAGTCTAAGATAATCAAGGACATGTCTAAGATAATCAGAAGTCAAGATCTTTCTATCCAAATGGCAGAAGCAGGTTACACTGCCAGATGCTTTACAGCAGGTGTCCCACATCCCAAAGGACCATACACCATGGGCAGGTCTGACAAGGCAAATCTGGAACAGGGTAGCAGTGGAAAGAGCAGTGAGTCTGCAGTGTCAGCTCTTGGCATGCCTTGCACCTACTTCTTGCAAAAGATGTTGCTTCCCTTGAGTCTTTTTCATTTCACCTCCCCATTCCTCACCCCTCACCCTGCTGTGCCAGGCCATCTGCCATGGTCCAGACATTCACCTTGGCCACAGGTGAGCATGCCAATGGGTGATGGATGTTCTCTGGGAATTGATGGTCTCCATGGCCAGCAGGGCAGTGCTGGCTGCTCCCTGCATTTCCTATGGACATCTCCTGCCCTTACACCTTGTGTAGATGATCAAGGCCATTACCCAAAGGAGCTACAGGAAGAACGTGTCACATCAGGATATTTACACTCTTATTTACTCCACATCTTTGGGAAAGGGCTAAAGAATGCCAGGCTTCTCCCACTCTGATCCTGGTGGTCATCTAATCCCTGCTTTCATGGCTCAGCTTGGGGCTTCTTCCCAGAGCCCTGCAGGGCTGTTCTGTGTCACCTCTCAGGCTGATGGGTACTGGAGAGGGAATCCAACTGTTTTACAGGGCTGTTTTGAAACCCCTTTGGGAATCTGGCCCAGGCTGCTCTGACTTGCTTACAGCCTACCTGCCAGGTTTCCTTCCCAGGAAGAGAAGGCTGGGAGGGCGGCTGGGGAGCAGCCAGGTCTTGCCCTGACAGGGAAAATTTTCTTGGAGCTGCTTTCTCCAGTTTCATGCTTGAGTTTGACTCGTTGAGACTTGGTGGGTGCTGCACATCTGCCTGTCCCCCCATCAGTGTGGAGAACACAGAGCTGCTCTTGCTGTGCACTTGGCAGAGCTGGCTTGTGCAGGGAAGCTGCAGGTCAATGCAAGGGAAATGTGAAGTTATTCATCTCGCTTTACCTCTTTCTAGATCTGCTGCCCTCCTGAAATATCAGGGCCAAGCCCTCTCCAAGAGCAAAGATGCTCCACTGGGATCTATTTTTGCAGAAATGCTAGGGCTTGGGGCAGGTGAGCAGTGTGGTTGTACTTATGCAGCTCACACACTGCTGACACCTGCATGGGGCAGTGCCTGCTGCTTCTCTTAGGGTTTTGGCATTTAATAAAAATAGAAATTTTCCTGTCTAGCTGAATATGAGAAGAACAATTTCCCTTAGGGAGACAGAGCTTTTTGCACCTAAAACTTCCCAGGATCTTCTGAAAAACCTGAAACAATGTTTTCCTCTCAAATTTTATAGTTCTTCAACCATTGTGCCTGGTTTATAATCAGCATCTGGCCACAAATACTCATTTTAGGAACCCTGGAGAAATTTCTGTCTTCACCAACCCTTACCATCCTGCTGCCTTCCAGGAGGTAACACCCACGGGGTAACTGAGAGCATGGTTTGGCCTCCACAAGCCAAGAAAATGTGCTAAGTGCTGTCAACAAAATGTAATCATAATTTGAGTTAAAGGGTAAATGTGGAGACTGTAATCGTCTCCACATGCACAGGAGCTCAGAGGTGGTAGGTAGGTGCAGGTCTAGCAGCTTGGCTGGGACAGTGCAAACAAAAGTTTGGCATTTTTTTGCCCCAGAGGTTGCCCAGCTTTGGTCAGCAGACAGGTGGGTGCTAAGGATTAGCATGGGGGGTGGCTGCACTTGAGGAACACATGTTCCTCAGGGACCACTGAGTTGGAATGCTTGCTGGCCTGAAGGTGAGAACTGGATGCTCAGGCCAAGAGGAGCAGAAGGCCTCTCATTGCTCTGGAGGATGCTTCTTCAGAGCAATGAGATGTGGAGGACAGTGTGGAGAGTGTGGAGCTCTCTGCCACAGCACTGTCCTTGCTGCAGGCAGCTGTGCAGAGTGGGGCTGTGGGACCCTCACCCCAGCCCACCCTGCTGAGCCTGGGCACAGGCAGAGCCCTGCTTCAACAGGACCACTCTTGGAGGATGGATCCTCCCAGAGCTGCCTGACCAGCATCAGCAGAGACTGCAGAGCTGCAGTGCTCAGAGTCACCACATTGCTCCACAGTCCTGTCCCTGCAGGCACTGGGAGCAAGAGCAGGGGACACGGAGCTCCCCAGGTGCTGGGTGGCACCTCAGATGAGCAGCAAAAGGCAAAGAAAGTGCGAGAGCAGGAGCAGAGTTGGAGAGGGAAAATGAGCATTCAGCACAAACAGCTGTGGAAGCAGAATTATCTCCCAGGGCTATGAAACCCTTTAGTCTTCCCCACAGCAAACAAGAAGTCTTCTTTTCTTCTGCATCCATCCTGCTTGGGATGGGCAGCAGCATCTCTAACCACCCTGGCTGCTGAGGAGGGTTGCCCAGATGCAGGCTGGGATGTTGCTGCATGTCTGCTACAGCTGTAGCCCAAACAAGGTTTTCTCCCATCAGTGAGTTCTCTGCTTCCTCCTGCAGCCTTTGTGCTGCCTGGGTGCCACAGCTCTGCCCTCACATATTTGCCTGTGACCACCAGAAATGGCTGGGAGACAGCCAAGCCGTGACCCGTGGGTCACCAGAGGAGACTATCCATCAGCCTCCCACCCCTGGCACAGTTCACCCTCTCCCCAGCTGAGCCCTTCTGGGTGGTCCCAGGATCTGCCAGGCTGCAAGGCAGAGACAATGCATGTCATGGTCCTGCCCTGAGGAGTGTGTCTGGGGACCCAGGGTTTGCCTGCTGCTGCCACTCTTGCCTGATAGCTGCTGTTGGCACCATGCTGGGCACAGAGGGGCCCTGTCTCCTTGAGTGGCACTTGAATGCTGGGAAGCAGCATCTCCTTCTGCCATGACCTGGACCCCCTGGTTCTCCTGGCAGGAAGCGAGGGCCTGACTCTGACCCCAAGTCTGCATGAAGGGACATGCTTCTGCACAATTGAAGGCATCAAGCACCTCTTCCAGTCTTTCAGAGCCTCAATTTATTTGTTTGCTTGTTTGTGTTGCCTCCTGGGCCAAAGCACAGCCCACGAGGCACAGGCCATTCATGCAGCTGCCACAGCACAGGGAATGTATGGCCAGGCTATGGGATGAACTGTCCCTGAGTTCAGGGTGAGCCCCTGCTGCTAATCACAGAATCACAGACTGGTTTGGCTTGGAAGGGACCTCAAAGCCCATCTCATCCCACCCCCTGCCGTGAGCAGGGACACCTTCCACTGTCCCAGGTTGCTCCAAGCCCCATCCAACCTGGCCTTGGGCACTTCCAGGGATCCAGGGGCAGCCACAGCTGCTCTGGTCACCCTGTGCCAGGGCTGCCCACCCTCACAGACAATAATTACTTCCTACTATCTGATCTCAGTCTACCTTCCTGAAGATGTGTCTGGGAGCTGAGTTCATTCCTGCTTCCCATCCTCCCTGCACTCCTCTGCTGGATTGTTTCCCAGCCATGCCAAGCACATGGTACACAATGAAGCTAGCTGGCTGCAGGTGATGCCAGCAGACATGAGATCATCTGAGATACCCCACAGACCCTGAGGACTCTGCAGGCCCCAAACTCAAGCCAGCCCCTCTTTTTGGTGGTCAGGCGTTGGGGAGGCTTTAGGATCACGCCCATGTGCTGAGGAAGGAGACACACACTCCCTGAGTAGGAATGCATCCAAGCTCTTGGGACTGCACCTGGACTAGAATGGTGTCCAGGGCCTAGGAGCCCCTTGCCATGTGCACTGCCCACATGCACAACTGCCCTGCAGCAGCAGCACAGCCACAGGAGGAAAGCCCAGGCTCTCACTCTCCAGTAACCATCATGCCCTGGGCATCCACCTGTGCTGGTGCCTGGAGCCAGCCCTGCTGCTGCCCTCAGTGCATGGTGACCAGGGACCAGGGGCTGATCCCTTTTCCTGCATGCTGTGCTGGGGGATGAACACACCCCATGGTTTAGGACAGAGAATAAAACAGGGCACTCACAGGGTTTCGAGGCTGTGCAGCCCATCAAAGCCCTTGGCTCCCAGGCTTTGGATCCGGTTGTTGTGCAGGTGCCTGTGGACAAAACAGAGATGGTTAGTGGGAGTGCAGGCTGACCCTTTCCTTTGGTCTGAGCTGTGCTCCAGAACATCATGTAAGCTGAGTACAGCCTGGCTGGGATGCCAAGGTTCCCTCTCTTACCCCATGAGACACCTGTTGGGTGCAGCAATGCTTGCAGAGAGCTACAGTTCCCATCCCTCTCAGGAATTCCAGGCTAATGTAGGAGTTTTCCTGAGATCTCCACCTTCACAGCTGCTAGGTGGCTGTGGATTAACATGCTTAAGCAAGAAGCTTCAAGAAACACGCGAGAGCTCACCTTACCCTGGGCTCAGCCCACTGTGTGGCTTCACCAGCTGTTCATGGGCACTGGGTGCTATCTAAGGACACAATCACATTTGGACTCCTTGGAGCCTTAGCAGCAGCAAGAAGACTTTGAGTGCAAAATCATCCTGTTAGTCACGGTTTATTATCTTTACATGCAGAAAGAAAAAAAAAAAAAAAAAAAAAAAAAAAAAACCTGCCAGTTCCTGGACCAGCTCCAGTTTGATTGTAGTGAGAGCTGTGTTCAGTTCAGTGCTTCAGAGTGCCTGGCTGAAGTGCTGGGGCCATGCCACAGGCTGATCCACATTCTCTGCACCATAGGAACAGTCTTTTCCTGTTCCACTTCATCCTGCTGCTACATGCCACGAATATCTAGTGCTTACAGGCTTGGGAGCTCCCAGCCTTAATGCTGGCACTGGGGAGCCACATGCTGGGGGCCCCTGCAAAGCCACCTGGGGTAATTTTGCCTTGGAAGCTCTGTAGGTGATGAGTTTCTGGTGTTCTGGGTTCTGTGTTTCCATGGATCCCTCACTCCCTGTCTCAGTCTTTTGGCAAACCCAAGGCTTTAATCCATGGATTTCTCATCTTGGATTATCAGAGACTCTTTTGTATGTGTGCACATCTCTTCCTTTACAGCTGTGAGCTTGTGGCTAATTGTGCATCTCCCTCTGAAATCCCACTCAAAGGCACCTCTGAGTCCATGGAGAGAGTTCTTGTGAACAGTCTGACAAAAGTCTGCTGAAAACCAGGAGAAGACAACCCACTGCTGCCCAGTCTGCCCTTCTACCAGCCTGCACTTAACCCCCTTAGTGATGCCCATGTTTGCACTGCCACGGGCTGTGTGATAAATGCCCACCAAGGAGGGGCAGGTCTCTCAGGGCAGGTTTCCCCATCAGTTCAGGTTCTCTTTTAATGCTGTGTCCATGTGGGGAATTGCTGCCATACCACTCCCCTTGGGGTCCTTTTGTCCTGTGCCCATGATAGCACCAACAAGGGATGCACCAGCCTCTGTCCAAGGCTTTGCCTCCTTACAAGAGCCTGGGGGAGGCTCCATCCTGGCAGGTGGATCAATGATTTTTTCATTATTTGCTGCTTGATCTAAATGTGTGCCAGCTTGAAAAATCTCTCACTCCACCTGGATTCAAGTGTGAGCTGTTTGGCTGAGATATTCTAGGGTAAAACAGGAGGAGTCTGGGAGGGGAAGAACACCCAGGCTCTAGGGAAGTTTGGTAGGGGCCTGCAAAACAAAAACCAGCCTAAGACGGATGTTTGTCATTGGGATGAGAACATACAAACATTTCAGAGGAAGGGGAAGGGAAGGGAAAGATATCTGATAAAATATGTTTGCTCCTTTGAGCAAATGGGAAAAAAAGAAAAGGATGTTGCCTGCAAGAAAACTTGGATTGTGACTTTTAGAGGAGAAAAGAAGCCTGAGATGAGAATGAGAATCTTATGGGAGAAATTTCTCTTTGTCACAAGAAAAGAAGTTTGTGCCCAGATGGTTTCCTCCATCAAATGTTAACAGCTTCTGGTCATGCTGCCTTCTCTTCAGTTGGTGGTGCCAACCACTTTGAGTGCCTTTGGCACTGGGTGCTTCATTTGGAAAGAGAGGGTTGGGTTCTGGAGTTACTGTGGGGTCACATGAAGAGGTACCACAAGAACCCCATGCCCCAAACCCATCTGCTGTGAGGGGACAGTGTGGGGACATGGGAATGCTGCATGCCAGGGAAGGTGTGAGCTCCCTGGAGCTCTGTCAGGATGGTGTGACTGGACACCTTGTCCAAGCTCAGACAGGCTGACCAGCTGACTGCTATCGCTGCAGTCAGGAGAGGAGACAGCAGAGAAAAGCAATCACCTGCTGTGTTTATATTTGGCTCTAGAGTGCTTTGTTTGGAGGCAGAGTAATGAAAATCATCCGAAGGAAGTTCTTTGTTGGTGAGAAAATTATGAACGACCAAAAATGGGAGTTATAAAAAAATTTGCTGTCCAAGCTGAACTCTAGAGTTACCCAAACCACATGGCAATAATAGAAACAAGAGAGCTGAAAAGGTAAACACTTGAAAAGACCTTCCTGTCTGCCACCCTGCCTTTTTTTTTCTCCCCTGGTAAACAAATTTTAACAAGTGGAATAGCAACATCTCCAGTGCTCATCAATTTAAGCTCAGCCCACACAACGTTATATTCTGCCCTGTAAATTACAGCTCAGCTGGTTTGATAGCAGCTCAAGGTGCGTGATTCTGGGCTATAAACAACCCCTACAATGCAAAAACATGGGAATTCTTTAAGCCTTTGCTGTGGGAGCTGGAACTCACCAGTCTCCTTGGTATGGGCAATGGGCTTTAGGATCTGAGTTCTTCCTTTGCAGGCCTGTGAGTGGAGTGAGGATGGGTTTAGGCAGTCACCGTGGAAGACGCTGTGCCAGGAGGAGGACAGTGTTGGCTGTTTGTGGGCTGGCCTACAGGCTGTTCTCAGCCAGGCACTTCCAGCAGAAACAGCAGCAGCAATTGTCACACTGAACCTGGCACAAGGGCTCCCACCTGTCGTGGGGCAGGGGAGCTCCTCTGCTGCCAGGGGAGCCCTCGCTGTGTCTTGCTGAAACCAACATAAATGACAGTGGCTGCAGAATCCCATGCAGGCTGGGGAGAGAGGCTGCAGCCTGGCTGGTGTCTCAGGTGGTGAGAATTTAGAAACCAAGCTGAAAAATTCAAACCCTACAAGATTCATTCTGACCCACAATAAGAAACATGCAACAGATTCTAGAAAGATTTTCTCTTCTCGCCAACAATTTCTTATCAGAAATTGGAAATAAATGTGATTTCCCCCAATCTTTCATGCAGCACCCTTAGTCAAATTTGTTCAGTTTTCATCTGACTCCCTTTTCCATTTAGTTTTTCAGTGAATTAAAAGGTCCTGGAGAACAATCTGAGAGACAGTCCAGCACAGAGAGTAGCTTCAACTCTGCCAGTGCCACTGCCAAGGGGGCTGCACGTTTGTCTTACACAGAAGGGAAGCAGGTTGAACTAGTGCCTAAACACTGCTTTAATCAAGGTGCTTGTCTAGATGGGCAAGGAAAGGGAAATTGTATCAACACCTGCATTGAACACTGGGGAAAGCAGATCTGGCAGGACAAACGTGGCGCTGGTACCCACACTGGTAACTGGATGTTGATGAACTGAAATGAGTGCAGAGAAGAGCAAAAAAATTATCCAAGGGCTGGAAGAAAAATGGATGGAGACTTAGAGAACTCAATCTGTTTAGCTTATTAAATAAGATCAAGGGGATGAGTGCAGTGTAATGTATAGGATTCTTCCTGGTTAGAAACTGGGTACTAAAATGGTTCTGTGATTTAGTGGAGGAAAGAATAATAAGAACAAACGTCTGAAGTCAAAGCCAAAGAAAATTCAAATGGGAAATATGAGCATTTTTTTTTAACACTAAGGATGATTAACCACTGGAACAGACTACAAAGAGAAGTGGTGGATTTGCCATTGCTTTCATTTATAATGACTTCATTTTTTTCTTCTCAAAAAAGACAAATGCAAATATTTTCCATCAATTATTTGTATTAGATGATTTGAACCAAGCTCAAATCTGACATCATATGAATTCTCCCCTGACCAGCACTGCCATGATGAGCTTCCATCTTTATTATGGCAAAATTGTCCTTTTTCTCAACTTGGCCATGGATAAGTAGAGAAATCTAAATCATAAATGGTGTAAATTCCATGGATTGTTTCCATTAGTGGAGGACCAGCATGAGACTTGTCTGGTGAAGAATAAAGCTCGATCAGAAGTGACATTCTCAGGGAGCATTGGAGCACGATTTGCTTCTTCCTCAAGTACTGGAGAAGGAAATCCACTTTTGCCAAGGCAGCGAGCTTGGTCCTCTGAGAGAAAAGGCACTTTTGCCAATTAAAAGGCTCATGAATGGGACCCAGATGTCCCAGGCAATATTGTTCTTAGTGATAATGAATTGCACATGCCTGGCACTCCCTGCCAACACTGAAGTTCCCAACAACTTCTCAGAAAGGCACTAATAACTCCCTTGCATAGGTGAAGGCAGGGAGTCACAGGCTTATCCTGCACCAGACTGGGCTTGGTGGTGCTAGGAAGCTCCAAGCCCCACAGATGTCAGCTGAAACGAGTGATCAGCTTCCCTGAAAGCAGGGATGTGTTGATGATTCCTCCTAGGTAAGAAAGACACTGAAAAGCAGTGGTCCCTTCTGAAAGCCTCAGACAGAGTTACACCAGAACAAGGACAAAATGGGAACCCAGGAGGGTTGCAAGCAAGTTTTCTCTCCCAGTCACTAAACAATTGTGTTAGAGAGAGAGCAGCGTCCTGTCCTTTAATGACAGAAACGGTAAGAAAGAGGAATTCTAGTAAAGATCCTTCATTTACTGTCTTCACACTTTCAGCTGGAAGGTGGTGCTGAGTGACCTCGACAATAAATTATCAGCTGATGTTCAGATTGTGTGAATGTCAAGTGGAGCAGAGGGGAGAACCAGTCTTATATGAGCACACACACTATTGGGGTTTTCTGTATCTCCAGGAAAGAAGATTGGTGTTTAGTAGCTATGGAAAAAGAAAGCGAAATGACAGGGATAGCCAGAAGAGGAAAAATGGGCACAGAACAGCATTGTACCATGATATAAACCAGAATTAATTTTTGTCTTTGATAGAGTGTACAAATTTGGTCTCTACATCTGAAGGTGTGAAGGAAAAAATAAGTGTAATATGAGAACTAATTTTTGATTTTACTCAGACAGGACAAACAGTTCTCTAGTTTGATAACAGGACAAGAGGAAAAGAGGGTAGGGTGTTTTTTGTTAAACTGAGAGAGGATAGATTTAGATCAGATGTTGGGAAGAAATTCTTTCCTGTGAGAGTGGGCAGGCCCTGGCACGGGGTGCCCAGAGCAGCTCTGGCTGCCCCTTTATCCCTGGAAGTGTCCAGGGCCAGGTTGGACAGGGCTTGGAGCAACCTGGGCTGGTGGCAGGTGACCACCAGGAGGGGCGACTGGATGAGCTTTGAGGTCCCTTCCCACCCAAACCAGCCTGGGATTCCATTTGCAATCCAAGTAACTGGATGGGGACTGGGAGAGCTGAGCTGAGGGAAGGGTACAACAGCCAGTAACAAGAACAGCAGTGGCACAGAGGAGATGGACACAGAGCACAAGAATTAGAGGGCATTAAGTAAAACATGGTAATGGCTTGAGAACAGCTTTCCCAGAGTCCATTTCTTCGACCAGGCAGGCAAGGTGAAGGCCAGGTTAGAGGAGTCGAGCTTCTCTCTTGCACCCGTTATGGGGCCAAGTTGACTCTTGGAGGTTTCCAGGATCTCAGGCTCCCTGTGGACCCAAACAAGGAAGGATCTGGATTTTGACCTCAGTTGCTCTAAATTAAAGGGTTCTCCGCTATGTGTTGAAAGTAAAACTACTTGAAGATTTCTCTACCCAGGTCCCTCACTACAGGGCAAACCTCTCTATTGCTTGGCCTGTTTTGGAAAGTTCTCTCCAGCTCTGTGTTCCACACACATCCCAGCATCTCTGCTGAGAGGTCCTTTGGTGAAATCAGGAAAGAAGGGAACAGCAGCCAAGTGCAGAGCTGCAGCAGCAAGGACACATCTGCAGCGTGGGGGATTTCTTGGCAATGTAAGATTTTATTTGAGGACCCCTCTAGCGAATGGGACTGAAAGAGGTGCTGTGATTCCTGGCTTGAGACTTCTTGCTGAATTCAGCTAACAATGAGGGACACTACTGAGAACTGCTGTCATGCACTTTATTGGACTGTCAGCACAGCAGCATGGGGGTTTCAGATGCTGACTGCTGCATGAAAAATCTCTTATGCTCAAGAAAGAGGATGATTTTTGTAAAACAACCTTTACTTCATACAAACAATCAGCTGAAAAGTATTCAGGATTATTTCTGTGTGCAGATACTAAGACACATTTGGTCCTGAAAAGATCAGCCTGGAAGGTTCCCATGAACTATCCTGATCAGATATCCACCTCTCTTCTGCCATCAAAGCACAGTGCCAGCACCCCAGCACACGGAGTCTTTGTTATTAAAGCTGGGAAAGGATGGTGCCAATTAGGGAGATTCATGGATTTCATGATGAGTGATGCACACGAGGCTCTGCTCACTACAGCCCTAGTTGGAAGCCTGCAGCAGCAGTAGATGGGAATAAGATCAGGGAATTCCTCAACCAAGGTGTAATTTATTAGCAGACACCAAACCTCTAAAGCACTCCAGACTGAGGCTGGCACACTCTGGTGTCAGTGCTCATGGCAGTGCAGGATGGTGAAGTGGTTCTGCCCAGGGCCCAAGGTGTGTGGAGGGGGAGCAGCACAGCTCTGCACCTGGAGGCTCCTGCCCTCAGCCACGCTCAGCCACATCCCTGAGTATTGAGCAGGCTGTGCCCGAAGGATTCCCCTGTGCCCAGCCACATCTGCCCTTGGCTTTCCTCCCCTATCCTAACACCCTTTAGCAGGGAGTTTCCAATGCTTATAGCAGCAGCCAGGTCCTCCATGTACCTGCGAATCCAGACATTTGCAGAGGAAGGCACACGTGTCATCTGTACCCTGGCAGGGAATGTCTTCTCTCCAGCTTGGCTGTCTTTTGGGAACATTTGCTTGTCAGCTCGGTGGGTGAGTCTGGAGCAGGGACATATCCCTGGCTGGGACACAGGAGGGACACTGGGTGACTTTCCACTGGTGATGTGTTGACAAGGGCTTGCATGGGAGCATGGGAGAGATTTATTGGGCCAGTTCTGCCAAACACTTGTGATCCCACAAAAATGTAGCATCGTGTCCCACAGAGCCTGGCAGGATCACACATGTGTTCCCTTCCAATTGTATGTGGTGGGACATTATTCTCTCCCCTGTGACCTAATGGTCAATGACTTTTATTTCTCAAGCTTGCCTGTTTAATTAAGGAGTTGCTTCTTGCCCACAGAATGGGATGAGCCGGAATGAAAGCAGCATGCTTTGGAGGCTGGAATGAAACCCCAAATGTCAGCTCACCCGCTGAGCGAGCTATTAAAGCTGACTGAAGTGGTTGCATTATGGTGGCCAGGGGTTGCCTTGCAGAATGAGCACTATTGTGGGTGAAAACTACTTTTTTGATTTTTCTCAAGTTGCTTTTTGCTTTTCTCCTAAATAAGCCTTTATGCTTTGTCTAAACAGATGAATTTGATGTTTAATAAAACTCTGAACTGTGCTTTGTCCAAACACTTTCTGTGCTGGATGGTCTCAGTAAACACTTTAAATTTTGAAAGGGAAATAATTGCTGAACTTTCACTAGGGTACTTACATGCTGAGGTTACTTAACACCCTGCTATCAATACAAATTACAAACTAGAGGTGGCATTTCATGTGGATAGAGGAGCTCTAAAACAGTTGGCAATCACACACGAACTTGCTAATCAACACCAAAGAAGTAGTAAGTATCTAATTTGCACATGTGAAGCGCCTTTTAAAGGGGAGATAGTCTGCAGGATCCCGTTGATAGAAGGGACGCCCCTCCCGAGCAGCTGCCGGAGGGATGGGTTCCCTTTCTGCTGGCAGGCTGTGGGTGCTCAGGGGTCTCGCTGCCCGGGGAGGGAGCGTTCCCATCCCGGAGCAGCGCTGCTCTCACAGCGCTCCCACCCCGGCCGGGAGATGCTTACACGGCAGACTGGGCAGCGGCCACCGCGAAACACCCGACCTGGGGATGGACAGTCACGCAAATAAACAGCCACCGGCTTGGACAAGGTGTTGCGTTAGACCTTGGGGCTGGGGGAGGAGAGGGAGTGATTGGTACGTTTTCCAAGAAATGAAATATTACTTTTTTGACCTGACTGCAGATTGTTGCAGCTTTCAAAATTTTATTTCGTGTTTCTAGAAATTCCTGTAGTTTTAACACAGGGATTGGAAGGAGGAAAAGAAATGAGGTTTTGGGTTGCTTGAGTCTTCAAGGAAAACAATCTGGTTTTTGTTTCCAGTTACCGATTTTTTTAATACAAAACATTTCTTGAATTATATCAGGGAGCTTTCTAGCTCTTCACTGAAAAGTGAGGAAAATATGACAAAAAAATCAAGAGAGGCAATTTTAGCATTCCATCTCAAATGAGAGGGACTCCCTGACTCTGAGCAAAACCTCTGCTCCTCGCCCCAGCAGCAAAACGCCGCTGGTGGGGAGTGACCAGCAGGGATTGCCGCAGGAGGAGCAGCCCGCGGGCAGCACCTTGTCCCAGCCGAGGGAATTAGAAGTGGAGAAGGCTTACAGCACCACGAGGCTGCTGAGGTTCTGGAAGGCGAAATCGGGGATGTGCCAGATCTGGTTGAGGGCCAGGGTCATGGCTTGGAGCGCTGGCAGGTGGTTCAGAGCTCGCACTGGGATCTCCGTCAGGGCGTTATCGTCCAGCCACAGGTGACGCAAGGAGAGCAGCCCCTCAAAGCTCCTGTCGGGCACCACGGAGATGAGGTTCGCATCCAGGCGTCTGGGTGGGAGAGAAACAGGGTGGGGATCAGTGAGAGCCCTGCCCGCCGGCTTGCGCAAAGCGAGCGGTGCCGGGGCGGGCTGGATCGATGGAGATTGGGCTGGGCTGTAAACAGAGATTAACATCAGAAGGGATCGGGGACGCTCCTGCCTGTGGTGGGAGATGTCTGGCCAAGGGGACGGACCATCGCTCCGCCGTGGCCATTTGGGGCTGCGGGCTGGCCTGGACTGGAATGGGCTGAGCTGGACTGCGGGCTGGGCTGGGCTGGATTGCGGGCTGGGCTGGACTGGGCTGGGCTGCGGGCTGAGCTGAGCTGGGCTGAGCTGGACTGCGGGCTGGGCTGGGCTGGGCTGGGCTGGATTGCGGGCTGGGCTGGACTGGGCTGAGCTGATGGCTGGCTGAGCTGGATTGCGGGCTGGGCTGGGCTGGGCTGCGGGCTGGGCTGGATTGCGGGCTGGGCTGGACTGGGCTGGGCTGGGCTGAGCTGGATTGCGGGCTGGGCTGGGCTGAGCTGGGCTGAGGACTGAGCTGGATTGCGGGCTGGGCTGAGCTAGGGCTGAGCTGGATGCGGCTGGGCGAGCTGGGACTGAGCTGGATTGCGGGCTGGCTGAGCTGAGGGCTGAGCTGGATTGCGGGCTGGGCTGGATTGCGGGCTAGGCTGGCTGAGCTGGACTGCGGGCTAGGCTGGACTGGGGCTAGCTGCTGAGCGGGCTGGGCTGGATTGCGGGCTGGGCTGAGCTGAGGGTTGAGCAGGATTGCGGGCTGGGCTGGATTGCGGGCTGGGCTGAGCTGAGGGTTGAGCTGGATTGCGGGCTGGGCTGGATTGCGGGCTAGGCTGGGCTGAGCTGGGCTGAGGGCTGAGCTGAGCTGGCTGGGCTGGGCTGGATTGCGGGCTAGGCTGGGCTGAGCTGGGCTGAGGGCTGAGCTGAGCTGGGCTGAGCTGGGCTGCGGGCTAGGCTGGGCTGGGCTCTGGGCCCGGAGCAGCAAAGCCGCGCCTGCCGGCGCTGGGTCCGCCCGGGCAGTGCGGGGGCTGGGTCCGCCTGGGAGCGGGGGCTGAGCCGCAGCCCTGCCGGGGGTGCCTGTGCAGGTCAGACCCCGGGCTGAGCCCTTGTATCACACCTCTGCGCCTCTCGTCCCTCTCCTCCTGCCAACTGCTTCTTTTTAATCATCGTGCAAAGCTTAAGGCGGTTGAATTTGAGGTTTAATTTGGTGAGAAACTTTAATTTTGAACACTTGTTTTTGTTTCAAAATAGAATGACAAGCCAAAAAATATTAAGGTTATTATGAAACAAAGGTTCAAAACTTAGGTTCGGGAATCATCTCTCTAAAGACCCTTTATTGCAATGATGGTGAGAAGGATACAGTGTGTTATCTGTAGATTTTGAAACCAGATTATAAGAGGAAAATACTTCAGATTTGGACGAAATACCAGGAACCATTTATACAAAATTTTAGTTTCCATCCACAGCCAACAGAGCTTATTTTATTTTTTCGAGCTATCTAAGCCAGAGATCTCAGAATTTAAATTGCAAAGAGGAAGCACTTTGTCTCTTATCAAAGCATGAGAGAAGGAAGTTAACAGAGTTGTCATGGCCCAGCCCTTAAATCAGTGATCCTCTAGAAAGGAATGTGGTAAAGAAATTAGTATCCTTGACTATATAAGGTAATATTTTTGATGAAAGTTGAACACTAGAGCAAAGCCCCAGACACTGTTAACCCCCAGGCACAATCCTTCTTCAAAGAGTATCGACATTTCTTAATTCACAGAGCAACTGCAATGAACTGCAGGAGGAGGAGACCAAACCCCATCATGAGTGGGAGCAGGGAAGAGGCTGGGTGCAAGCCTTGCTCTCTGCAAGGAGGTGTGAGTGCTGTTTCCTGGGTGAAATTCTCAGATATTCCTGGGAAACTGACCCTCCCCTACATCACAGAAAGAAGCATTTCCTGCCCTGGCTGGCCTGACCTGGATGGACAAATCCGGAAATTTGTACCTGGTTAAGAAGTGCAGTCAAACCTTCCTGAGATCTCCTTCAGAAAGGAAGTCCTTTAAATGCAGAGTATAAGCTCTGGTACAGCATCACCTTAGACTGGAATGATAACCCAGGGTGGGTTAAATCCCTCTTCCATTACTCCCATTCTGCCAGCACCTCAGAGGGTGGGCAGGCCCTGGCACAGGGTGCCCAGAGCAGCTGTGGCTGCCCCCGGATCCCTGGAAATGTCCAAGGCCAGGTTGGACAGGGCTTGGAGCACCCTGGGACAGTGGAAGGTGTCCCTGCCCATGGCAGGGGTGGAACTGGATGAGCTTTGAGGTTCCTTCCAACCCAAACCAGTCTGTGATTCTGTGATTCCATTTCCCCAACTTTCAGTACTCTTGCATTGCTGCAAAGGAACATTTCCTGGCGTGAGGCTGTTCAGTTGAGAGCATCACAAAAGCACTAACACCCAAAGATCCATTCCCCCCGGGTTGTGTCTGCTCAGAGGGCAACACAAATGAATTTTGATTTTTCCTGCTGAGAGAGTGAACTCCAACTCCTGTTGAGCTGGAGCATTGCAAGTTCTGCTCCAATTTACTTACTGTCTCCCAAATTACAAACAAATCAGAGAATAACATAATTCAACTTCTCGAGAAAACTACTCCAAAGAATAAAGATCAGAAAAGCAAACCCTGTAGCAGCTCAGAGTAAGGCTAAGGATTCTATTTGAAAATTTCATCAAAATGTTTTGGGACAAACAAGAACTTTTTGACCAAAATTAAAACTTCTGCACGAAATGTTAATATTTGCTTATTTTTTTCCATTCCATCCTCAGCATAAGAAATCTGTTAGGTTTTGGCATCATTAGCTGTTAAAATTTTTTAAAAAGGCAGCATTACTTACTTTTCCCAGAGATATTCTTTCATCCAAATCCCTATAAGTTCACTGAAAGTTGTTTTAAAGTGAGTGCTTGGTTTCAAGTTTAATTAATTAAAGAATGGACAATGAAAATACCCATGAGAATAGTTATAATTTTTCAAACCCAAAGTAAGCTTTCAGAAATGGAGATGCTAAACCACAGCCAGGGGCTGGTACAGCAGGCTGAGCTGGGACAGGGCTAGGGGAGCGAGGTGCAGCCCATGGCTGTCCAGCTTTACAATTTGCCCAGGAGCTCCTGGGTGAAGCCTCAGACATGATCCCCAAGGTTTCAGTGTGATGGTGCCCCAGGAGTTTGGGAAACCATTAATGCTGCTGGATTTGCTCTGCGGCTGTTTAGCAACAATCAGGAAAGGCCCTTTTTCCCCTAGGGGTGTCCAGAGGTATGAGAAGAGCAGCACAGGTCCTTGTTGGAGGTTTTTGAGGGACTTAGATCTATCTTTGTGGATCCCTGTGAGAGGGCAGGAGCTCGGATCCATCCAAGGAGTTTGTTACAGCCCGGGATGGCTCCTGCCTGTGGGCGTGCTGCAGCCTCGTGTGTGCACCCCTGGGTGCCACCACACCTCACTGCCAGGGACAGTCACCTCTGCAGGACTCAGGGGGACCCCAGCTCTGCTCCTCAGCTCTGCAGGGGCTGCCTGGTGGCCTCCTGGTGAGGGGTCAATGTGTGCAGCTGTCCATGGCACACTCTCTGGGTTATGTTCTGGGAGGGGTTGGGAAGCTCCAGCCATGTAATTACTGTCAGTCTGCTCCCAGTGTGGAGATCAGAGCCCAGACAGATTCCTCAGTGGAGCAAAAGGGAGATTTTCTGCTGGTCACAATGAGCTGGGCCTGAGAAGTCTCAGAATCAGCAGCCTGCTTGGATCACAGCACAGCAAGATGCACCTATCTGGAGCCAGGTAAGTTAAAATTAGGAACAAGGAAGTGCTCAGGTGAAGGCATTTCACGTGCAGTGTGCTGGGCAGGACTCGTGCCTTTGCAGCACTGATGAGGGGCTGGGGAACATGGGCTCAGTGACAGCTGCATTCCTGGCACCAAGGGATGGCTAATTGCTCCTCAGGGAGCTGCTGGCTTTTTCTGGAATAGATGTGCATTCTTTCTAATAAAAGCTGTGCATGTGGGGATTGCTAATTGCTATGGCTTTCAGACAGCTCTCTACTCTCTTCTGGAAGCAGAAAAGCTGAAGTTCTTGGCACAGAGTTGTTAGTAATTATATCAATTATACTAAACAAAAACCAACTCAACAGTTCTCTCCTTTCTTCAGTGTGTGACTCTGGCTCCGTAAGTGTTTTGTGTTATGATTTATACCTGAGGTAATTGGGCCGATTAGTGGGTAAATGAGACAGCACAGGCTGGGGCTGGCTCCTCACCTTCCACGGAGATGTTTTAATTTTTATTTCACCAAATCACTCAGTTGGTTTTCCTTCAAGCTTTAACCCTTTGCGTGCTTGCAGAGGAAGATGCCTGTTTGACAGAGCTGCTGGATGGCCTAGGAGAGGCACTCATCCCATGCTGCTGTCAAGCAGTGCTGTGGGTCTGGAGAGAGGATCACACAGTGACTCCAGATGTCAGAAAGGACAACATTTCCAAGTGACTTTATGGGTTCAAGCAAGGCTCTGCAGAGTGTTGGCCTGTCTGTTGCATGCAGAAAGAGGTGATTTTAAGTGGGACATTCAAGAACAACAGCTTATGAAAACCAGCAGCTGCTGAAAGTCTCAGCTTCTGGCTTTAGAGCTGCATCTGCAGCTGAGAGTTACAGGGTGTTTAAATTACTTCAACATGACACTGACTCAAAAGTCCTACAAGTGCCTCAGACTTTGCTCCATTTCCCCTTTTAGGAACTACAGGGGTATTGAGAGAGGGAGCTGCCTGGAAGAACATCCAAAATCTACTGGTCTGAGGCATCTTTTTCCCTGAGCAGATGTTCACATCTGTGCAGAGCCACGGTGAGAGGAGCAGGTCAGCACCAAATGTGAGTGTGCCTGAGCTTGCCAGTTGCTTGCTTTACTGCTGCTGTGGAGTCACAGCTCTGGGGAGGCAGAAGAACCTGGGAAGGGTGGGAAAGGGAAACATTTCCCTGGGCAGGACATTTTCAGGTCAGCTTCATATTGAGTTTCAGGTTAAGGGCCTAATGTGCCTTGGAAGAGCCCCTTGATTGCTTTGAATGTTGTTGTGTTTAATAAATGCTTGAGGAGAAATCAACTGCCTTCTTGCCAGGAGCAGTCCAGAGAGGACAGTGGGATCAGGAGCACTTCTAAAAGGATCCAGGCAAATAGGGAAGTCCTTTTCTAAGGAGAAAAGGTCATGAGTGGGAGATTCCTCCTTTCCAGTGAGCAGAAGACAAGGCAATGCCACCAGTGCACCCACTGGCCAGGGGTGGAGTATGTGCAGTCCTCAGTGCAGTGAGTGTGTCATGAGGATTGTGTTAATCCTGAGCTGTGGGCTGAGATCTTGTGTTTTCTGTGTCACAGACCCAGCAGTTTCTAAGAACTGTCTTTTCCCAATAAATGTTTTCAGAGGATGCACAACAAGTGCATTTCTGAGCTGTTGGTAACATAACTGGCAGAATAACCAGGGGATAACCAGAACCAGTCTCTCTGTTCCCTAACAAACGTGATGCAAAATTCATCCTATGACTGGCAGAAGCAAGTTTACCCATATCTTACCATTTCCTTCTTGTTGTGAAGCATTTACAGGGGGAGCTGCAGCCTGGGAACATATAGAAATGCTCAATGCCATGCTGTCAGGAGATATCCCAAGTTTTGCTGCTTCTTTCTCCCTCCTCACACTCATCAGAGCCAGTAAGAGCTGTCTGTCTGCATGTCTTAGGCCACTCATGTGCAGTAACTGGCCTGCAGCGTAGACTGGGATGTTCCCCAGAGCCTAGTCACCACAGGGCACTGGGACCTCAAACTGCAGCCCATCCTCACAGTAGTTTTTGCAGCAGCTAAAGTAAGCCCACAACTATTTTACCCCTTGATAAAGCTGGAGGAGCCTTGCCACTGCAGATCATATGCTGCACTGAGTGGTGCAGGGCTAGGCTGCTGGCTCTCCAGACTGGGGAGCTCCTGTGGTTCTCTGTCCACAGCAGAACACAGGACATAAAGGAAGGACATTCTGGAAGGAGAGCTGTGCCATGGAAGGTGTGAGGCTGAGCTGTGGCTGCCCACCCCACCCCTGGGACACGAGAGAGGAGCTCCTGTCTCCCTGGCCCCAGTGTTCACGTGTGTCAGCTGCACAGAGCTGAGCTCACCAGAAATGTCTAATTGGTGCCTTCAGGCAATCATGTCCCTCTTCCTGTCTGAGTTTATCTTGAAAGGCTCGATTGAGTTACCTCCTCTCCCATAATAGGATCTAAGTTCCTTGTAGTAACACAAGAAGGAGATGATGTCACTGCAGCTCAACTTCTCCGATAACTTACTAATGACTGGGGCCAACACCTCGGCTTCTTTCTCAGGCAAAGCTCCCAGACTGAGTCAGTACCTGGCTGTGAGCTCCCGGGGAATTGCTGTATGAGGAGCTGAGGGAGGACAGCTCCGGGGTCACCCTGCTCCACTCTGTGCCCCACTGCCAGCCCTGCACGCCAGCTCCACTCTGCTGCTCCTTGTGCTGAGCCCTTGTGGGGCCTCACACACAGAGGCAGGAGGGTCTGGGTCCCTGAGCCTGCCCAAAGAACCCCGGGGAGGAGCAGCTTCTATCAACTGATACCACTGGGATAGGACAAAGGCAGCCAGGGCCTGCAGTGCTCACCTGGAAAGGGGAAAACTGGGTTAAATTTCTGCCTGCCTGTTATGTCTTTGCTGCCATAATGCACTGTAGACCCGGTGGGAGAATGGAGCTGTTGGAGTGGTCCCAGGGGAGGCCATGCTCAAGGCTGGAGCCCTTCTGCTCTGGAAACAGGCTGAGAGAGCTGGGGCTGCTCAGCCTGGAGAAGAGAAGGCTCTGGGGAAACCTCGGAGCTCCTTCTCGTGCCTAAAGGGGGCCTATAAAAAGATGAGGACAGACGTTTTAGTAGGGTCTGAAGCAATAGGACAAGGGGTGATGGTTTTAAACTAAAAGAGGGGAGATTCAGACTAGAAATAAAGAAGAAATTTTTTATGGTAAGATGATGAAACAGTAACACAGGATTCTCAGACAAGTGTCTGAGAAGCATTCAGGTGGGATGGGGCTCTGAGCAGCCTGGTGTAGTTGAAGATGTCCCTGCTCATTGCAGGGGGTTGGACTAAATGACCTTTAAAGGTCACTTTAATCCAAAAGCATTCTGTGAATCTCTGAATGACACATTATTGCCTCGTAGGCCAGCTCCTACACCTGGGAACTCTGCGTGCCACAGAAAGGCTCACAGCCCTCAAGCAAGACTCACAAGTGCTGCCTGGCTCCATTTCCAGCTGGAAACTTGTGAAAACCATCCCAGGCAGTGAATGGAGGTTCAAGACACAAACATGTTTGCAGTTGGCTGTGGAACAGGACCCGATGAGAAAGTTTGCAGGGCTCTGTTTGGACTGCAATGAGTCTTCACTCCTGACTCAATGGGGCATGTTTCTGTGGGAAGCTCTCCATGAGGGATGCTCAGGAAATGAAATCAGAGCAATACCTAGACTCCACACAAAGTGCCTTTGGTGTAGACAAGAGGGCTTTGTTATCCCCAGTTGCAAACACCTCCAAAACCCCTCAGGTCAGAACGGTACAAGAAGGATTGCCAAAATCTCTGTGCAGCATAGAAACTGCTGAAAGCTGGGCAGCTGTGCCAGCTCCCCGACCAGCCTCTCCCTGGGCCCTGGCATTGCCCCCTTGGCCAGGCAGAGGGAAATGGAGAAGGTACAGGAAGAAGCTGGAGGCTGAGCAGAGTGGCTCAAAGGATCACCAAGCAGTGGGGCCTGCGTATTTTCTGGGAAACATGATGTTTGTCAAGCATAAGGCAGCTGGAAAAGAGAAGGGAGAGCAGCCCTTGGGACAGAAGGAACAGGATGTGCTGTGCTCTGGGGACAGGGGCTCTGAACAGTCCCTGCAGAGTGGGCAGAGAAAGGTGGAAACCATCTGGGGAGATATGTGACCACCAGTGGCCCTGCTGGATTGCCACAGTCAATCAGAGAAGTTTGGAGGTGATTACAGTACCTTGTGGGCAAAGCCAGGCAGGCACAGCCACTGCCAAGGTGCTGGACAAGCACAGCTCCAAACACCCACCTGTGCTGTGACCTCTTCACTGGCAGCACAAGTGGGAATTCTGGAGCTCTGGGGTGCAGCCAGGGAGTCCCTCACCATCAACCCATCAACCCCTTCCAAGTGTTGCCAGCCACCAGCTCAATGAATGGGAAAATTGGAAAGTGAAGCCTCAGGAGAGAAGTTGAAGTCATGGACATGCTGGCCCAACTCAAGGTCATTGAGACCTGAATGACCAACTCTCTGCACCTTCCAGGAAAGGATTTCAAAAGAGAGGAAGTTGCTGCTTTTTACATATTGTGAGCACATATGAGGCATCTGATGCAGTTGGGGAAGATTCCCTCTCTTGTACCTACATACACCATCCTTGGGGGAGGTACCAATTCATGCAGACACCTATTTTTCTGTATTATTTTCCAGCTCTTGACTGAAGTTTGCTAAACTTTTAGCTGCTAGCCTGTTAGCCTGGCCTAACAGCTAAAGCAACCCCACAACACTCTTGTCTTCATGGGAGGTGAATCCTGGGATCCTTCACAGCATTGACACTTACAAGCATGAGACACATGGACATTGTCTTTACATAAACTTCACAGAAACTCATTGCTGAAAAACAGCAAATAATGAATGAAAAACAAATGCTGCAAGGATTTGTTGTGGCCCTGCTAAAGTGAACTGCTCCTTGAGGATGTTACATTCAACAGCTTGTGTGTGGCCATTAAATCTTCCTCTCAAAAATGCCATTGAGACGATTGTGCTGGGATAACCACATTGAATTTCATGGTTTTCTACTGCTAATCAGAAAAGACTCTAATCTGACCAGCTGAGTTCCTCCTTCTAACAGGAAAAAAATCACGTCTGTGATGTACCCACTAGCCATGCCTCCTTTCTGACTTGCTCCCAGAACAGTGGTTGCAAATTCTAATCCTTCCAGCTCTGGAGTGTAGAGAAATTCCACCCTGGCTAGAGGACAAGCTGCTCCTTGCATTTGTATTTTTGGGCAAGGCGATCTCCTCTGATAGAATTCCCTGACTTTTTGGGGCATCGCAGATGTGTGCTGGGTCATGTGCAGGGGGCTGTGGGGAGCAGAGATGCTCAGCTCTGCTTTGATACCCCTGCTCTGATGGGGTGTGTCAGCTTGGGGGGCTGTTTTGCTGGATAAAAATGAGGTGTGAGGACAGGGACATTTTACTTTTAACTTCCAAGTGTAGGAAACCCACATTGCACCCAGCCTTATTCACATAGAGCTTGAATCAGTTATAGGGTCTTTCTATAGCCAGAAGAGAAAGCCAGATTCCTCTGGAGTGATTCATCCCCCCAGAGAGGGCTCTGAGATAACAGAGATGATTCACCCTCTGCAGATGCTGATCATTTTCCACTGCTGCTGGGGTGAGGTAATACCTAGACAGCCTCGGTCAGAGGAGACAAATCCACCTGGTCTGCCTGAGGGAGACATGGGCACAGCAGAAACTTAGCCAAAGTGAAGGAAGGCTGTGTAGTGAGGCCATGGTGGTGACTCAGAAGAATTTGAGCTTCCTGGCAATATATTAGGATCCTCCACCATGAGGGAAGGATCCAGCATCCCAGCCATAGCAGAGGCACAAAGACAGCAGCAGCCTGGTCCCAGGCACTCAACATCCCAACTGCAAACCCTGCCCAGGTTCTCTGTAGCTGTGCCAAACACCACCGTGGCTGATCACTCTGCTGCTCCCAGGGAAGCTGCTTCTTGGGTCCTAGCAAGAACACCAGGATACAGCTTCTGGCCCAATAAAAGGTAGTGATGTGTGTTCTGCCAAGTGGATGTACCAATGGCTTTTGAAAATACATTGTTGCTCTTCATTGCAGTAAAAATGGTTTTCAGAGGTACTGGAGAGCAGGCTCCAAAGAGCATGGGAGATGAGCTGAATGGCAAAGAAAGCTGCTGGAATAGGAAATAAGGTCCAGCCATGCACTTTGTTTCCCAGTCAGGGATATTCTTGAACCTGAACCTGGGATTTGGATCAGGCCCATATAAACAGAGGAACGAGTCCAAAATCTGAATGTTGAACTGCATTTGTATTCTAAAGCACCTTTTTCTCCTCAAACCTGGTCTGATCTTTCTAAGCTATTGCTGCCCGTCCTGGTAACAAGCATGGATGTCCAGTGGCAGCTCAGACTGGGTGGAGGGAGGATCTAGGCCATGGCAGGTTGGATGACAGCCCAGAAACACAGACCCAGAAAAACCTTATCTGATCAAAGTCTGTGCCAAAAAGCAGTAATTCCTCCAAATTTGCTTTATCATTGGTGAACCAAATGATGAGAAGTGGCCCCAGAAGAAGACATCAGTCCCTTCCAGGGACATAAGCCCACCTGAATCAAAATTGTATCATCTCTTCCCTGTCTGTGCACTGGCTCAACTGCACAAGCCACAGGGGCCACTGTGCCATTTTCAGATTGTGCAACCTGTACCTGGGAGGAAGGATCATGGCAGTGCAGCCAGAGAGGCTCCTGCTTCCATACAGCTACGAGGAGCACTAGCAGCAACCAAACTTCAGCAAAGACTCACCATGGCTACATCAGTGCCTGAAAATTAACTCCTGCACATCCAGATGTCTGCCACATCTGCCTGCAGTGTTCACTTGAACGTGGTAAATGTCTTGGACCCTCCCAGACTATCTCCTTTGTAGAAATACTGTTAAAACCTGAAGTGCCAAAATGGAGATCAGACTTCTGAAAACAGGAGTAGGGACAAAACTCCACTGACTTGGTTCTGCTGCTGTCCAGAGCCGGCTGCTGGGAAGAGTGGCCTCAGGGAAAAGGGGACTTCAGAGATGGGAGAGGAAGGGTTTGAGCAGCCTGTGTTCTCTCAAGTGGAAGGACAGCATGCTGCTGACATGGTGATACCCATCCTGGGCTCCTTTTCCTGCTGCAGGAATGCTTCCTGCTGCAGATGTGTCCATAAGAAGAGAAATCCAAGGTCCTGTGTGCTCAGCACCTGGGAAACATTTGCAGTCACTTTGCTTCAGCCCATCTTCATATATTCCATCAGAACTACCTCACTGCTCTTCCCTGACCTCCTTTTCCTTGTGCTACAGAAAGACTCTGTAGCCAGTAAATCAGAGCTGAGGTGGTCTTGCCACAAGACAGCTCCCATGCCAAGGGACTGGAAGTCACTGCCTTGTGGTACTGACTTCGTAGGTATCAGTTTTTTGATAGCTTTTATCCTCTAAACCACCAATGGAAACAACACCTTCCCAACATCACAGCATCATGTGTGATTTATAGAGAAGAATATTGCTGTGAACAGCAAACTGTCAAATCTCAAACAGATCAAAGAAGTGAAATGAGGAATGAACTGACTGAGCTCTTCGGGCCATGTTGATTCCAAAGGAATTTTTTTCTTCCTTCTGTCATAAGAATTTATATGCTTGTGAGAATCTGATCTGGTGGGAAGAACCTTCCTCCTGTGTCTACATCAAAGTCCACATGTTCTCAAATTGCTATAAGTAATTTTTTGCATTTTAATCTCTGGCCATACGTATGAAAATAATTACCTGCCTTAAGGGACAGGGGATGAAGCAGCCTTTATTGAATTTCCACAGGAGTCCAAATGGTGGCAAACTAATGAGATGGAGGAAGTGGATTGTTTTAGTTAGAGCTACAATTAACCTGTATGCAGGGAGTTACACGTCAGGCTGATTTAGCATTTATTGATTATGGGTCAAGTACAGCTGGAGTGAAATCAGAGTATAATGGGAAATTACACCTTTAGCAAACAGGAAAATTATTTCAGTATTTTTAAGAACAATGTCTAGGCACAGCTTCTCCTCCAGTTTGCATCCCATCAGTTTGTGAAGGCTGGATGAGCAGAGGACAGCGCTGCTGGCATACAAGAGACAGAAATGAGAAGGGGATGGTGCTGATGGGACCAGAGTGCTCCTCAGGGAGACTGTGGCTGATTTCAGCTGGGAACAGCAGCTTTGGGGCAGAGTGGTGGGAGAATTCTGCAAATATTCCAGAGGGATACAAGACTGTGATGGAGAAAGGGGAACTAGAATGACAGCAAGGACAGGATAGCAGGGCATGGGGCCTGTTGGGCTGTTGCCCACTGTCTGTGCACACTGGTGCCAACACTGGCTACCTCTGCACTGGGTGCATTAGCCACAAGGTAGCAAGCAGGGCGTGGCTGGCTGTAGGGGACTGACACACGCTGGCACAGAGAGAAGCAGTTACTTTTCTGCACACAGGAGGAGTTGCCAGGAGACAGAAGACGGATGGAGACACAGTCACAGGTTGTTTTCCTGGATGTCATCAAGCCCAACAGCAAGAGAGTCAACCCTTGTGGGTTACTATTGCTGGTCCAGGGAGGAAGAGAAAGACCCCACCCATGAGTGTGGGGGTTTTAAACATCAAGATAACAGAGGGTGTGGGATAAAGGGAACACAGCAAATGGGAGACATCCAGGGAAGGGGACAGTTTGGGAAGGTTACATTACCAGGTTAGGAGAAGGGGGTATATAGGATATACCATGTGAGTATAACAAAAACAATTACTAGTCACCAGTGTGCATCTATAACAAACTAACTAACTATCTTGTGCAATACAACAGGGTACAGAGCTAGGGAATCACCCATGAGGCTGGCACCCAAGTGTTTGCCAGCAAAATGGAGCATCTTGCCAGGGACACAAGAGAAAACCCAAAGAGCAGTGTGGAAAGGGGGCAAGGGGAGCTCAGTCTCTTGGTGCAGGGTCTTTAGGATTTAACTCTTCTGCCTGGCACTAAATCATCCTTTCCCTCACCAGGCTGATACAATATTCACCCTGAAGAGCCAGACACATGCTAAGCACCTTCCCAAAATGCTGATGTGCAAGAAACTCCCAAAAAAGCTTTCCATAGGCATTTGAAAAAGAAAAACCAGGAGTTTATCTTGATCTCTTAATCCACCAGGTTTCTTTTCTCTCTGCTTTCTTTACCTTGACAATCTTGGTAATTATAATTTATAGCACCTGCTCACTTTGAAATACCTTGGACTCTTTCTGCCTGGCAAAGGAACAGACACAGTGCCCATCTGCTTTAGGTAAGTGCTCACAAACCACAAAGTCGTTAATTAGACTGACACACGACTCTTCCAGAACGCACATGGTATGTTGTTCCTGCACCTAGAAACCACTGGCAGCCAGCTCCTCTGCCAGGGGATCACAACTGCATCAAGCATTACGTAAAGCCTTGGCACCCCTCGCAGGCTCAGAGCATTGCCATCAGGTGTGCGTGTTCCTTCTAATCCTCCCCACCAGCCTTCCCAACATGCTTCCCAGATAAATCAAGCCTGCTGGAAAGAAGCTCCCTCATACTTGGTGGGAGGCTCAGTCGCCAGAGCTCGGACTTTTCTTTTGAAATCCAAATTCCTCTTTGTATTCATCTAGAGAAACCTGCCAAGGTCTCCCTCCTGACAGCTGGGGCTCCAGACAGTGATGCCTCCACATCCTGTAGCTGACAGGGAGCAGGGCAGGTCTGGTTCTGCTCTGTGCATGGCTGCAGCTTTGGAGAACCTGGTGAAGGGTTTTTGTAAGCACAGGGGTGTCTGATAAGGATGGGGCTATCTGACTGGGTTTGACACTTGCCCCCTCAGGCTGGCTGACACCTGTGGGCAGAGTGAACCATGGACACCTCTGGCAGGGGAAAGCCAAACCCTCTGAGGAGGGATGGTGCAGACCAAGGAGGTCCCTGATGACCAGAGGTTGGTGATACCCAGTGATCCAACCTGGAGCAGCAAAGCTTTGGGTCAGCACATGGGGTGATGGGCAGTGGGCATCCCAGACCTACAAATGCCCTTTTGGCACAGAGTTATGTTGGATGAATGGAAACCTCCCCCCAGTGAGCTGGTGTTCACAGCACCTGTGTGAGAGTTTGCAGGAGGAAGCCCTCTTATTGTGTTTGAAATATTATTTGCCAGAACTCAGGACTGCATCTTCCTTGGTTAGGAAAGATATGGGGGGATCACACAGGACAATGGGAATATCCAAGAGAAAGAATCCAAAGGGGAACACTGACTCTCCCATCTCACTGAAACTTGGCTGAACCATTTTTTTTCTGCCTTGGTGTCTGTCCAGTGAAAGATCTTCAGTAACTTGAGCTCTCAAGGAGCCAGTGTGCCTCATCTAGAATAGTTAAAATTGGTGTTCTCCCAGTGCTGGTTCCACAGCATGTCTTTTGTGGGGGACACTGCACCTACCATAAAAAATTCCATATGCCTGAAGTTCATGGGCTGGCAGCCTTGAGGAAGCTCCTTACCTTCAGACAGGTCCTCATCAGAAGGTAAGAAGGAGGGAGGCCCATGGAAGCCGAGCAGTGTAAGCTTTGTGACACCTGTGTTTCTCCTTTTTTATCTGGTCTTTTTATAGACACACACTTTTAGGACCCACAAGAGCTCGTGCTCTTGGTACAGAGAACAAGCTGGAGCCCTGTATTCAGGCTGCCACAAAGCCAGAGGGTGAAAGGCATGGGGGGTGCATGTGCAATGCAAGAGGGCCCCAGGCTTTCCTGGGGTCAAGGCACTCTGGAGTGGAGAGTTCATGCTCTGACTGTGCCCCCAACTCTGATCATTGTGGGCAGGGCACTCCAAAATGCATCAGCACCTGATAAAAAGGAGGAATGACTTTCCTTCTGCTCTCTGAGGGACAGCATTTATTGAAGTTCCTGCCTGCCTGGCCTCCCCTCTCCTTGAGCACGTATGCAAAGCTGATCTCCTGCTGTCAGGGCCTCCCAAACTCCCTGCAGACTCCCAGCTGGTTCCTTATCCCAGCACAGGCATCCTGCAGAGCCAGAGGAGTGCCTGCTGCCTGCACTGCCCAGCACTCCCAGCCAGCAAGCAGAGGGACTTCAGAACAGCTCTGGATATGCCTCCTGCAGCTTGGACCCCAGCAGTGCTACAAAGGGACCCTGCAGTTCACTTCCAAGTGCCACCAAAGCTTGGGTGATGTGTCCTATCTCATCCTCTCTAAATGCCCAGAAGCCAAGACAGCTGCCACATTTGGAGACAACTGGAGTTTATTGACACAGTTTTTTGCTGTATTTCAAATCTATTTGTGCTGTGCAGGCAGTGAATGCCAGCCTCTCTCTGTCCCACAGTAGCTAGAACATCCTCTTCTGTTCCATTTGTCTGGTCAACTCACCTCTTGAACTGATTGGCAAGTTTTTCTGATAGAACTTATCTGAAAACAATTGTTTTCAGTCTCCACTTAGTTTTGCTGCTTCTGTCGTAATTCTGAGAAAAGGCTTCTGCATTGAGAAGTCTGCTTGTCCTCTCCTGGGTCAGTCTGTCCCTAAGGGATACACACTTTCCCTTCAAATCCTGCCTGAATCCCAGAACGACAAACATGGACACCAAATGTAAACACCTGAAAGAGCAAGAAAATAACCAACACACAATCCCTTTCTGTCTGGTACTGGTTCCACCCCACTCCTGTTGGCTCCCATTTTCACCCCCTTCCCAGCTGCCCTGCTTGCTTAGGATGTGTTGCCAACATGCAAACAGAGAGTTAATATTTCACCAAGTGCCATACAAGTCTGGCAACTCATGGACTGTCATGATGTGCCATAAAGCCACTTCCCCTTCTGAATGGAAAAAGGAGTCTGAGCAGCACAAATACACTGGGGCTCAGATGGCCTGAATGGTAATTCTTGAAAACTGTGTTGTGGGTGACCTATAGGTGTTCCAGGCTGGCAATTTTTTTGGCAGTGGATACACAGGAGTCTCATAAACTTGTGGGAAATGACTCAGATATTTGAAAAAGAGGAGAAAAATCACTCTAATGCAGACCTGCATGGAGTCTCTTGGTCTGAGGTGAGTAGCCACATTTGGAGAAGCCATGGCAGCACCAGTAGAAACCAAACAGAGCATCTCAGCCCTGTATTCCCCTTCAGACAGTGCTGTCCATGCTGTACCACTCCTGCTGGCTGGAGAGCATCTCAGAACATGAGCTAGAAGGAGAGCTCTGGACTCTGCAAGCACTGGCTGCTCCTGTGGAGGAGCAGCACGGGTTGAGACCCAGGATGCTTTCAGGTCATGCTCACCCCAGAGTGAGGCACAGCAGTGGTAGCACCTTGTAACTCACTGTGTGTGCTCAGAAATGTTCCCACCCTCCCTGGGCAGGGCTGTGCCTTGCAGCCACACTGGGATGTGTCCCCAGACATGGTGCTTGGGCCTTCACCCAGCCCAAGGGTCTCTGCTGTGCAGATTCTGTGGGAAGAAGAGAAAGTTGCTCTCTACAGCTGTCTGCAAGGAGGTTATAGTGAGGTAGGGATCATGCTCTTTTCCACTTTTCAGGTGATAGGACAAGAGGAAATGGCCCTAAGATGCTCCAGGGGAGATTCAGATTAGACATTAGAAATTATTTTTTTGCTGCAGGAGTGGTCAGACATTGGGATAGGTTGCCCAGGGAGGTGGGCAAGAGGTGTCTGGATGTGGTGCTTAGGGATGTGGTGTAGGGGTCAATATGGTTGCACTGAGTTGATGGCTGGATTAGGTGATCTTGGAGGTCTCTTCCAACCCTAATGATTCATTGATTATATATAAGTGCAAATCATCTTTGTCTGCACATGCCCTCCACACTTTAAAGAAGGCAGGCTCGAGTCAGGAAGAGTTTGGTGGGCACTAATGTGAGGCAGAGCTGGCTTGTGCCTGTTGCCTTGGAGAATAACCATCCTGTGGAGCAGCTCCCTCCTGTCCTCCCCATGCTGAGGGCAGGTTTCACTGCAGCCTGTGGGTGGTCTGTGCTCAGGATCCTTCTGAGAAGCACTTTTTGCCCTTCCTTCAACCATCTCAGGCAGGGAAGAGCTCTCCATTGCCTGGAAAACTTCTGAAACTTTTGCTTCCAGAAGAGACTGTCCCCCAGCTGGTTGAAGAGTTGGGCCAGCCTCAGGGGCACACATGGAAAAGTGACAGCTGGGGATGTGACTGATCTCCTACAGCTTTACCCTGAACTCTTGTAAGCACAGGCAGAGCAGGATGGGTGAGGTGGGTTCAATCTTGTGAGACCTACAGAAGTTACTCATGTTTTGCTGCTTGCTTTTTGTTACAGAAATCTTCTCCTGGAGCTCTTCATCTGACTGGCACAGGCTGCCCAGAGAAGCTGTGGCTGCCCTGTCCCTGAGAGTGTCCAAGGCTGGGTTGGACAGGGCCTGGAGCAATGTGGCCTGGGGGAAAGTGCCCATGGCAGGGGGCTGGAATGAGATGACCTTTAAGGTCCCAACAGATCTGCTAGAGGAGATTGTGCTGTTCCCAACACACATCTCTTCATTTTTTTAATATGCTCTGCCTGTTCTCAAATGGGCCTCCCAAGAAGGGGTTGATCAGTGTCAATGTGACAGGACAAGAGGAAATGGCCTCAGGCTGAGCCAGAGGAGGCTCAGGTTGGACATCAAGAAGAATTTCTTCACTGAGAGGATTGTTAGGCATTGAAAGGGGCTGCCCAGGGAGCTGGTGGAGTCCCCATCCCTGGAGGTGTCCAAGGAATGACTGGATGTGGCACTCAGTGCTCTGGGTGGGTGACAAGGTGGGCATTTGGCACAGCTTGTACCCCATGACCTTGGAGGTCTTTCCCAACAGTTATGATTCTCTGGTTCTATGCTCAGATTCTAAAGAAGCCCTGGGCACTCTGTGGCCATGAGAACATGTACTGATGCTCACTTGGCAGGAGGGGCACTTCAGACTCCATCCCATGCAAAGTTTATTTTCCCAGTAGGAGTTTTGCTTTGAACTTATTTGCTCCCACTGTGTCTGGTGGATGGTGAATTGGCTGTGGGCCTGGCTGGGGCAGTTGGGAGCATTGGATGGAGTAGTCCTGCAGGCCAGAAGGTGTTGGCACCTCTCCCATCCTGAACTCAGGTCTTGTCAGGCCTAACAGTTTGGTTTGTTTTTTTCAAGATAGAGGCAGGAGTGGGAGGTCACAGTCTCAGTCTCTCCTGTGCTCAGTTTGTGTCTGGGTCAGGATTCAGAAACAATGAGGAGCTGGAAAAGCTCCTCAGAGGAGGAGGTGGGGAAGGCACAGAAGATGTGGCTCTGCTACAGGGAAATGAGGTCAGGTATCTTAACAATGGGTGATGAGGAGAGGAGGAGCAAAGGAGCCCAGAGAGACCAGGCATTGTGCACTGCTGGGGAGAAAGACCTGGCTGAACTGCAGGGGTGAGGGGCTGAGGGAAGCTCTGAGGGAGCAGTAAGAGCCCAGACAGGTTGGTGCACAGGAACAAGGCTGCTCAGGAAAGGCAGGAGCTCCCTGCTCAGTCACCTCGAATGCTGGGTGAGAACCAACCAGCTTGGACAGCATGTTCTGGGGGCAAACAGGACACAGCTGCTACAGCAGCCCCTGGTCACTGTGGCTGCAGCTCTTGAGAGCAGTCCTGCTGTGACAGGCATTAGGCATGTCCGAGCTGGGCCTGCCAGGTACTCAGCCCTCAGATTTTTTTCTAAGCCTAGTCTTCCTTAGGTTGTCTAAAGCAGCTTATTTCTTCCTAAAATTTGCTTTTACTGTCCAGTTTCTGCAGGAAGAGCACTGTATCCCAGCTGGCCATAGCTGACCCAACTTTGGAGACACCTGGGAAAACTTCCCTGGATGGGGTGGCCTCAAAATGCATGAGGAGCAGGGACCTCTGTGCTAATTCACACAAGCCATCCTCCCACCCTGCCCCTCAAACGACCCCCAGAGTGCTGCAAGAGTCTTCTTGGGGTGTTTTACATTTCTCTCATGCCCTGTGGTATTTGGCAGGGGCTGTGGCTGAGGAGGTGGAGCACGTGGCCCTCCCAGCACTAGCCCAGGTTGCCAGCCATCAATGCCCCAGGACTGCTGGCCAGAGCTGCAGTGGTGGCTGTGCTGGCAGCTGAACCTTCAGAAACCAAGGCAGGCTCTGGAGCCATGGGCTCTGGTGGCTTCACACACTTGCAAGGTGTAGGAGAGACAGGCTGAGGGAGGAAGGGGTGTTCCTGGGGCAGTGACCTTCCATGTCATGCTTCCCTTGGAAGAGAAGTCACTTGGAGAGCAACCTAACCTCAAAATCCCTGGAGTGGGGAGTCTTGACTCTGGCACTGGTGGTGATGTCAACACAATTTAATAATAACCACAACCATGTGCCAATGATGTTTTAACAACAAATGTTTCAAATCTCTTCTGGCAGAAAGAATGTTCATACCCTGCACAGCCAACACCCCCATTGCAAATTAATATTTAAATTAATATTTACAAAACTCCTACTGGGTACTGGGAGGGCCACACATGGAGAACTGTGCCCAGTTTTGGGGTGCCCAGTATAAGAAGGATAAAGAGGGATGAGACAGGTCCTGTGGAGGGCTAGTGGCTGGGTCAGGGTCCCAGGGCATTTGCCCCATGAGTAGAGGAGGAAGGAGCAGGGTTGTTTTCCCTTAGCAGGGAAGGGGCTGAGAGGAGAACTGCCAGGGACCCACAGACAAAGATGATGGAGCCAAGCCCTTCAGGTGGTTCCAGGTGATCAAACAAAGAGTACTGGCCACAAATTGCCTTCCAGGAGTTTTAGGTTGGACTTGAGAAAAAGCTTCTTCCACAGGAAGAACAGCCCCAGGCTACCAGAGAGAGGGAATCTCTGTGCTTGGATATACAAAGCTGCAGTTCCCCCCCTGAGTATTTGGGATAATCCTGCTCCAAGCAGGGGACTCCCAGAAACTGTTCCCAGCTAACATTTCTGTGATAAAAGGGCTGTGTAAGACTAGGACTGAAGTTAAGGATTAAGGGATAAGGTCAGATTTTCAGTGGTTCAGCCCAACTCAGAACGCTCTTACAAGCTTCAGCTGTGCTCCCTGCACCAAACACACCTTCCCTAAATTCACTGACACTTCCAGGGTCTGGTCTCAACTGCGCCCATACTCAGCAAAACATCAAAGTTCCAAAGTCATGTGAGTTTTAGGGACCACAGGAGCACAAACCTGCTGTGGGTATAGCTCCTTTAAAGGAAAAGCACAATCACAGCCTCAGCTTCTTCCCAGGGCTGAATTGCTAAAAGTCTTTAAAGCTTTTCTACCCCGACACAATTATCCTCCATTTGGGTAAAACAGCCCAACTTGCACTTTAACGGCCCAGAGTGCCCTCTGTGCTCGCTGGCAGGGCCCTTCCCCACTGTGGTCCACATTCAGAGGACAGAGACTCTTCGGGTGGATATTTTCCAATGTGTCTTGAAATATGCATTGGCTCTGGTGGCCTTTTCATCACAATGCGCACATGGGGAGCTGTAATTTCAACATCCTCTACCAAGACAGTGTTTCTTCCTTGAAAACTGTCCTCCCCTCCCTTCCACTCTAAGTGACAGCAATCTTTGCATAAATTGGAAAAGAAAAGGAAGAAGGAACAGAACATCCTCGACAAAGGAACTAATGACTCAAATGCTGGGAAGCCTGGGGTCCCCAAGGGACTGTGCAGCTCACAGCATTGATTTTTAATGACTTACAGAGATTGGAGATTTGGAAGATCTCTCAGTGCCTCTGCAGGGATGCGGCTCAGCTGATTGTTCTGCAACATCCTATAATTAAAAAAAGAAAACTTTGTTCAAAACCCAACAACAACAGCCTGACATGAAATGGAGGATGTTGCTGCTTGTTTCTGAAGTTGTCCTGGACTCTTGCTGGAAAGCTGCAGTGGTTGGAAAGCACCATGTTGGCCAGCCAGGGCGCTTAAGCAAGCTTAAGGTGGCTGGCAGGGGAGCTGCAGCCCAGTCTGGCCCAGGATGTGCAGCAGAAGGGCCAAGGGGTGACTTTGGTGCTGCAGTGGGATCTGCTGCGAGGTTGTCACCACACAGGGGCCTCTGCCCTGCAGACATGCATCTGTTCCCCAGACTGGCACCAGTGCTCTGAGCCAGGCTGTGCCACATTGATCCTGGAGTTGGGCATCCTTTCCTGTGTGTGTGTCAGTGGTTCCCTCCAGCAGGGATGGAAACCAGCCGTGGCCAGCTGTGTTTGCCCACCGTGGGCCAGCTGCAGGCACGGCGGGTGAGGAGCTGCTCACAGCTGTTTGCTCAGGGACCTCACAGCCTTGGCACCACTTGTAGCAGGAACTGCTGTGGAAAAAACCAAATCAGAGCGTCCAGAGAGAGCAGGTGCTCAGGGCTGTTGGGCTGAACAGACAGGACCCAGGAGCACCTCTCAGAGATGGAAGTGAGTGTAGGGCATGGAGAAAGGCATGGACACAGAGACACCTACATGGGTGATGGTAAAGGAGGGGACAAAGGTGACAGTGCACCCAGGGGTGGGTGTCTGAACAGCTCTAGGGATGGAGGCAAAGTGAGAACCACACTCCTAGGGGTGTTTCAGACCTGGTCAGACACAATCCTCTCTCACAGGCTCCTACTGGAGCACCAACACATCTGAGTTTACTGGTGTCATCATGTCAGCATCTCTGCAAAGGCTGTTTTTGACTGTGGACACGCCTCTGTCCTGAACCTACTTGTTCCTTCCAAAACTGAGACATCTCTGGCATATGCTCCCCTGGATAGCAGACACATCCCAGCAAGGGAGCTGGGTCAGGGAAAGTGCCTAAAAAAGGAAAGTTTTACATATCCGAGGTTACTTGTGGATATGAATAGAGTTGATTAAGCTGTCTTTCCTCTAGCGGTGTCTCCCTGTTAACCCCCCAGGGGGCCTGGTTTATCTCTGTCTGTCCACTCCCTCTCCCACTGTACCTGTCCCCCAACAGTAACACCCCCACTGTAGTCTGAGGCTCCTGGGCCTGAAGTTTCTGAGTTTCTAGACTCAGTTTCTTCATGTTGTTTTGGTTTGGGAGGACCTGGTTCTCACAGGCTTGACATAAACATTGCAAGTGTTGTTGTAACAAGAGTGATGTTTTCGATTCCTGTCTGCGGGACGGACGTTCTCTCTGTCTTTCGGTTTTGGCCAATGGGATGAAGAGTTCTGGCACTCTTCTGACCCATGAGATGGCCTGCTCTAGAAGATATATAAAGGGGGTCAGTTTTTGAATAAAGATTGGAGTCAGATGAATTTGCCAAAGGAGGTTCATGTTGTTTGTAACTTGCCGACAGCGACACCCCCACAAGAACTCAAGTTAAGAGCTTGAGTTTGGGGTCCTCTGGTCTCTTTTGCACCCCCTTGAGAAGAATAGACATCTCTGCAAATGTGCCTTTACTTCAGACCTCAGTGCTGGGGGTCAGGAGCCTAGAGGGCAGAGAGCCTCTCTGCTTTCTACCTTTCAAGGACTGGTTGCAGCCTGACTGTGCCTGACTGTGCAGCTGGGGGAGAAGGCTAGCCAGGGCCCCTGGACGAGTAGCCACAGTTACTCTTTGCAAAACCTTCCAAGAGTGATTTGAGATGGCATGAAAAGGGAAATGGTGCATGGGGTCCTATCATAATTTACTGCCAAAGGAGCAGGGCATGGCCTCAGTGGTGAGGGGCAGCCCAGAGAGCACAGATGTAGGCAAGAAACCTCCGCCTTGCAGTGACTGCAGCCTTAGTGCCAAGGATTCAGAGGATTGACATGAAAGCTGGAAAGAGACAACCTTTAAAAAAGGAAAGCTATAGGACACAAAACTCTTCAACTTCTGTAAGAAAATGGGAGCTTACCAGTAAATTATTTGTATGAACACAGAAGAAAGAGCGAGGAAATGAGGAACTGCCAGTAGTAACTAGTAAAAAATGAGTTGTACCAAAATTTTTTTATATACAAGGTAAAAGCAAAGAAATGGAGAAGAAAGAATAGACACCGGCTACAATGACTGGAGCTTTCCTTTAGTAAAATGTTAAATTTTGATGTTCAGTGCAGGAGAGAAGCTGTGTTTGGTACAAAGGGGCATCAGAGAGGAGACGCTTAATAAATGGTCCCTTCCAAATGAAGAACATGATTAAGGACCTACAGCATCTCACCTGGCATTTCTGCCAACAACTTGCACATATGAGGAGGGCTGTGGAGAGATGTTGGTGTGGAAGAGTAGTTGGGAAATGAAGAATTCTACAGGGAAACTAAGCGAAAGTCTCCATAGATGAACAGGGATAAAAGGTAGCACAAATACAGCTGGGCATTGGCTTACAGCTCTGCCTGGGCTGGTGGGACTCACAGGAGGGGCAGTGCAGGACAGAAGTGTTCTTGGGAGAGAATAGAGACCCTGGGAATGACTGCAGGGGGTGTGAGGAGCAGGACACCAGCTGTGATGCTTCTGCTCCTCTGATGCTGGGCAAGCTTTGGCCAGCACTGTCCCACCTGGGACCTGCCCTGCAGGACACAGAGCAGCAACAGAGCAGCCAGATGACAACAGGCAGAAGGATGAGGAAATGCCAAATCCTCACCCGTGGGGAACCTAGAATAGAAATTGCAGGGGGTAGAAGAGTGGGATTGATGTGGCTGCCCGCCCATGTCCTCCTCCTGCAGCTCCTGTGCACAGCTGGGCCCTGGGCAGCACAGGGGCCCCAGGGATGCCAGGGCTCACAAGGGGCACTCCAAGCCTCTGGCACTCTGACAGTCACACGTGCCTGCCCCTCAGCTCCTCTGGTGTAGCCCACTCACTCCACCCTGGTGCTCTCATTTCCCTCTTCCCCTGCCTGGGGATCTTCTCCCCTCCTGCTGGCCGTGGCCACGGGTCAGGTGCAGGGAGCACTGAGCACCAGGAGCTGCCTCGCTGCTGCCCCCAGAGCCCCTTCCCAAGGGGGACATGCTGTGGGGCTGCTGGGACCCCTCTGGGATGAGTGTCACCCCCACAGGCTGGGTGGCTGCTGTGAATGTGCCCTGGAAGTCCCTGATCATGGACTGTGCTTCTCCTTCCGTGCCGTGCAAGGGGTGTGAAAGCCCCAGGGATGGATCCTGTGGGTGTTCTCCGAGCCCACTGGGATGGAAAACCTCATCCAGATGGGCAATTGTCCCACAAGGACCAGCACAACCTCTGGGGCTCCTGGTCCTGCGTATGGATTTGTTTCCGCAGCCAAGGTGTGCTGCAGAGATAAAACCCTGGGTCCTGCACCCAGTGAAGTGGAAAAAATCATTCATGTGCGTGAAAAATCGAGAAGATGCAGAGTGGAGTGATACAGAGTGGGGCTTCAGAAAGTGCTTTCAGGGTTTTGATCAGACAAGCATTGAATCTCAGTTGGTCTCTGCAATCTGAGCCTGGTGTTTAGTGTTAATCACTGGAAGTATCTGAAGTCAGAACTAAAGCAAAGCCCATTGTCACATTTCTGCTGGATCCTGCTGCATACCATTTATTACAAATCCCTTCTCCAACCAGTAAAACAGACTGAGAGACTTTTCAGACCACCATCAGCATGGACTGGTTCCAAAATCAATCCATTTTGGTGCAGACAAACAATATTTAAGGAAGATGCTTCAGAGACCTCAAAAACCACTGGAGTGGTGGACAATACTGTTTTTCACAGCAGCAAGGCAGCTAGGGAAGTTTTTATATGCTGGGACTGGGACAAGAACCAGTGCTTCTTCACATTGCACATAATGAATTCAATAACTCATCATGAGAGCATGACACGGAGAAGCCAAAAACCAATTCCAAACAGAGTTTGATAATATTCTAGGGACAGGGCCACCCTGGTATTATACAAAAAATTCTTCATTCAGCCTCAAGCTCAGGAAAGCTCCAGCTTTTCTTACAGGGAGCTTAGGTTTTAGCAGGAGAAGACATGCTGTGTTTGTCCCTGGATGTCCCAGGATGGCTTCTCTTACAGTCTGGTATCAAGGACAATCCCCATCAGGCCCTACTCACTGCAGTCAATCCTTACACATCACATTAAACCATCCTTGCATGTTACTTTTTTTTTCATAAGCAACATACAACATGATTTTGGGAAGAGCTCAAATAATTGTACCAAAACCTGGGGGATGATGCCAAGGAAAGCCCTACACACCTGTGGGATCACAGGTTCCTGGGGCTGCTCCATACCAGGGTGCCTGGGCAGTGCTATAACAGGGGATGGCAAAAGTATTCAGAGGACAGCAGGACATCTGAAAAGCTGGGACAGGGCTTCTGGGTCCCTGTCTGTCTAAGCTGTGCCATTTTGCCCTTTGGGTGCTGCTCTTGTATAAGAAGGGGGAAGACAATTCTGCAGCTCCCTGAGGAGAGCACCCGCAGCAGGAGGCCTGGGCTCCAGGCCACCTCCAAGGGCAGCCAATACATTCTGCTCCAGGTGGTCACTGCACAATTTATGTCAACAGCATTGAAAAGAGGGAGCAACTCTGCAAACCAGTCATCTGTCATCTCCTGACTTCATGGTCCTGAAAGCCTGGGACAGACACTGTACCCTCCCTACATTCCTGCTCCCTCCAGGACAGGAAGCTGCTTTCCAGGCTGTGAGCAGGGATGGAAGTGCAGGGCTCTGGGATCCAGGCCTGCTGCAAGGTGACTGACTGAGGCACAGATGGTCTGTGGAGCTGGACCTCAGTCCACAAGATCACAGTGACCCTGAGATCCCAGATCACACTGCCTTTGTCTGTCAGCATCTGTCTATTCCTGCCTCTCTGTCAGCTCCTGCCTTCAAACAAAATCCCTGGATTTCACTGGCTTTCCTACAGCAAGGTGCTGCTTCACAGCAGCTTGGAGACAACCTTATTCAGAGCTCAAATTCTTGTGCCCATGGAGCAATGTTCTAGTTGATGTGATTTTTCAGTTGCTGAGTCTAATTTTCTTAGAATTTATTCAGGGTGGGAAGGTCCTGGCACAGGGTGCCCAGAGAAGCTGTGGCTGCCCCTGGATCCCTGGAAGTGCCCAAAGCCAGATTTGGGGCTTGGAGCAGCCTGGGATACTGGAAGGTGTCCCTGCCCATAGCAGGGGTGGAATGGGATGGTCCTTAAGCTTGGTTCAATCCAAACCCTTTTGTGATTCTATGACCTTGCTGGTTGATCAGCCAACTACTGGACATGCGGAGGACATTGATGAACGTGATAAGAAAAGACTGTTCAGACCAGCAAGGACTCAAACCCAAGTGTGGATGGAGCACTGTCACCTTGCTGGGCACTGTTCTGGTGATATCATGGCTTGCAGACACTGGGCAGACATGGACACACCACCTGCTTGCCACATCAGTCTGACTGGAACCAGAATAAATCACAGCTCCTCAGAGGTCAGGTTTCATTTTCAGAAGTAGGAGGATTGTTTGTTGGCAGGGACCACACCTGAACGACCAGAAAAATGTTGGGATCAGGTCCCATCACACCAGGATCCTTGCACAAGAGAGCCTCAGCAGACACACAGCCCTCAGAGGTACAGGCCTGTGCTTGATAAAATGTCCCCATCCTGGGAGGCTGAAGTGACTCAGCCAGCACAGTCAAAGGGCTGTTATTGCTGGAGGCAACTGTGCCTGGAGCCCATGCATGAAGATTAAAGACATTCCAACCCCTGCACATTCCTCTTCCCTCCCGATGGGAGCATCTCTTGGATGTGCCACACCATTGCCTTTGTCTCAAAGCCATTGCTGTTCTGCACAGGCTCAGGGCTGGCCATGAGGTAAAGTCTGTCTAGGGATTTCTGAAGTGTCCCATGCCACCCCCAAACCTGCCATCCTGGGGCCACGTGGCTTTTTTGGTGATGTTTTTTGACTCGCCACACCAGGCGAGTCAGCACCTGTCCTGGGCCACAGGAGGCTCTGTGGTCACTGATCAGCAGGAGAGGAGGAGGCACTGGTGAGGTGGCCATCGGGTAGGGTCCATCCTAGGTGGCATGTGCTGAACAAGGCCACGCTTGTCAGGCTCTGTCCAGCTATGGACAGGGGAGATGGACCACGGGCAGTGCAGGGCACTGTGTGCTGGGAGAGGGTTCAGCAGGGCTGAGTCAGAATGCTTGTGCAGGGCAGAGCTGGGCAGTGAGGGCAGAGCTGGGCAGAGCTGGGCAGAGCTGGGCAGTGAGGGCAGAGCTGGGCAGAGCTGGGCAGTGCTGGGCAGAGCTGGGCAGAGCTGGGCAGAGCTGGACAGTGAGGGCAGAGCTGGGCAGAGCTGGGCAGAGCTGGGCAGTGAGGGCAGAGCTGGGCAGAGCTGGGCAGAGCTGGGCAGTGCTGGGCAGAGCTGGCAGAGCTGGGCAGTGCTGGGCAGAGCTGGGCAGAGCTGGGCAGAGCTGGACAGTGAGGGCAGAGCTGGGCAGAGCTGGGCAGAGCTGGGCAGTGAGGGCAGAGCTGGGCAGAGCTGGGCAGCGAGGACAGTGCAGTGCAGGGCAGAGCTGGGCAGAGCTGGGCAGTGCTGGGCAGTGAGGGCAGAGCTGGGCAGAGCTGGGCAGAGCTGGGCAGAGCTGGACAGTGAGGGCAGAGCTGGGCAGTGAGGGCAGAGCTGGGCAGAGCTGGGCAGTGCTTGGCAAAGCTGGGCAGTGCTGGGCAGAGCTGGGCAGAGCTGGGCAGCGAGGACAGTGCTGGGTAGTGAGGGCAGAGCTGGGCAGTGCTGGGCAGTGCTTGGCAGAGCTGGGCAGTGCAGGAAGTGCTGGGCAGTGAGGGCAGTGCTGGGCAGAGCTGGGCAGAGCTGGGCAGTGAGGGCAGAGCTGGGCAGAGCTGGGCAGTGCTGGGCAGTGCTGGGCAGAGCTGGGCAGTGCTGGGTAGTGAGGGCAGAGCTGGGCAGAGCTGGGCAGTGCTGGACAGTGAGGGCAGAGCTGGGCAGAGCTGGGCAGTGCTGGGCAGAGCTGGGCAGAGCTGGGCACTGCAGGGCAGTGCAGTGCAGGGCAGAGCTGGGCAGTGAGGGCAGTGCTCACACCCCGGGCTGTGCTGGGCAGCACGGGGTCTGCACACTCACACAGGCTGGCTGGGGCTTGCTGAGGAATGGAGTGGCAGGGTGGGCCTGCTGCGGTCGCAGGGTCTGCAGCCAAGAGGATACAACCAGGCATTTTGCCCTCCACATTTTGGGGTGAGGTTGTGGTTGCACTTGGGGGTCTTTCCCTGTGGAGTTTTGTGTGGGATTCCTTCTTGGCTAGTGAGCACTGCTGTTGCTGCAGCATGTTCAGCCAGGAGTCAGAGTGGGGGCAAACCTGGTTGGGCAGGGCAGTGTTTGGTCAAGGATACCTGTGCAAGGGTGGGATGTCTGGGAAGCTGTGGCAGCACGACAGCCCCATGGCCAGCTGGGATGGAAGCTACCTGGCTGATGGAGCTCCAGCCAGGACACTTGGAGGTGAGAGGCAACCAGGCAGCTCATGAAGAGGTCTGGAAGGATGGAATTTTTCCAGTTTTCCAGATGCTCTCATTAAGCAGCATGTTCTGCCACTCTGGAAAGCTCTAAGGCTGGGAGAGCATGGACCAAGGAGTTATTTCTGTAAGGGAATGAGCTTGCAGAGGGGTCAAAACAGTCTGAGGAGTGGCTTCCAATGATCCTGGCAAAGGAGCTTGTACTGAGGGGCATCGGCCTCTTTGGAGAGGGTGTGGGTGCACCGTGCTGCAGAGCAGCCCCCTGGGAGAGGTGCACCCCCAAAGTCTCTGCAAAGGGATGGATCTACCAGTGGAGAAAACCTCTGAGCACCAGCTACTGCTGCTGAGCATCCACCCCTGTCAGCCTGCCCTTGTCTGAGGGGGCCGAGGAGGCCACATCTCTGCTTGCCCTTGGCTGGCTCCAGGCTCTGTGCATGAGTATCTCAGCATTTCCCAGCATATCTGTGGCATGATGTTTTGTTGTAGTGGGGCAACTTGGCTCTTCCCCTGCTCTCTTCCAAGTCTCCACACACCTGCTTCCCTGGGTGTACCCTGCATGGTTTCTGCACAGGCCTATCTTCATGGCCACTTTCCAGGTGGTTTTTACACAGTGAAGCAGCCAGAGGAGGCAGAGCCAAGAATCTGGTCCAGGTTCCAGTACCTCTGGGATTCACTCTGAGGGCAGGGAGAGGACCATCTGCACAGGCGGGTTTGTGGAGGAATTCCCAGGGTGTTTCCCATCCTTTTTTAAACATAAACTAATTCTCTGGAAAGTCTGGGAAAGCACCAGGACCCTTGACAGCCCAAGGAGCATACGAGAGTTTACTTGTGGACCTGCACATGGTTGCAATTAGCCCTAGGGCTCTAGCACACTAAAATTAAACAAGGAAAATTGTTTCCATCCCCAGATATCAGCTTGTCTCCTCAGGGGACACCCCTGTCACCAGAGGCAAGACATTTAACCCTGCTGTGAGTCAGCCCCTGAATACCCCCAGGTTTCAGCTGGTCATGTTGGGGGAAGCCATTCACAACTAGAGCCACCCCTGTCCCTTGTCAAACCTCAGCCAACCTGTGACACAGCATGCACATCTATAAACACAATGTCCTCAATATTTCTCTTGCCATCTACTCCAAAACCTGCTATTCCTTGTGTTCATACATGGAGAATGTGTATTTCCTTACTTATTGCAGCAGCAGCTTGTCCTTGAAGGTTTGTGTCCATCCTCATTCCCCTCTCCTCCAAGTTAAGTGACTTGTTGTTCATCACCAGACCCCCAATCCTTCTCACTGGGTGCAGGACCCAGGGTTTTATCTCTGCAGCACACCTTGGCTGCGGAAACAAATCCATACGCAGGACCAGGAGCCCCAGAGGTTGTGCTGGTCCTTGTGGGACAATTGCCCATCTGGATGAGGTTTTCCATCCCAGTGGGCTCGGAGAACACCCACAGGATCCATCCCTGGGGCTTTCACACCCCTTGCACGGCACGGAAGGAGAAGCACAGTCCATGATCAGGGACTTCCAGGGCACATTCACAGCAGCCACCCAGCCTGTGGGGGTGACACTCATCCCAGAGGGGTCCCAGCAGCCCCACAGCGTGTCCCCCTTGGGAAGGGGCTCTGGGGGCAGCAGCGAGGCAGCTCCTGGTGCTCGGTGCTCCCTGCACCTGACCCGTGGCCACGGCCAGCAGGAGGGGAGAAGATCCCCCAGGCAGGGGAAGAGGGAAATGAGAGCACCAGGGTGGAGTGAGTGGGCTACACCAGAGGAGCTGAGGGGCAGGCACGTGTGACTGTCAGAGTGCCAGAGGCTTGGAGTGCCCCTTGTGAGCCCTGGCATCCCTGGGGCCCCTGTGCTGCCCAGGGCCCAGCTGTGCACAGGAGCTGCAGGAGGAGGACATGGGCGGGCAGCCACATCAATCCCACTCTTCTACCCCCCTGCAATTTCTATTCTAGGTTCCCCACGGGTGAGGATTTGGCATTTCCTCATCCTTCTGCCTGTTGTCATCTGGCTGCTCTGTTGCTGCTCTGTGTCCTGCAGGGCAGGTCCCAGGTGGGACAGTGCTGGCCAAAGCTTGCCCAGCATCAGAGGAGCAGAAGCATCACAGCTGGTGTCTCAGTTCAGGTGGGTCACAGCCCAGCAGCAGCCCTCCACTGACCAACACTCCCAGGGAGGTTCAGTGTAAAGCCTCTATGAGTCCTCTTCTGTCTTGATGTTCAGCAGAGCCAGAATGGTTAGGTATAAACTCAATGCTTTGCCTCTGCCTGGAGTGAGGAGACAGGACTTTCTTCCATGCTCCTGTCTTTTAATACCTGACATCCCAGCATCTTTGTGATGTTACCTGTCTCATGGAGCCTTCAGATTCCCCTCTCCAGATGCCCTCTGGAGAGGGGAATATCTGTGTGTTTTTGGTGGAGATTAAAGAGAGCAAAGAAAAGGACATGACTGCAGGAATGGTTTCACTGGCCCTACAGGAGCAAGGATTTGGTCTGGATGGGGATCAGTGCACTGAGCACCTCCTGTCCCATGAGATGCTGTCCTGTCCCAGGGCAGTTGCCCAGCAGCCCACAGGACATGGACATAACTGGGGCCAGTCTGGTGCTCCCCAGTTCCCCTGGCACACTTCTGTGTCCTGCACAAGGCACACCAGTTTACACCAATGTACAGCTGGTTGCACCCTTATCTCTGTATTACCCATAGTGTCCATAACAACAGCATCCTAAAAATCACTGCACTTCCCAGCAGCCCCCAATTCCTCCCAGTGTTTCGGGCTGAAATTTATATTCTCAGTCTCAGAGTTCCAGGATGCAGGGAGATCTTGGTGGAGCAAGCTCAGCAGTGGGTTCTGGCCCTCAGCAGGCTTGGATGGGGTACAGAGAAGTGCAGCAAAGGGAAGAGGGAACTGAGATGTGGCTTGGGAAGAGGGTGAGGGGTTTTGGTCATTCCCAGGGCACATGGAGCAGGGTGAGCCAGCCCCATGATCTCTGTCCAGGCTCTGCTCTCTACCCCTGGCCACAACCAGACTCTGAGGGAATGCCCTTGCTCTCTCTGACTCCTGGCAAGATGGAGAAGATCCTGCTGAGCTGTTGCAGAGCCACCAGCCCCAGTCAGGTCATTCCTGCAGTAATCTGAGGGACCATAATCACAACCTGAAAGAAACACAGGGTGACCTTCACCTGCCTTCTTCAGCACCTTGTGCTTTTCCTCAATCTTTTCTTAGCAGAGAAATGAGTGAGAATCCCCACCCTTGCCAAGAGCCCTTCCAATGTGATTAAGCTCAGTGCTCCTAAGATCTGCCCTGGCAACATTTCTAGAGCTGTTCCAGCAATTCCCAGGGACCAGTCTATCTCCATCGTGTCCCTCACTGCTGCCCTCACTCTGACAAAGGTGGGGATCAATGACTGCTTTTCCTGGAGGTTGCAAGGATCTGTCACTGCATTCCCCCAATGGAACCCACAGAAACACTGCAGAAATTAATCAGAGCATCTCCTATAGTGAGAGCACATGGCAGCACAACATACCACTGCAGAGAGGCCAGGAAAACCATCAGTCTTTGGAGTGTGAAATGCTGCCAGTGACATGGGGTCTGGTAGCACTCCTGCTTTAAGGAAGCAGGAATGTTGTTAAATAAGAGGTTCATGGCAGGGAACCCTGGATGCACCAGGCACTGTGAGCATCCACACTCCTCCCTGACCTTGTGGCTGGGCTAGTGCTCCTCACACCCCCATGGGAAAGGTTTGGGGTCAGGTAAGTTCCAGAGAACAACAGGATCACTGAGACTGGACAAGCCCTCTGAGATCATTGAGTCCCATCATTAACCTAACACTGCCAGCTCCATCACCAAACCATGTCCCAAAGCAGGCACATGGCTTAGTTTCAGGCAGGGCTGCAGCCAGAGGGACATGACAGCCCCCATGCCACCCTGTGTCACTGGGCACAGCCTGGCTGAGAGCAAAGGAGCTCATCCTGCAGCATGAGGACTCCAGCTCTCAGAGGACAGTCTGGAGCAAGCTTCCTGATGCAACCATTTCCCAGATGGAAATGCCCTGATCCTTCAAGCCTCTCCTTGCTGTGGGGTCACTGGTGAGCGTGTCACTGCTGGTGCTGCCTGTGACCGTGGCAGTGAGCCTGTGTCCCCGGGCAGGAGGGCAGAGCACACCCTCTCCCTCCCCCTGAGCAGCTCCGGAAGGGAGGCATCGCTGCATGAGTCCTTACCTGGGCCTGACACAAATAGAATTGATCAAAAGCGCCTTTAAAAGCTCCCGCGTCCCCAGAGTAGAAGGCTCCTCTTGTTGAAATTGGGTGGGAGAGCTGCGGTTTTTCCCCAGTTCCTTTGATTTGTTGCCTAATGCAGGGGATGGATAAATCTCTAAGCCCTGAGATTTAGGGCAGGATTCATACTTTACATCTTCAGAAGACGTAGTAAACAGTGTTATACTCTCTAATCCTGGGAGCAGGTTTGTACCTGCTCTCTCTGCATAAACTGGACCAGCTACAACAATTTCACATTGTGGCTGAGTTCAAAACATCCCCTTGGGGATGAAATGTTTATTGCAGAAGATTTTTAAGATGGTTCCTTAGGGAGAAAGGGACTCCCACATCAACATCCTGCATAGACCCCGAGGACTGCCACATGGATACAAAAAGCAGAGTGGCTCCATGAGCAGTGAGACACCATGGCCCATAGGAAGGTGTGAGTGTAGGTGCCACAGTAGGGCCAGCTCAGCTGAGTGTGGCTTTCAAAGTTTCCCGAGGATCTTTGTCTCTTAGACCTCCCCCACCGGACAGCAGGGGTGGGTGGCCTGCTTGCAGTGACTTTGTTGAGCAGGGTTAGCAGAGCCCAGGCACGGCCTGATGGCTGCAGTGCTGGCTCCAGCTGCCTCCATCGCCCCCGGGGGCAGGCTGGGATCTCTGAGGTCAGACAAAGGATCCCACCTTTCCCAAGTCACTCCAGAGACTTGCAGAGGCCTCCTCCTGTGCCTTGAAGTGGTTTGTGGTGAGGACAACTGAGCTGGACAGAGCACAGACCCTTTCCCCAGCAGCTGCCAGAATGCAGTACCTTGAGTTGCTCCAACCCAGCTCCAACAGGGCAGCAGAGCAGATGGGAGCCAGTTTGGGGTCTGGACTCCTCATCTGAGACACCACTTTTGAGGGGTTTGGTGAGTTTTATGCAAAATGTGAACCTCTGCAGATTCTCCTGAGGCACAGTGTTACACCAAGCCCTGGGGGGACCTGCTCACAGTCTGTGGGGTGGGACACGGCTCGCCAGTCACCACAGAGCATGTTTGCCAGTGTGGGATTAACATCTGACCCCACACCTCGTTGTAGCTTTGCATCCCCTCAGGATGGATGCAAGTCCCTGCTCGTGGCCAGGGATTGCTCGGAAGAGAGGAGCAAGTTACTTACAGGATCTTCAGGCTGTAGAGGCCAGAGAAAGCTTCCCCTGGGATCCTGAGAATCTGGTTTCCAGAGAGGCGTCTGCAGTGAAAAGAAGAGCCAGTCATGTGTCAACATCCTTGTGATGACAGCCCCTTGTCTGCAGAGGCTTAACAGCTCGTCCATCCTGCTGCTGTCCCTGAGAGGAGGCTGCAGCACCTGCAAGCTGAGCCACAGCCCTGAGCTGGGGCAGCCTCTGCACATCATCCCCTCACCCAGCCTGAGCAACAGGCAAAGAAAATCACGACTCCTGCTAGACCTGAATTCAGCATTTTCAGCATCCAGAGACAGCTCATGGCTTAAAGCCATTTCCTGGGTAGACACAGAGGTCCCCAGTCCACAGAAGTTCCAGCACAGGTAGTGCCCAGCCTACAGACCCTGCTCTATGCCAGGCCTTGGCAGAGACAGGAGCAGGAGTGAGCTATTTCTGCTCATGTACGACCCTGGGAGGACTGTCCCTAAATCCTGGCTAAGGAATGAGGGCAAAGGGATGGGAGAGGAAGATGAAGCAAAGAGCAACATCTCAATGGAAAATGGGACATATCTGGGATGTAGAGCAAAGAGCAGGGGAGAACATTCAGAACTTACTGAAATAATTTATTGAAGGAAACCCATGGGATTTGGCATTGTACAATATCACCTGATCTTAGAACTCAAATTTTAACAAGGCCCAGAGCAGTCTGGGGAATTAAAAAGTATTGGCATTTTTCACTGACATTAGAAACTGCATCACTGTTATCATCAGGACTATGGTGAGGTCATGTGGTGGAGTCAGGAGTGAAGTACACACCTGAATTGAGGCTTCACCTGGAGAAGAAGTGACTTTTCTCTTTCTCCTCCTGTTTCACCCATGAGGACAAACACAGATGAAGTCCCAGCACCCATCAGCCAGAAATCATAAAGACAAGTTTCAACAACCTGATTAAGACCCTAAATTACTATTAAATTTGGGCAAGAAACTTGTCTACTTGACTTGGAGCGGAATATTGCATCTCCAAAACAGGCACAGTGAACATCCTTTGTGACCAGGCTCATCTTCACTCTCACAGAAAGTCCAAAGCAGGACCAAAAGGTTGGGCAGAGACGCTGGCAAAGGCATTCATTAAACTTTGACGAGGCTTGTTTCTTTTCAGGCATGTTCCCCGGGAAGGAGACAGGTGTGGAGGCTGAGCAGAGCAATCCTGGCTGGAAGCAGTGCCTGGGACCCCGGGCTCTGCAGAGGTCACCGGGGGACCGAGGTGTTGGAGGCGCTCACCTGTGGCACGGCAGGCGCGTGTGGGTGCCCGCGCTCTCCTCTCCTCTCCTCTCTTCCCTCGGGAATCTGCAGAAAATTGCTCCCATAATTAGGCCTCTGACAGCATAAACAGCACAGGGTCGTCTCTTTAATGTGTGTGAGCAGGTTTTAACCTGCCTCTTGCAGCACATGATCTGCCTGGCAGGCTGGGCTATTTGTCACTTGGGGGCTGTGATTTGGGGTAATTGCTCCTTTTGATTGCTGATTTCCACATGGGAGGGAGTGTTGTCCGGGAGGCTGGAGTGCTCGCCTGGAGGGGGGGTGTTCCTGCACGGCATCCTCAGCCCGCTCCCTGCATCCTGCCTGACTCTGCCCTTGCCTCCCCGGAGCTCCGCGCAGCCGGCAGCTTACACCTACTGCGGGCTAAATGTGCCTCTCGCTCCTTTCCTGGCAGCTCTGTGCCTCTCTGTTCGCTTTCCTGGCTGTGTTCGAGTGTTTGCCACGTCCTAAATGGGTCTGGGACCTCCGGGATTAGCAGGAGAGGAATGTGAGGCTTCAATGGAGCCCAAGCTGGCCTCAGAACAGGGGGGGGGGGGCCCCAGCTGCTGGCGGGACACATGCTTGTGGCGTCTCGGTGGGTAACACAGAACATAAGGGGGAAAATAACTCTGTGGTAGATGCCCTGGTTTCACTGGGTCCTGGCTCAGGTGAATTTAGAGGTCCAAAGCATCCCCAGCCCCAGATAAGGCCTCATGCCTCACTGGAGCTGGAAATGTTTCTGTCCTTGGTCATGCTGCACTGAGACTGTGCCTTGTCCCTGGCTCACCTCTGGCCTCTGGCTCTTCCCTCTGTGCCTTTACCTCCACCCTGCCACTGAAGCAGAGCCCAGCTCCTCTCCCCAGGGTTAGAGGTCCATGCCAAGCCAGGAGCAGACACAAAGGGAGGCATCAACCACAATCACTTCTCTGAACTCACCTCCCAAGGCAATTGACAGTGTCATTGGGGTCCAAGATGGGCTCTGCTCACTGCTGTGCAGGGACTGGGAGGTGGAACATGTCTGTGTTTGTGCACACAGGCTGAGTTTTCACTTTCCTAGAGGGGTGTGTGGCTGGGACATGCACACAGGGTCTGGAGGTGTGGGGTTTGGAGGTTTGCTGGACCTCCCAGGACAGGTGCTGCATGATTCTAGGGGTGCTGGCCAGGTGTTCCAAGCAAAGGAGCATGGCTGTCCCACCTATCTGAGGGCAGATCAGGAATGGGTGAGCCTTTTGGGGTGTCCCGTCAAGCAGGAAGTGTGACCACTGGAAACATGTCAAAGAAATACGAAACAGTTTAAGTTGGAAGGGACCTTAAAGCTCATCTCATTCCACACCCTGTCATGGGCAGACACACCTTCCACCAGACCAGGTTGCTCCAAGCCCCATCCAACCTGGCCTTGGACAATTCCAGGGATCCAGGGGCAGCCACAGCTGCTCTGGGTAACCTGTGCCAGGGTCTCACCACCCTCACAGGGAACAATTCCTTCCCAATATCCCACCTAACCCTGCCTTCTGGCAGTGGGAAGCCTTTCCCTCCTTGTCCTGTCACTTCAGGGTCTTGTCCAAAGTCCTACCCCATCTCCCTTGGAGCCCCTTCAGGCACTGGAAGGGGCTCTGAGGTATCCCTGGAGCTGTCTCTTCTCCAGGTGAACAAAACCAGCTCTTCCAGCCTGGCTCCAGAGCAGAGGGGCTCCAGTTCCTGGAGCATCTTCCTGACCGCTCTTTGCTTTCATGTCATTAATTCCTGTGAGAGTTCATGTAAGAGACCCAAGACATAAAACTCTTCCTGTGTGTGACCCTTCCTCTGTCCATGGTCACTTGGTGGTCTTCCAAGTGCTTGATTCCTTCTGTCCCTCTCACTCAAACTCTCCAGAAATTCCCCTGCTTGGCAGACAGGCACCCATTGAATATATCTGCAGAATTCAGATCCCACAGGAAATGCAATGAAATGGTTCCTTCCTTTCCATTTAAAATGGAACAATAACATTTGAAGTGATGCTGCTAGTGTGACATCCCCTGAGACAGCTCTTAATTTACTCCTTCTGTGGAGGACACTTGAGCGAATAACCCCACCAAGAAGGACAGGGAGGCACTGCCTTTGCCCTAAGCACAGGGAAGAGGAGTTGCTCTTGCAGGGCTGAATTTCTGGTCTACAGCACATGAGCTCAGCTCTAGGCCTGCTCAGGGCTCTTTTTAGGTTAGACTTGATTCAGTGGTATGTCCTGCTGTCCTGAAGTTTACACTGTAGCATTGGGTTGGGAGAAAGAGAAAGCTCTGGATTTACAGTGACTGATAGAAGGAGAGAAGGGGTAGGTAGAAGGGCATGGTGGCAGCTGGATGTGGCTGGCTAGCTTCAGAAAGCTCATGATGGATTTTAAATTCTGTGCCCCACACCCCCCACCCCTTCTGCCACTCCCATGATTTCTGGGAACATTCCCCCAGGCTTTGAGCTGCATTCCCAATACACTCCAAGTTGGAGCAAACTCACGGTTTACCACCGTATGGTTGCTGCTGTTCAGTTACCACAGGCTCAGCCCTCCTGTATCTTGGGCTTCTTGGTCATGCTACAACTCCCATGGCACGCCCGAAGGCTGTGCTGGGCAAGATGGCTCATGTCAGGTGCTCAGGCAGCTCAGGGATGCTCTTATCACTCACATTAGGAGGCAGGAACGTTGCCCATTGGCAGGACAGGACAAACATGTGTGTCCATATCCCAGCGAAATTCTCGCCTTGCCAAACTTCTCTTGAGCGTGTCGGCCGCCCCTTTGATCTCCTGCTCGGGTTGGTTTCTCAAGCACTCACACTCCAAGGCAGTGTGCCCAGACACTCCATGCTCTTGCCTAAGCAGTGTCATCCCGCCAAGCCTGGGCCTTCCCCTGGGCACACAGGGGACCACAGGCCCCGTGTCATGCCCAAGTTTGTTCTTTGTGCTGGTGCAAAGCAGGAATGAAGCCAATTAAGTCAACAAGTGAAAACACGGTGCATTTGAGAAAAGGGCCAGGCCTGGACTCTTCCTTCTCACACAGGAATCTGCAGCTGGTCCTAGTCTGGTATCTCCTGAAGATGCCTCTAATGTGGTCTTTGCTGTCTCGCTCCCTCCCTGAGGAGAAGACTGTGCCTGTTTCTAGCTCTGCTCACTGTACCCCCTCGAATGCCTGTTCCAACTCGATAGATTGATCGCATTTGTGCTTTTGTTTATGGTCCTCAAGCCAGTTTTCAACCCACATGAATGTTCATATGCAAGCCAGTGTGGATTCATTTGGCAAGTAATATTAGTAAGACAGCTCCTTAATGAACAGGACACTGAACACCTTCACTTCATCTCTTTATACTATAAACTGCAAAGGTTTTCAGTTTGTTCCCTGCAAACCTTCCGAGTTTTGACTTTTGACTCTACTTTTTGTGCCCCACTTGGGGTACCACAGAATAGTTAGTCATATGGAAAGCAGTTTTCAGGAAAACTGGGGCCAGTTGTCCCAACTAGCAAGGATTTTTCAGCTCCTGAGCACTCTTCCTGGTCTAAATGGACTAGAAATAGAATGGAAATCTCTAAATTTTCAAAACATTTTGAATTTGATTTGGGCAGGTGCAATATCTTGGCCTCATTGGTCAATGATCATGATTGACAGTCCCTTAGAAGCCCTTCTCTCCTGTCCTCACCTGCACCTTAGCCAATGCTAAGGACAGTCCTCATACCATGCACAGGGATGACCTTTGGAAGGCTTCATCAGAGGAATTATCCTTTAACTCTCTGTGCTTTTGCTCACCCACTGAATTGATGAGCAGTACCATCCTCTGCCAAGGACTGGTGCCAGCCAGGGGACATACAGCCCTGGATGAAGCAGAGCTGCTCTCTTTGTTGTCAACGAGTTGCACCCAGGGTGCAGGAGTTGTACCCTGGTGTCTTCTCAGCACAGGAACTGTGCAGAATCCTGGGGGAACCCCAGAGCCCAAGAATACAGAGCTGCAGCTCTTTAGCTATGGCCACCTGGAAACAGAAGGTTGTGCCAGGCAAGGTGACTACCAAGGGAACAGTGATTCTGCCTCCAAATCTCAGCATGGCAAAGCAAGGTCGTGGCCCTGCAAGCATTTATGGCTCCATAAGAGGCCACTCCAGCCTGATGTTCATGGAAACCCACCAAAGCTGCTGTCTCAGGACTACTGCAGACACATTACTGCACTGCTCCAGAAACAGCTTCTCACCACAGTGCCAGCACACATTAGCATTGCCCAGAAATGCCAGCCCCCCTTCCCGTGGAAGAGCTGTCACTCCCGAAGGAGTCATGGCCCACTGCAGCCCCACTGCACTGCTGCCTCCCACAAGAGTGACATTGCCTTGGAGTGAGACCCTGTGCTGGGCACCCTCCCCCCCCCAGAGTGGATGTTCCAGATGCCTGGGAGCTGCTGAGGGGGTGGGGGTGCCCCAACAGCAGGCAAGGGCACCCAAGGACCGCGCTGGTGCCCCGTGAGCTGTGAGCTCCATTGGTCTCTGGACCCACATGGGAAGAGGAGTGAGAAGGGGGCTCCCTCACAGGTGCAAGGGAGGAAAAGAGGGCTGCTGCATTCACATTCCTGCCTGCACTTTATTTCAGTTTGCTTTTGTTTCTTGGTCCCCCAGCCCGGCAGCGAAGGCCACAGCGGGTCCTGAGCGCGAGGTGCTGAGCCTGCTGCGCTCCCCGTGACGGTGAGTGCCTCTGCCCCGGGGCCCGACAAGAGGCAGGTGAAAGAGCCAGTGGCTGGGAAGGGGTCTGATCTTGCCGCTGTGCCCCGAAGCAAGAGGTGAATGGCAATGAACACCTGCCTTTGGCTGCAGTTTCTCCTCTTGGCACCGAGCGCTTGTGCTTGGATTCAAAGCGCGGTAACAAAGCCCTTGCCGGCGAACGCATTTCAACATGTTATTATTCCCAGGCCAGCTTTCAAGATCTCTTTCTATTCCTTCTGTACTGATTGCTCTTGTTTCTCTTGGCTCCCAGCTCTGGCTTTTCAGGCTTCATTAACTGGAATTTATTAGCAACTTTAAACAATCTTCCTGCTGCCAAAAAGACAGAAAGAAAAGAAGAAGGAAAAAAAGGAAAGAAACAAAGAGGAGCCATACTAAACTCTGGGCTGCTCCCTGCCTGTGTGAGGCCCAGCTCTGAACACCTCTATCCCTGCAGGTTTTCCTTGGAGGGAAAGGCTGGTGAGTGCCCGGGCTGGGACTGTGCCTGCTCACGCAGCCTCTCCTTCTCTGGAGGTGGAGGCTGGGGCCAGAGGAGAGCCCAGCCTGGTGCACTGAGGGCCCCTCTCCCATTGCCTCTTCAAAGGCAGCTGAGGCTGGAGAATCTGGTCTCTGAGCATCCCCTGGGCATGAGAGCTAATTGCACTCACAGCACCTCCCTGAGCAGCTCTCAGTAAAAACAAACAGCTAACAGGGCACACCTGAGGGCCTGCTCTTATTGCTGGACAGGTGAGGCACTGGCGGTGAAAATAACTTTACCCAGACCACACAGGGAGTGAGCTGGAGCAGTCCCTGTACCCTCGTCTGTGCCCCAACCACAGCATCCCCTCTGATCCCAGGGGGACACGTTGGGTGTGCAGAGGGAAACGAGCCAGTGTAGAAATGCCCAGTGGGACACAACCTGGGTGTCACAGGTGGCCTGGGTGATTACTCTGCTGTCCTCAGGTCCCTCATGTGCCACCCTGCTCTCGTTTTTCCCTCACAGGCCTCTACCCAGAGTGGGTGGGTGCAGAGATCTAATGTTCTCAGGGCTCAAGTGGGCCCAGCAACCTGGGTCCACAGCAGTGAAACCAGGCACATTTGTCCTTGCTGTCCATGGGACACACATGCTTCATTCACCTAGTTTTGCAGCTTTCCCATTATTCCTTCTCCTTGGCTGAATCCCAGCTCCATGCACAAGCCCAGCCATGAGTCAGCTATCTCTGACTCCTGTGAGAGTTCACTTTCATGAGGAGCCTGGGGTGATGCTAAAATAGAGGAACAGAAAGAGGAGGAATCCTGAAAGGTGTGAAGCACCAGCTGTCCTCCACAGGACCCTGGGCTACTGGGGCTAAATCTAATGAGGGAGAAGATAGAATCAGAAAATCATGGGCAAGAGCAGGAGGCGAGGACTGTGAGGAGGAGCCAGAGGAACCTGGGCTTTCTCTGAAGAGTAAGAGGAAGATAAGGGTTATACATCAAGAACAAGGGGTATCAAGAGTTCCTGGGATGTTTCTGAGCATTAGATCATTCCATAGACTCTTGAAAAGGAGATTTGAAAGTCTGGGTTGAAATTGGCAAAATTTCTGCTGAGGAAACTCTATTTTTTTTTTTTTAATAAGGTTCAAGCACCTAAGGCATCTTTCACAATAAAGCAAATAAAATTTGAAATACCATTTTCTTTTAGGGCTTTACCCAAAGTAAAAGAGTAAATGTTAAGAAGTAACCTGAAGATGAAACTATTTTTTCTCTCTCAGGTTAAAAGAAATTTTTGGGGTTGACCAAAGCCCCAGAACATCAGTTTTGGTTTACCTTGAACTGAATTTTGTAAATTTTGTCTTTGGTTTCTCTATCCTGTTACTCACCTAGTTTATCCAGCATGTAGTAGGGAACATAAGACTGTAGATATTAAACTATTAGAGAGCATCCAAAGGAGGGCAGTGAAGATGGTGAAGGGCCTTGAGGGGAAGCCATGTGAGGAGCAGCTGAGGGCCCTTGTCCTGTTCAGCCCCTGGAGAGGAAGATAAGTGGCAGGCTCTGATCTCTCTGTGACCAGTGACAGGAGCCAAGGGATTGGCCTGATATTGCATCAGGGGAGGGAATTGGTCATGGCCCCAAGCCTGACAGAGTTCAAAAAGCATTTGGACAACATGCTTGGGACCAAGGTGTGACTCTTGGGTATGGTGCTGTACAGGGCTGGGAGTTGGACTTGATGATCTTTGTGGGTCCCTTCCAACTCAGACTATTCTGTGACTTTGTGACTATGTGTAGAAAGCAGACTGGGGCCACAATGCCACCCAAAATCCCTGGGGATGAGAAATCTGCTGAATGCTTTCCATCTAACTGAAGAGAGGCACTTGCAGCAAGGATGAGCTGCAGCAAAGTTCTCTGCACTGGCAGTGCCTCCCTGCCTGGAGGGGCACAGGCAGGAGGGCAGCAGGCAGGTCTTCCTCCTCCCCAGGAGACACTAACACTGGGATACCTGGATTTGGGATACCTGGACTGTCCCTCACTACTCAGCAGGGGTTTCTGCTCTTCACTCTCTTGGCATGTCCCAGCACGGGCAGTTCTGCCTTGGGGATGAAGACAAAGGGCTTGGTCTCATGTGCTGCATGTCACCCTGGCAGACACTGGGAATGTGTCCCAGGTAGATGAAATCAGCAGAGATCTGAGCTGTGAAACCTGAACAAACTTCCCTTGAGGATGTCTAAACAAGAAGGATTTGTTTGCTTGATTCTTATGCGTGTCCTGGCACAGAGGGTGATCCCAGCCTTAATGTCATGGTCCTGATGTAATGTTTTGGGATGAAAATTTGGTGAAGTTATAAATGAAAAGAGCAAGGGAAATGGCAGGCAAATTGCATTGTTGGTCAATGACAACCCTATGAATGTTGTACAAACTGTCCCTGTCTGGCTGCTGTGTTGAAAGAATCACTTTTAATTTGCCATAATATATAAAATCCTTCCTTGCTTGATTTCATACAAATTACTTGATTTCTATAAATAGAATTACTATCTTACTGCTATCAAATTCAAGCAGGCATTTTGCTATGCGTAGATACATGATGCTGCAGTTTGCATTTCTTCCCCTTTCCAAAGAGGGACTTGTGACACACTGAACCTCTAGTAAATTGTTATCTAACAACTCCCAGTTATTTGTTCAGATTTTCCTCTTTAAATTTTTCCCCTTTGCCTGTTTCATTCATAATTATTTTTGGCTGTGGGAAGCTGGCTCTTTTGGAACCTATGAATATTTATTCGTTGCTGGTTGGGACTGCTCTGTTTGTACATGACGTAATCAGGACACGGTTGCTTGCAGCAAGACAACTGCTAATTGTACTCAGGAGAGCCTGGGTGTGTGAAAAGCCTCAGTGCCCCCAGTAAAGGATGTCCACACTGACATGGATGTTGATGAAATGAAAAGAGAAAGGTTGCAAGATGGGTGCAAAGTGGTGCAGAACCCACCTTCTGTGGGCAGCTCTGGCTCCAAAGCCAAAACAGGATCAAAAACACATTCTTGTCAGCCTGTAAATGCCTGCTGGGGAGGGGGCTTGGGTGGCTGGGGTCCTTACAACTCTAATGAATTTAAAACACATTGCTCAGTTGCAAGGCCATTTGAAGTAAAAAACCTATAATATAAAATCACAGAATCCTGCAATGATTTGTATTTGGAGGGACCTTAAAGATCATCCCATTCCACCCCCCTGCATGGGCAGGAAACACCTTCTACTGTCCCAGGCTGCTCCAAGCCCCAAACCTGGCCTTGGACATTTTCTGAGATGGGGCAGCCACAGCTTCTCTGGGCACCCTGTGCCAGGGCCTCCCCACCCTCACAGGGTGTTAGGGTGATGTCTGTAATTCTGACATTTTGGAAAATACCATTTAGGAAATGCCAGCATTGTGCCTTGTGGTGGCAGCAAGATCTGATTCAGAGAAGTGAAAGTGTTTCATTTAGGCAGATTAAGTTGCAGTAACTGCTATATACACAGTAAGTTTACAACACACATCAAATGCAGCATTAATAATATTAGTATTTCATGAATGCAGTAACAGTGTTTTGAAGAAACTGTGTTTTCCAACAGAAGCTGTTCTGTTGAAAGTACCAATGGCATGAGAATAACACCTGGAGGTATTTCTCATGGTCAAGTGGAGTAAGACCATACAGGTGCAATTTACTCATGCAGAAATGGTCAACCTCAACATTCTGCCCCCTGGGCTCCCATTTTTGGGGCTCACAAAGGATTCCAGTGGTTTCTTGTGCTGCTGGTTAATTTTCACACTTTAAGAAGTGGGGCCACTCCTTCACTGATACACAGCTGCATGCTGATCCCCAGGACTGAGGTTGCTGCTGTGTCTGAGTGTGTCTGCCCAGACCTCAGTGCACACTGGTGCCTGGGGGACACCTCAGCCCCTGGGGAAACCCTCTGGACTGCAGTCCAGGGTGGGTTCCATCCAAACTGCAAAGTGCCCAGGGGTTAATGTGTCTCTGGGCTGCAGGAGGCTGTGAGGGGGACCCTGGCTGCTGAAGGGTGAATGAAACTCTGTTTGCTGGCTCTGCTCCAGGGTACAGTGTTGATTTTTGAATGGGGGATTAGGTCCTCTTTTATTTTGGCTTTTGGCACAAGCATCACCTCAGCCTGAAGGTGACAACCTCAGTGAAACCCCTAAGCTGGAGCAGCAAATAAATCCTGTCCCAGCACGCAGGCTGCTTCCATCTCAGCCTGCAGCTGCAGTAGCAGCACTGGAGGCTGTGCCAGGACCCTCTGGAGTGTCCCCCTGTTACTGTGACACAGATAGAAACACACAGCAACACACTCAACAGGTGTTTAGGTAGAGAAGAAGAAAGGAAGTCTCTAGTTTATTGTTGACCTTGTATATATAAGTTTCTGGACACTGATCAGAGATTGGACAGAGAAGTTCCCACCTCTCCATCTTCACTGGTCACTTGAGAAGTCCATCAGGTGATATCTTTTCACAGAGGAATGTAAACATGATTCTTGTTTATCTTACAATTCATGAGAACTGACTCTACTATACTAAAACAAATCAGAAGGCTGATTTTCAGGGACAACATCCCCCCAGCACCCCGAGTGCCCCCTGCCCGTGGGGCTGCCCCGTACTCACAGCTCCTCCAGGAAGCGCAGGTGTTGGAGCGCCCCGGGCTGCAGCTGGCTGATGTTGTTCATGCTCAGGTCTCTGGCAGGAAGGAAAGACAGAGGTTTCTGATCAGTCACACAGTGGTGTGCATAGAATAAACCTCAGTGCTAGGCTGTGTCCCCTCTCTGCTAAGTGGGAGGGTGAGAAGCCTCTGCAAACAGCATTTCAGCATTAACTGGTCACAGCCCAGGCTGTGCCTGCAGAGGGATGGAGAGGAGTAGCCAGAGAGAGCTGGCTGCCTCAGGGTGGTCTGCCTGAGCTTCTCCAAGTTAGGACATTTCCCAACAGCACAACAGTATTGCTGTCTCACAATATTTGGAGAGGGAACAGGAAGCCCTGTGACACTGGAGTAGGACAGTGTGTCCTTGGGCCCAAGAGCATCTCCCTGTCACCATGGCCATGCCAGCCCCCACAGGGAGCTTTTCCAGTGTGTGGACAGATATCTGATTTTGAGGAGACAGCAGCCTATGAGAGAAGAGGTACATCCCACTGGCCTGCCTCTCTCTGCACTGCACAAACCAGAGAACCACACCAGGACTGAGGGGCAGAGGTTGGCTCTGTGGGTGACAAACTGAGGTTAGGAGGTGGAAGGAACCTGGCTGATTGTGCTTGTCTCACTCTGCCATCTCCAGCTAAAGGCTCATCTCCTCTGCTCAGGGGTCTGTGCTGGTACCCAAAGGCTCCAGGGTGGTGCTGGTTGCACGTTACAGTCACCCTGAGCTGCCTGTGCAGGGCTCTCCTCATCTCAGGGCACGAGAGTGGCTGGGTCTGTGCTGAGTGATTCAATACACAAGCTGGCGTTTGGAAAATACAAGGATGTTTCCAGGATCCAAGGCTGTTCTTGGGGTCTGGTATGTGGTATCTGCCACCCTGCCCTCACGAGCAGCTGTGTGAAGAAACCCCTGCTGCTCACCCCAGCCTAGACCAGGCTGTGTCCCTGAGCACGGGACCATTGACCTTTAGAGCTAAGAGGTAAGAGGAGGCTGAATTAAAAGCTGCTGTGGTTGAAACCAACGGGAATAGATGGGGCACATCCCCTCCTGAGCAAAGCAGTCCTGGGCAGTCATCTGGGGTGCTGGAGAGCCCTGTGGGAGGCAGCAGGGGCTGCTCTCTGTCAATGTGCACAGACAGGGCACAGCTCGGCTCCTGGGAGCTGGCACTGAGCAGCAGAGGCTGATGGGTGTGATGGGAAAATGAGGAGAAACAACAACAAAATACAGGCAATTTATTTACTCTTTCCTTCTGTAAACCTGACAGACTTGTGAGCCTAAGGAAGGACATTCCCTGTCCTCCCAGTGTCACTGGGAATGTCTTGACATTGGAAGGAGGCTTGTGCCAAGGACAAGGACAGAAGCAGGAAGGAGAAAAGACCCTCGGGAAAAGCCAGCAATACAAGAGGGACCTGAGCTGTTCCATCTGCTCAGAGCACCTGAGATCCCACAGGTCACTTATCAAATGATCTGGAGCCTCTCAGCTGGCTTTGGGCTCTGGGTGGGAAATTGCTTAATTGAAAAATGAGTTCATTGAAAAATTTACTGAGATGCCTTTGTATTCCTCAGTAAAAAAATGCCTGAGTTTTGCTGTTAAAGTGCAGAACACCTGGGAGGCATAGGCTTCTACACTTTGACCATTTTCCACAAAAAAGTCCCCAAACCCCCATGTTCTAATCAGCTCTGTTTGGCATTGGTGGAGGCAGGTGACACATCAGGAAGGTTGAAAGCTGTCTTTACATATTCTCTGGAGAGCTGTCCTGTGACAAAACCACACATTTTCGTGAGCCCTTTTGAAAATACTCCTGGAGAAGTTTACTTTTTTCTTTATAACTTTCTGTTCTCCAAAGAAGTAGTAGAAAACTTGCAAAAAATCTAAGAGAATTCAAAATTCTATTTTCAGAATTAGTGCAAAAAGAAAATTATTGCCTGCACCATTCTGTGTGCAATGCTGCATTTTATATTTTGGTGATCCTGAGATACAAGGGTTAAAATATTATTTTGTGCTGCTTCTATTTTTATTTTTAAACCCCCAAGGGCAGTTGCTACTTAGCACCCATTAAAACATCTTTTTTTCCTACATCAAAGTGTCTCCTGTTTGTGTTGTAATGAATCTGTCTGATGTTTTGACATGTTGTGGAACAATGTGAAAATAACGAAAAATAATGTAAAATGAAAGACTGTGAAAGAAAACACAGATCTGAAACATCCAAGATCTCCTTGAAACTGTGAGGCAGATTCCTTAAGTTGCCTTCTGCTGGCAGTGTAGAGAACAGCCCTTGCTTGCTGCAGGAGCCACTTTCCAAGCCTCATGGAGCTGCCTTTGGTGAGAGGCGCTCCCCAGGCACAGCTGGACCCTGGGGTGGGTGGTGGCTGCAGGGATGTGCAGACCCCAGCACCAGTCCCAGGGCTGCAGGTGGCTGAGGATATGGAAGGTCGAATATCTTTCAGAATCCCAGAATGGTTTGGGTGGGAAAGGGCCTCAAATATCCTCTCGTTCCACCCCTGCCACAGCTGGGACACTTTCCACTCTCTCAGGTTCCTCCAAGCCCCATCCAACCTGACCTTGGACACTTTTTTCCTCCTGCCCTGATCCATAGCTAAAAGGAACGAAATACACTGGTTTGTGAAAAAATCTTCCAAAAGGCAGAGGAGGGATTCCATTATCCCATCACTGGCAGCCTCCCAGCTCCACAGCATGTGGCTTTTCTTCAAAAGCCCCCCTTCCCTCCCTGCCACTCTCCTGCAGCCCTGGGGCTCCTGGACACAGGGAGGTCTGAGACAAGGGGCTCTCTGCCACCATCACTTTGGGCAGTGAAGAAAAGCCCAGCCTGTAGTTTCAAGGCTGTTACGTTGAAAATATTTTGAGTGATTTTATTTAAAAGTCACTGCTGTTTGGGCTGTTTGAACAGTCTGGTGGTTTGCAGTCCTGCAGGGCTCAAGTGTAATACATCTACACTGACAACCCTGAAAAGGGCACCCTGAAAGTGAAATCCTGGCAGTGGTTTGCCAGCTAATGAACAGCAAGGCAAAGGTTCCAGGGACTGAGTTTTGCCATTAACGCTCCAGTGTGACATCCTGCAGGGACCCCCTACCAGCTCCTCCAGAGCAGGGGACATCACACCCAGCTTGGCGTGGTGGAGTTCCTGGTGTGAGGACAGCGTGGAATGTGCAAGGACAAATGGTGTGAAGGAAGAACAAATTCCTCCAAGGGCTGGAAATAAACTTCCCAAGCACAGCCCTGGACCTGGTGATTTTTCTAGCCACAAAAGTACGAGATGTTTCTCCACAGGCTGTCCATGCTTGTGTGAAAGCTGAGGCACAGGATTCTTGCCTGAAGTGTTGTGGGAGTAAATATTTGACTTATTACTCATGTAAAGATGTTGTTGACTTGTTGCTGTGTTTTCCCAAGCTCGTGCTTTTCCTCTTAGTAAGGTTTCTTATGTTATGTACATCCCCAACACATGCAAGGGTGGAAATGCTTCCTGTCAGAGCAATCAGAGAAGCTGTTTATCTCTTTAGCTTGGGGGTGGTTACTTCAGTCAGCCACATTTAGTTAATTTAAAAGGAACCCATGGTATTTGAACCTTGTTGGATTATTTTTTCTGCAGCATCTAGCAGAAGAAATAGGTATCCATGGACTAAATGGCTTAGAGGCTCCTCTGACCTTTCTCAGCTATGTCAGTGACTTTGACTTTCCAAGCCAGGGATCTCTTCTGAGTGACTGAGCATCCAGGGAAGCCAAACAAGTGCTGGGTCACTCATGTTTATGCATAGCTTTTGTCATTTGCAATAAAGAAACCATTCCAAAAGTGAGGTCTGTACTGGATCAGGCAGTACATAACTGCACAAAGAATATGATTCAAATCCCAAAGTTCCTTAAACTCAAAAATAAATTAGAAAGGTAGGAGAAGAAATAGGGTGCTGCAGCATCACCCAGGCTTGAAGTGCAGGACCTGCAGAGGAACTGTCCAGATTCCTGCCTTTGAGTTCATGATACCACTCAGCAGGGCTGCTCTGGGACAAGCCATCCCTCTCCTGTCCCAGAGCTGCCCTGTTCCTCCTTCCCCCTGACTGGCCTGTCTGTCCTCTCTACAAAATATCAAATAAAAGCAGGAATTATTTTGCTGTCAAATCATCCTTCATGGCTGTGGTCTGGAGTGCTGCCAGTGGAGTGAACTACTCTACTACTCCCAAAACTAAAACTCTGCTCTCATATCACCCTGCTCACCCAAGAAGTAATGCCTTTTAATGCTTCTTGCATTAGGTGCAGAAAACACCTATGCTTTCAAATGGCACTGCACCAAAGCCATCATGGCTGTAATTAGTGTGATTTAACTTCCCCCCTTCCCCAACTAATTCTAAACATTTATCGTAAGCATTTCTAACTTGTACCTGCAGGAAAACTGAGACACAGTTCATGGAAACTGAGCTCATGTGATTCAGCCTCAGACCTTACAACTCTCTGGCCCTCGAGGGGTTCCTTAGATTATTTGCTTTGATGTCACCTTCTTTCATGAACAAGCTTTGATTATTTAGTGATTAGCTGATCTTCCTTACCAAAAAATGAGGTGACACACTCTCTGTTCCGGGTTCCCTGCAGGGACTGCCTGCCACGCTCTCCACCCGTGCCAGGAGATTCTGACCACAGAGTTCTAGCTCAAGGATGAGATGAGCTTTAAAGATCAAAGTGGTTTATCCTTGGCATCCCTGCTGGGGCAGGCTGTGCTGGAGCCCTGGATGTCACCGTGGGGAGTGTGCAGCCCCACTGGAGAAGGCAGAGAAGGCACCTGCAGGGCTCTGTGGGTGTGCATGCTCTGGGCCAAAAGGGCAGGATTTTATGCTGCTGTAAGAGGGGGGCTGCACAAAGGATATCCTGCAACCCTTGCCCCAGGCAGGCCAAAGCAACATCCCCAGGCTGATTGCTCTCAGCAGGATTGATGGCTCTCTCACAAACTCAAGGCATCTAAAAGCTGCCCACAAAACTGGGGAAAGATGAGCCCTCCCCATGAGCCCCAAACTCCTGATGTGTGTCTTCCCAGGCACAAAGCAAAGTTTCCCCAGAGATGCACTGCAATGGAATTAATGCAAGAAGAAGCCAACAGACCTAAAGCAACACAAACTGAAGCCCCCCTAGAGCAGCACAACAGGACCAGGGCTGCTCAGCCACGAGGGTTTGAAGGGGAAACTGCAGGGGTAGGGTTTGGCTGAGGCCAAGCAGAGAGACCTCAGAGCCAGATGTGAATCTGGCCATAGAAAACTGCACACAGTTGGCAGAGATGCTCTCCTGGGAGGCATCACAGGACACATATCCTACAGAAAGAGAAGCTCCTGCCTTCAAGAATTGTGTTCTGCAAGGTTCCTGCAAGCTCAGGTTGTTGTTCCTGGACCTTCATGGAGCCCACAGTGGGGTACTGCATGGGCTTTTGGCTCCCTGGTACCTCAGTGAAATCCAATGTGTGTGGCTACATCTGGAAACAATGACAGACATGGCCCGAGTCACTGGACAAGACTTTCAGTATATTGGGCAAGGGACCTCTTGCTCTCTGTTTGTAAGGAGGCAAAGTCACCCCAAAGGACAAATCTGACTGAGATCCTGGTTTGAGCCTACAGGAAGCTGCTGAGAATCCTGGATAGTGACTGACTTCTCAGCTCCTAAATTGCTCTGCTATATGAATATGTTCATATTTTTAAAGATATTCAGGATATTAATGTGCTCTCTTCCCAACCCAGGCTCAACCTAGCTCCTCTTACTTTTGGTGCTGAACATGTGGCTTCCTGAACCATAAAAAGCTCCTTCCTTACACTCAGGCAGGTGAGAAGAAATTTTTGTCATTGTGAGGAGAAGCTGGTATCCTTTTGATTAATTAGTTGCACAATTACAGTATTAAGGCCTCCCAGTCCAGCAGTCTGATTTCTAGGGGAACTGAACAAACCAGACCAAAATTCCCATGTTTATCCTGGAAAGGCTCAGCACTAGGCCTGTTCTTGTAAGGCATTAAACACCTTGAGATCCCCAGGCACTGAGCACTGTCTGCCTCTCTCCTGGCCACTCTCATTAGCATCCAGTAAAAATGCAGTTACACCACCAGAAAAGAAGCCCAAAGGCAATAAATGATGGTTTCAGAAATAGTTCAGATTATACTAGAGTGATTCATAAAGGTTCTCAGTATCTCTTTTCCTCTCTATCTGGAAATCTCCAAGGTCACCACAAAATGCCTGAATTGCCTGGGGCAAAGCTGGGGCTGAAGATAGAATGGTACCTGGAGCCATAGAACCAGCTGAAATTCTTCCTAAAAGCCTGCAGGTTGAAAACTACACTAAAGGTAGTCTCCATAAAGAGAAGGAGAAAGGGAAGATAAAGAGATCAAAGCAGTAAAAGCTCATTTGCATCTCACCATATCTGGAGGCATCAGCACTGCTTCAATCCCATATCGGTGCAATGGGCAAGAGCAGAACCTGTTTCTACTCCCACCTCTCCACGTTTGAAAATAGATCAGTCATCTTAGATCATCCCCCATGTGTAGGCCCTCTCCCAGATCTCCACAATATTTCAATAACAAAGCCTCAGCCAAGGCCAGTTTGCCTGGGTGGGACTAAGCCCATTCCTGCCCCAGAAGGTCGTTGGAAGCTGGGTCTGTGCAGTGACAACAGTGACTCTTGGCAAGTAAACTCTGATCACACACTGGCCACTGCTCCTGCACCTCATCCTGTACCTGCCCTGGCTTTGCCCCGTGTCAGGTGCCCTCCAGCATGGGAACAGGAAGGGGATGAGCAGGGCAGTGATGCTTTTCTGCCCCTGGGAATGGCTGTGTGAGAACCAGAAGAGATCACTTCTAGAAATTCTCTGCCAGGTCAGGGCTGCCAGCAGATCCCATCCCACCCCAGGCCCCACAGGGGCTGCCAGGGGAAGGGCAGAGGAGACAGGCAGGTGTGGGGTGCAGGTGGAAGGTCAGGGCACTTGGCAGAACAGGCTGCAGGCAGAGGGAGGAGATAGGGCTGAGGAACAGCAGTGCCAGGGCTCAGGAATGAGATCAGAACATAAGGGCACCCCTCCTAAATAGGCAAAACTGTGAATTTTGCATAGTGTGTCATGGAATCACAGAATCATAAAATATCCTGAGTATGGAGTCAGCTCCTGGCCCTGCACAGGACAGCCCCAATGATCTCACTGTGTGCCTGAAAGCATTGTCCAAGCACTCCTTGAACTTACAGAGATGTTTTTTTCCTGGGCTCTGCTGTCTGTAGCTGTCCTGGCTGCTGAGGAACATGACAATCCCAGGGGAAAGCCCTTGTGCTGTGAGGAGGCAGGAGCAGATGGCTTGTCTGGCTGGACACAGCTCTGAGCAGCACAAGAGGCACTGACATCTTCTGGCCTGCAGGTGTACGAGGGCCGTGGTGGTGTCTGTGCCCATCACACGGGATTGGAGATGGGGCATCTGACACACCAGACTGTGGGGGAGGCTGGCAGAGCCCACTGCCATTCCCTCTTCCACCTTCCAGACAGAGCAGCCAGTGCAGCAGCCTGCTTGGAGTTGGATGTTGAGCAAGAATCACAATTTTTCTTTCCTGTTACCATTCTGCAACTTCATGTTTTTGGTGATTCTCATGAAAGAGAAGTCCAGAAGGAACTGGTTTATGATGATAGAAATAATAAAAACCCTGTTGGTTTTCCCCCCACAACTTCAGTGCTTAGATTAAAAAAAATCATCCCAGAAAGGACATTCTAAACCAGAAGTAATATTTTCTGTTCAGAAAATGTCAAAGCAGAACTCAGCCTCCTTAAAACTCTTTTTACATGTTAAGATTCAGAGTTGGCAAGTGGATGAGCTGGGTCATCCTCAACATTTTCATTAGTGTGAGCACATCAAATCTAAAAGAACCTCTAAACTAAAAAGAAATATTGGGGCATGAATGAGACCAAGGAACACCTATTTAAAGCAAAAAAATGAGATTGCAAGTGTATGACCTTTTTTCCCACCATGTCCTTTTAAGCAGTCACAGGATAGCAACATCCTGACTTTTGGCAACTAAATGGTCTCCACTAGATCTCCACTGAAAAGAATCTCACATCCCCTTGTGCCTAGAGTGAGGAATTGTTCCCTGTCCTCCTCCAGGTCTCTGCTGCACTTCAGGTCCTCACTCACCAGCCTTTTGGGAACAAAATTCCTCCTGTGGGAGGAATTACTCTGTTAACACAGAACAACTACCAGGGACAGGTGAACCCAGGAACATCTTCCTCTTTGCTGCCCAGCCAAAGCCTTTTGAACAAGATAAGGAGCAGTAAACAGCAAGCCAACACAACTGGTGCATCCGTGGCATTCCCCATGCAAGTGTCCTGGAAACCAAATGAGTATTGGAAAAGTTCCCCCTCCCAAATACTGCAAAAATTAACCCAGTGCTGCATGGAACCAGGACAGCAGGTCAAGATTGGCCACGGATGGTTGTAAGCCACAGAGCTGTTTTAGGTAGCCAGAAACTCCCTGGCAGAGTCTCCTGCCAGCAGACTGGAGCTGTTCTGGTACCCACAGTGCCTAAAAAAGCAGTTTATCCACTGCAGTCTGCCCTGCCTGCTCCATGCCCTGCCACAGTTTGCACCAATGCACAGAGTAAAGGGATTGACAACCCACCTTGTGCCACCTGCACGATGGTGAAACCACTCTTGGAGCCCACGTGGTGGGAACAGCAGTGAATTTCTGTTCATTGCTATTCATTCCCTAGTGCCATTCATTGCTATTCATGAATTTATATTAATTCCTATTCATTCCATAATATGGAAATATTCCTGGCAGAGTAACTGATCCACCTGAAGAGCAAGGCTTGTTGAAGTGTACCAAAAAAGCAGACACTGATGAAGCAGACAGATCCCAGGAGATGGAACAGGGTGTGAGGGTTGGGTCAATGTGTGACACAGATAGAAACACACAGCAGCACACACAACAGGGGTTCAGGTAGAGAAGAAGAAAGGAACTCTCCAGTTTATTGTTGACCTCGTATCTCTCAGTTTCTGGACAGTGACCAGAGATTGGACAGAGAAGTTCCCACCTTTCCATCTTCACTGGTCACTTGAGAAGTCCATCAGGTGATATCTTTTACAAAGGAATGCAAACATGATTCTTGTTTATCTTACAATTCATGAGAGCTGATTCTACTATACTAAAACAAATCAGAAGGCTGATTTTCAGGGACAACAAATGTACATGTGCAGATAGCAGGACTCCTCTGCTTGCAGGAGATGAGTGAGGAGCATGTGACAGAGCATGATGCTGGTTTGATGCAGTAGGAGGATGTACTTTTTATGTACAAATTTCTGGTAAAGAATTGTATAGAGTCTCTATGCAGACACAAGAGAAAGATACAAGACAAATTAACATAGAATAAATCTCTCTGTGACTATTCAGGGTGATTGTTCAGTGCTACATCTGGCTCAAGGGTGCCTAAATTACTGATTCCCAGGACCAGCCAGTGGGTCCAGACAGACTGAGGGCAACACAGAAGCAGAGGTTATTGAAAGTTGTCTTCTTGTGGCTCCCAGAGGCTCTTGGTGAATTTCCAAGGGCAAACACCTGAGAGTGACAGGCTGGAAGTGCTGGATACCTCGTGTGACACAAGTGCTTCCTGAGTGTGTACCTGGCTGGCACTGGCTTTCAGACCAGCACCTTGGTACCCATGCCCAGGTGAGCGAATCTGCTGGGAGCTCTGGTTCTTTCAGGAGCAGGCTGAGGGGAAGGTGGTGTGGTTTGCACACACCCACGACAGATGTGCTTCCAGCTGCAGACTGGGGGCTCCTGTAGCCACTGTCACCCACATCCTTCCTTTGATTGCATGAGGTCTGCACAAAGCAGATTTGGCCCCACATATTCTGGAAAAGTATCAGTTGGAAGTCTAAGGAAAGGCAGTGTTTGAATTAGGGAGTTCCACCTCTGCTGGAGAGCTGAAAGCCCTCATGCACTCTTTCTGTGGTGCCCACCATTAATTTGTGCAGAGCTCCTTGCACATCTGGCCCAGAGCAGCCCCCTCTGTTTTCTTTTCACTGCACACATGCCCCTTCACTGGCAGCTCTGACCCCTCAGGGCTGCCAGGGATCCCTGCAGCTGGTGCCTGCTGTCTCCAGCCCTGCTCCATTGGCCTCCAGACCACAGAGAGCTGGTGGCTGAGCCCATGGCTGGCAGCAGGAGCTCCATAATTCCTGCTGGGATTGGCCAGAGGTGCAGGTCAGCACGCTGGGTTCTGCCACACGGACAGGGGCTGGCAGAACACAGCTGCTCCTGTAATTCTCTGGCTGCAGGAAACCAGAGGAGGGTCTGAGAGGGCACTGCAGGTAAGTGCTACAGAAGTGAGGGCAAAAGCTGCTGAGATGGGGAAGAACTGGGACAAGGCACTGCTGGGAAACCACTGGGCCAGGCCACCTCATCCCTTGGAAGCCATATTTCTGTGGGGTAGCACCAAATCCCAGAGAGAATCTTGGAGTCCAGCCTTTGACCAAATGCCACCATATCAGCTGAACCATATGACAAAGCACCACACCTCACCACTGCCCTGGGGACAAGCTGGTCCCAAAGTCCTGAGAGGGGCAAGAAAAGCAGTAAAGGTGAACTGGAGACTTGGAGTAATGCACTGCTGAATCTTAGTGCAGTTTGTGTCTGTCATTACTTGGAAGTGGGCAAAATTTGGAAACATCTTACAGGGGACCAAGTCTGATAAATTTTGTAGTTGAAAATGTCTGAATGGCTGATTGAAATGCTTTATGCTCACATCAAAGCATTTCATTCACTAAAAGCCAAGCCATGACAATGCAATATTTAATGACAGGCAGCACCTGCACAAACTAACCCGAGGCTGAATTTGGAAAAATCAAAAGTAAAATGAAACCCCAATTGAAACAAAATCCTTCACTTCAGGCTCAAATGTCTCCAATATGTTTTCATTCAAAAAATTCTACCACATCTCTGTGTTGCCTGGAAACTTTTGCATTTGATGAAGAGCAGTTTTTGCTCTATGGAGCTTACTCAGACAAAAGCCTGGTTTCCCTGGGCATTGTAGAGGGATCCTTTAACTGTTCACAAGCAAGTGACCATCTTTGGACCCTGTGGGTGCCAGGCACTTCCCTGTCACTGTGAGGCACAGAGGGAACACAGCAACACACACAGCAGGGGTCCAGGCAGAGAAGAAGAAAAGAACTCTCTCGTTTATTGTTGATCTCGTATCTATCAGTTTCTGGATAGTGACAGAGATTTGACAGAGAAGTTCCCACCTCTCCATCTCCACTGGTCACTTGAGAAGTCCATCAGGTGATATCTTTTCACAAAGGAATGTAAACATGATCCTTGTTTATCTTACAATTCAGGAGAACTGACTCCATTATACCAAAACAAATCAGAAGGCTGATTTTCAGGGACAACACTTCCCCTGGGGGGAAAGGCCATGAGGGAACCCCAGTCTTGCCTCGGAGCTGTGTTCAGGGACAGGAGCTGGGGCTGCTGCATTGAATCCACAGGGATGTCTGAGACACCACAGGCTGTCCCAGGCAGCACTTAAAGTCCCAGGTGAGAAACTGTATCCAGCCCCAAAAGACTTGGCCAAAGCTTTGGGGAAACAAAGAGCCAACGAGTTGAGTCCAGCCCAGAGCACAACATCCCAGCTGTGCATCTTGCCTTTCATCAGCTTTGACCCCAAGCACCCAGGTCAGGAGAGTGCTATTCTGATCAGAATGGCTGAGAGACACAGGAGAAATGTGGAAGAGATGTGGGGGAATAAGAACCACATGCCTGTGCATTTTGTCATGGATTCAGGTGCCCAGAACTCAGGTTCTACTCTCCACCAGCACGGAGGTGAATCATAAGGATACAGGATGGTTACTTGATGCTACTCTGAGAAGCCTGGTAGAACCCTAACCCTAACCCTGTCCCCTCCCTCAGCAGGGGAGTTGGAATCAGATGCACCTTAAGGTCCCTCCCAACCCAAGCCAGTCTGTAATTCTATGATCATAAGGTTCTAATCCCCTGTTCTGCCCTGAGAGGAGCTGCCCATTGCAATGATTGGGCAGCAGAACCTCTCTTAAGGTTTGCACTTTGATTTTTCAGTCTGGTTTGTGCCACTACTTTAGTCATGACTGTGAGGAGCAGTTTTTTAGACAAAGGACTACCTGTGGAGGCTGGGATTTTCAAACACACTCAAGGAAGGCCCTGAAAATTATGGAGAGCAGCAGCACCACATCTGCAGGATGAATGGCTGCCTTGAGAGGAGAAAACCTCTCATAACCTAACACCTGCTGAGCAGCAAGGCAATGTCCAATGTTTCAGCTTGCTTGTCTTGGAGGTGTTCTCTGTGCCAGAACAGGGCAGAGAAGGAACAATCATGTCGTGACAGAGCTGAATACATTTAATGCACTCAAGCAGGAACGGAAGGCAATAATTCACTCTGGAGCAGGACTGCCTTGGGATGGCCTGGCACAGCAGATGATTTGTATTTAGAGCTGGGCTTGGCAGGTGCTTTTATGGAACAGAAGTCTGGTTTTCAATTGTATTCAACCTGCCCCAAAAGTAGTTCAAGCCATTCCACTTTGTGCCATGGCCAACTATTAACTAGGTCAGCTGGGAAAGAAGAGCACAAAACTGCCCTCTTCTGTTTCCTGGGAGCTGGGAGGTGCTGGGTGCTGTCAGAGGCATGACACGTTGGTCAGGGGCCACAGACTCTTCAACATGCTGCACCCAAGCACCTGGGTGGACTGGCAGAAACCCTGGGGCCAGGAAAAGTTGGGTCCAGCTCCAGCCCCCTCCCCTCTCTCCAGCCCCCATGCTGGCACAAGGACTGAGAATTGAAAGGCCAGTGGAGGCCAGCACTGTGGCAGGACAGACAGCACAGCCATGGGGCTGTCCTGGGAAGGGTGTCCAGGATGGGTTTGACATCAACCCTGCAGTGTCAGCCCATGAGAGGCCGTGGCCAAGGCTAATGAAACCAGTGCTGGGCATCCAGCAGGGCAGGCAGGAAGGGATGGAGGGGGCTGGTGCACTCCCAGCCCTGCGCTCACAGCCTGGGGGGCAGCTGGCCCCACCACTTCACTCTGGACCCTGGATCCCTGGGCTCTGTTAGAAGAGGCCTTGCTGCCAGAGCTGTGGGGATGGACAAGCCCCTGCTGGTGGCCAGGCCAACATTAAATGTTTACCTTCATCATGAGACTCTGAGTAAATGAAAACTCAAAAAAAAAAATTGCTCCTGCAAGTGTTTCTGCCTTCCCTTTATTTTGTGTAGGAGGATGAATTTGCACAGAGTAAGAAGGGGAGGATCACCTTAATTTGGGGAAGGAGAGCAGGCTCTGGGGGATGCACAGGCAACCCCTGCCTCAATTCCAATGGCTGAGCTTGCATACGAGGATGGAGTCAGGAAAAACCCCCAGAACTCAGCACAATTCAGAAGCTTAAATAAAATTTTAAATAGCTCTTTTAGTATCATTGAAGTCCTATATCTAGAGCTTTACAAAAACTGAGCAGCACTAGCTTTCCTGCTAGTACTGGTGTGGAAAACCACAAGACTGATGTTACATGCAGAGGTGAGATATCACTGGGCATCCCCCACTGATGACTGGAAGGGGTATCAGAGGCCATGGCATGAGTCTGGACACGGATTTCATCTCTTTGCCTTTCCCCACCACCCAGGCACCAGAACTTTTGGGGTGCACAGTCTAAGGCTGGCATTGTCTCCAGCATGTCCCCAGCTGAGGCTCCCACCCTTCACCCTGATTCTCTGCCAGGCTGTCTCCACCTGGTAACCTGTTGGCAGTGTCTATGCAGAGCTGTTGTCCCTGAAAATCAGCCTTCTGATTTGTTTTAGTATAGTGGAGTCAGTTCTCATGAATTGTAAGATAAACAAAAATCATGTTTACATTCCTTTATAAAAGATTTCACCTGATGGACTTCTCAAGTGACCAGTGAAGATAGAGAAGTAGTAACTTCTCTGTCCAATCTCTGATCACTGTCCAGAAACTTATATATACAAAGTCAACAATAAACTAAGACTTCCTTTCTTCTTCTCTACCTGAACCCCTGTTGTGTGTGTTACTGTGTATTTCTACCTACGTCACAGTAACACAGAGCTGTGCTAAAGGATCCCTAACACATCATCCTGAAGCTTCCTGTTAGCACCATCTCTCTCAGGCAGTGACCATGCCCAGGGCCACAACCACCAGGACTTGGAAAACTCAGTGAGCCAGCACCATCAGGAGAGGCTGTGACAAAACTGTGTAAAGCTGTGCAGCTGCAACCAATATTGGTTAAACCAGCCATTCAGTAAAGACACAGCACCTGTCTGGAGCAGTCAAGAATCTAAGCAATGTGGCAGCCTGAAGTTTTGGGTCCCAACAAAGTGGCCTTTTGCACCTGGAAGGATGATGAAGTGTTGGTGTTGCTGGTGTAGCATTTCCTGGTCAGTGCCTGCTGCACCCACACCACAAAGGGAAGGGATTTCAAAAGCACCACGTGGGCAGTTGCAAGTTGCAAAAGTGTTTTTTCTAGCTGAAAACAGATCCCTCCTCACCCCACACAGCCCATGAGACCTCACCTCTTGCTCTGACTTTCTCGCCATGCACCCACACGCTCGTGTGATCTGGTGTGTGATGCTGCCTGTCACGTCCTAATGCACTGTCAAAGGCATCAGGGAGAAGTTTAATTCTTACTGATGAGGTAAACGAAAGAGGGTTGGGACATTTTTATGCCCTGAATAAGGGAAAAGGGGGTTCACCAACCAGTCGTGGTTGAGAAACCTGCCAAAAGAAGTGTCAAAGCAGGTGGGGTAAGTTGCACCCAGAGGCAGAGAACCTTCCCAGCCCGACGCTCCCATCTTTTACTCAAAAGGCAAACGTTGCCTGTGGCAAGCACCCCGTGCTCAGGACCCTCCCTGTCTCTGCTTTGCTGACAAGGCAAGACAATGGAGGCAGTTCCGGAAGCAAAGAAAGTTCAAATTCCTCCAGCCAATTACCTCATGGCACTAAATCTTCCACCTCTCCTTCCCAGCCACCGGTGAAGCCTGTCTATTGTCTGGGGAGCCTGTCTGTCTGCCCCAGCACAAAAGGGAGAACAATCAGTGGGTTTGTGTAACATCCGACATATGAGAATGCAGGAGAACAAAGCAGGGAAAGGGCCAAGGAGAGCTGGGTGGGGAAGAGATCTCCAAGAGGCTGCTGTGATGCTGGGGTGCCTGGTTTGTAGAGGCTTCCAGCCTGTTGCTGCAGGTGTCATTCAGGCTGGACTCTGGTCAGGGATGTGCTAGGGAAAACTGGGGATCCCGCAGGGTTTCCAGAGAAGGGGTTCTGCTGGCCTGGAGGGGGACTGCTGCCCACAGCATTGTGCAAACCCTGTCCATGCACCACAAAGCTGCCTTCCCTGAGGCCAACCTGCCTAGTCTTCAGGCAGCTAAGTGGCAAACAGCCCCTGAGGGCTGGTAGATCATTGTGGTGGGCATCTTCTTGTTCCCTCTGTGGTGCCCCTCTTCACTGCCAGGCACCAGAAGAAAATGGAAAGAGGAAAGTATTTTGTGCTAACAGGATCCAGGCCTCTGCAGAGCAACATCTCTTTGTCATGGCCATCAGACCTGATGGTCCTGCACATTCCCTGCTTGATTAAAGGTCAATGGATGTCAATGGAGGTGCATTCTCCAGCCTTGCAGCTTGCTGGAGCCAGATGTGAGCACCCTCACCTTTCCTTTGGAAAGTTCAAGGCATGGTTCTTCCCAGGAAAAAACAAGGTTCTGGGGGAATTAAATATCTATGCATCCCACATTTCATTGGGCAGACATTGTGTGCCTGCTGTACCCTGCACTGCATCTGTGGAGAGATGAGAAGCAGCTGCAGCAGTGTCTGAGTTCTGAGGCATCTTCCATAGTCTGGAAGAACCAGGAGCTGCACCTGTGAACTGATGGAGCTGGATTGCTCCACAGTTTGAGTCCTTCCATCTGCAATCCTCTCTCTCAAGCCAAGTTATGGCCAGACTCCATATCCCAGTCTTGCTAGACGCGATTACTGAGAGCAGGAGACAGAAGCCCTAGTGAAAATGAAGAATTTCCTTTAAAGCAAACTTCTGATGAGACAGCAGAGTGAGTCCAGAGTTGTGCAGACCATGAGAGACTGAGGATAACCAAGCAAGGAGCAGACATCAGGCTTGCTGGATTCTTGGACATCTGGGTGATGTCTTACCACCACCTCTTCCTGCCCCTGCTGCACCACCAGACGTGTTCTGCTGACGACCAGACCTGTACCAAGTGTTTGATGTGTGAGTGTAGGAGAGGAGCAGCTTCTGGATAGGTGTGAAGGACACATCCTTGGTGCATGTTTGACAGGGCACAGCCCACGTGCCGTGCCCTGGAGAGCCTCGCTGTGTGCAGGAGGTGGAGGTTGGACACAGGACTGTGAGGCAGGCACAGGACAGCACAGGATGTTTTCGCATTTGTCTCCCAGCATTGGTGCACTCTCCTCTGCTCCGTGCTTTGGCAGGCATTGGCTGCAGTGGGCACCTCTTGTCCTCTGCAGCCCCAGGGCAGCATTGTGCCACCTTTTTCTCTGTTTTCTCCAGGACACACAATAATAGCCAATGGTGCTGACAGGTTCCTTCTGTACAGCCTAGGCTGGGAGGGGTTCACCTGTAGCCCAAAGGCAGCAGAGAAAGGGGCAGCAGACTGGAGTTGGACCCTGCAGTGTGGAGGCATAAAGGCTCTGGCTGCATGCTCAACTCCAGATGAATCCTCTGCCCTATTCGAGTGGAGCTGACCTTGGACACAGAGTCTGAGGCATTTGTGGGGGTAATCCAGGGAATACTTTGGGGTTTGACTGCCTTCCCACTCAGGATGTGGCCACACACCCTGGGATATGTGCAGACACCTTATCATGGTTGGAACAGTTGCTGGCAGGCTGATGGTGTATAAACCATCTCTTGGGCCATGGCTTGACTTGCTTCGGGTCCCCATAGTTCTTTAGGGTGGAAGGAGGCAACTCTGGATGACAATGAGTCAAGTAGCATCACCCTTGGCTGGTCCAGCACTCTCATCCAACTCCAGTTTGCTGTTTTTATCTCATGCAGTTCAATTGTGCAAAACGTTTCTGGGGGGAAACAGTGATTGTGTTATTTCTTCCCCGTGTTTTGGGCTCAGCTTTGGGATCGAAGCATTTCATTGCCCCAGCAGACTTAGTCAGAGAAAAGGCAAAGTCTTCTGCACTGTGCTTAGATCTGACATAGCTACCATGACCACCCAACTGCTGAGCATCGTGGAGGGAATCTGAAAACACCATCACAACCCCAAAGTGATGTTTGAACCCAGTCTGTTCTGGCAAGTGATGGCTGATGTCTCCTTAGCAGGCTGCATGGGTGCCCACTGGTGAGCCAGCTGTGCTCACACATCATCTTGAGCTGTTTCTCACAGCCACAAACCAAAGGTTAGTGACCTGAAGGGCCCTTGGAGTGCTCCCCACACTGTTCCTGGCAATTGGCAGGGCTGGATCAAACTGCTTTTCATGGATGTTTCTGTGAAATGGGGCTGGGATTGTGCCACAGACTCTCCATCTGTCAGTGCCCCAGCAGAATCCCAGAATCCTAGACAGGTTTCAGTTGGAAGGGACCTAAACCTCATCTCATTCTACCCACTTGCCATGGGCAGGGACACCTTCCACTATCCCAGGATGCTCAGAGCTCCAAACACCCTGGCCTGGAACACTTCCATGGATGGGGCAGCCACAGCTGCTCTGGGCACCCTGTGCCAGGGCCTCACCACCCTCAGAGGGAAGAATTTTTTCATGATGATCAATCCGAAACTACTATCTGTCAGTGTGAACCCATTTCTTCTTGTCCTGTCACTCCAGGCCCTTTTAAACATCTTCCATCTTCCATCTTCCTCATCAGCTCCATTCAGGCACTGGAAGGCTGCAATTGGGTCACCCTGGAGCTTCTCTTCTCCAGGTTGAACAATCCCAGTTCCCTCAGCCTTTCCTTGTAGGAGTTGTGCTCCATCTCCCTGATCAACTTGGTGACTTCCTTGGGACGTGCTCCAACAGGTCTCTGTCTCTCCTGAGCTGTGCAGAGGAGGTGGGAGCCCCCTCTGGCCCCACTCACAGCTCCAGGAGGGTCTCTACAGCTTCTCAGTGCTTGTAATGAGAAGTCTGAGCTGGAGGTGGGGTTCTGGCAGCAGAGATGCACTCCAGGCATCCTGACCCCTGAGCAGTGACTGAGCTTCTCCTGCCATGGCCAGAGGATGGCAGAGACTGTCACTGTCAGCAGAAACTGGGAGAGCTGCAGCTTGCTCTGGTCATTGCTTGTAGTCCAACCCCTGCCCTTGGGAACTGAGCTGTGGCACCACGGGACACGTCCTGGAGCAAGGGGGGCACCAGGGAAAAGGCACAAAATTCTGCAGGGGCTGGTGGGAGGTGCAGGCCCCAACCATGGATGAATGCTGCTGCATTCACACCTCAAACAGAAACAGCAAAGCATGGAAGAGGGAATGGAGAACATCTTGAACACTGCTACTCTGCCCTGGCTGCTCCAGATATCTCCAAACTCCAACTGGGGCACAGAGCATGGTGCCCAGCACATGGAAGGCAGGTGGGAGCAAGCACAGTGTGACATGCTGTGCTCACAGCCTGGGGCTGGGAGTGGACACAAGGCTTTGAGATGGAGCCAGGCCTGCAACAAAACAACCTTTGCTCCCAGCTGCCAGGGGTCCTGGTGCCCTGATACCATTTTGAAGTGGACTTCTGCTTGGAAATGCAAAGGAAAACCACAAGACACAAGTTGTTATGAACACTGAATCACCCTAGGACTACAGGAATGAGTATTCCAGTGCAGATCTTCCTGTTCAGCCTCTGAAAAAGTCTGGAATAGGTTTAATAACTGAATATCTCAATAACACTTGGACTCCAGGCAGTGCTCCAGTTTTCTGTGCTCCATCAGATTGTGCATTCCTACCTCCTTGCTATATCCACCTGCATCAGTGCATTCCTGTCACAATGCTGCAAGCAACTCCAGTCTTGCTTTGGACAGCAGAGATGTCCATCTCCAGCCTTCAAATGCCCCATATGTGTGCAGAATGATGCATACATTAATTTATCTTAAAGAGACATCACATTTTCAAGGCAACCATCTCAGTGCACTCCAGTTCCCTTCGAGCAATGGCTGTAGTTTAAGTTCCAAACACATCCAGTCTCCCAAAGTCAAGCCTCTTTTAACAACTGCTGTAAGAAGCACCATTCTGACAGTTGCTGTCCAGTCCCATGGGGGAACCTCCAGCTGAAAGCTGTGGAGCTGCAGGATGTGAAGAATCAAGTCCTGGAGTCAGGCTGCAAAGTGCTGGAGCATGGCTTGGGAGACACTGCCTGGTGACAGAAGACAGGATGAAGCCCAAGGTTTTTTGGGCATGGAGGGGCAGGTGTGGGATTTCAGAGCAAGGCTTCTGGTGTTTGTTCTGCAGTGAGCAGGAGAACAGGCCCCAGCGTGTGTTCTTGGTAAATAAAGAGATTACATCAAGCACCCAACTCCTATAATTTAATTTTCATCCCAACAAAACCAGGCCTTCATGACTGGTATTGCCAGCTTGCTTGGCGAAAAGGGTTAACAATGAAGAATACTTGGTTTCTATTAATTGCCTTCTTTGAATTTTGAACCTCTAGAGGCCCAGGAAATATCTTTTTCAACGAAAAGACACTAATTTCACCTGATTCCAGGAGATGATGTTTGCTGCAAGCTCCAAGTGTGAAGGTTTGACATCACCACCAGTCCTGCGTGTGCTGCCTTCTCTGCCCCCTAACCAACACCTGCCCAGCTCCCTGTCAACCCATCTTCCAAAATGTGACCTGGGAGATAGATGTTTGGCTTCCAGGAGACAACCACTGTCCCTAACTCCTGGGGAGAGTGGGAGACAGGAACTGAACACCCAGGGCTGCTCCTGTGGTACCCCCAGACCAAACAGACAGAGGCCTCCTGGCCAGGGTGTGATATGCAGCACACCTCACCTGCTCTTTGTGCAGCCTGCCCTCCCTCAGCCATGCTTTGAGCAGTGTGTGCCAAAGCCAGGGAGCTCCCTGGGCCCGACAGAAATGCCAACAGTCTGTGCTTGGTGCTCAACATCCCCACTCTGCTTTTCCCTGTTAAAGGAAGGGCCCTTAAAGCAGCACCTCTGCCTTGCCTGCAGCACAGCTGGAGTCACCTGGGGTCCAGTGGCAGTGCCTGCCATGGGCAGGGAGTGCCCACACCTCCTGTGACACTGTGACAGCCTGCAAACCTTCACTGGCAGGTGTGCTGGGGAGAGCTGGCACTGAGGAGGGAGGTTTGCAAGTGGGTGACCTCCCTGTTCCAGCTGTGCCACTGGATCTTCATGGGACATTCAAATAGTCCCTTTCCTTGTTTGGGCCCTTGAGATCCCTGAAATACAAGGAAAAACAGCTTCACCTCTTGCCAAGACCTGAAAACTGGATTGCAAACCCCTGCAAGTAGCAAAACAGTAAGTGAGAGCATGTCACTGTGTGCTATCCAATTACCTCCAACACATTTACATCACTTGGGAAGACTCTCCACTCTGACCACAAGTTCTCTGGCCTCTGGCCAGGGCAGTCAGTGCAGGAGTTTCAGCAGAAACTGTCTTTTCTCTGGAAACAGCAGCCCCCAGTGCTGCAGGGGTGGAGACCAGTGTTCTGGCTCAGCTGGGGGAAGAGTGAGGATTTGCCTGCAGGGTGCAAGGCCCAGCCCTGCCAGACCATCCTTCCATTCCATTTGTGTTTCCAAAGGCCCCTGCTCCACTACCAATACTGCTGCTGCCTGCCTGCAACAGGCTGTAAATGCTCCTGACAGCAGGGCAGAAGCAAACCCTGAGCCATGGAGAGTGAAGCTCCCCGTGGAGACTCTGAGGAGAGAGGCTCCATGGGGCAGAGGCACAGAGCACCTTGCAGGACAGTCCCACACCCCCCCAGCTGGGTCACCATCACCCACACTGCTTCTGCTCTTAGCCCACATTGTCCTATTCCAAACTTCTGTTCTGCTGCCAGCCAATGGGTCTCAGACCTCCTTATCCCCCTCTTCAAAACTGTCCCCAGTCTCAGACCTCCTTATCCTCCCCTTCAAAACTGTCCCCAGTCTCAGATCTCCTTATCCCCCTCTCCAAAACTGCCCCCATCTCCCCCATCTGCTCAGCTGGCTCCCTTCTCTCCATGGCTGGAGAGGAACATCTGCTGGGCAGCTCACAGACTGCACCCCCCCACAAAATCTTCATTTTCTTTTCTACCACACTTACTAAATAAAATTTCTGCAGCTTTTCCCAGATTTGTTGCTGAGCTTCCAGCTGTGCCCATGCCCACCCATGCAGGGCCCTACAAGTGCACTTGCCCAGAGCAGAGCCCTCCTGGATATCCATCACTGGTCACCAGAGGCAGCTGCTGTTGGGGTTGGGTTGCGCAGCTTTAGGTATAGACAAAGAAAGTCAAAGGAGGAGCAAAATGAAAATGTCACCCTTGGCTTGCTGCTGAGGAGGTCTGTGTAAAGATCTGCACAGGTATCTTAAGACAAGGAAAATTTGTGCCAAGTTACCCAGACTGACTCTGTCCTGGAATGAGAATCACAGGATGGTATGGGCTGCAAGAAACCTTAAATCCCATCTCATTCCACCCCCCTGCCATGGCAGGGACACCTTCCACTACCCCAGGCTGCTCCAAGCCCCATCCAGCCTGGCCTTGAACACTGCCAGGGATCCAGGGCAGCCACAGCTGCTCAGGACACCCTGTGCCAGGGTCTCACCATCCTCACAGGGGAGAATTTCTTCTGTGTAGTTAACCTACATTTCCCCATTTTCAGCTCGACCCCATTGCTCCTTGTCCTGTCACTACAGTTCCTGGTGAGGAGTCCCTGTTCAGGACCACCACACCAGTGTTCACCAGAGAATATTTGGGCCATTGGCTGTGCTTGGCAGGCATTGCTTCCCTCTGAGCTGTGCTGGGGGCCAGCAGAAGATGAAACAAAGCAATGAACCGATTGCAGAGGAAGGGTTTTGACTGATATTCTCTTTGCTAAATGCACTTGCAGAATGACAATTCAAGACTCAGCAAGTCAGCATCAGGTTTTTTAATTTGTGGAAGCAAAAGCTGCAAAACTCTGAAAATACTAAAATGTTTTGTTTTTACAAAGACCCTTGGAATACATTATTTATTCTTCATGCAAACTGACATAGTTAAAATAGATTGAATTGCTTGAAATCAGACAAAACACTGTCTGCAACTGAGAACAAATGTTCCTGCCTTTCAGCTTGTGAGAACCACTGGAATAATTGTTCTAGGATACTGTTCTAGGATTTTTTTCCCTGTTTCCTACAGTTTGTCCATCTCCATTTACAAAGACCACCAGCCAGGAACTGGAAAGGACCTGGTGAAAGGCCAGCCAACCTGATCAAGGTGGACTGAAATATTCCCAGCGTATTTTTCAGAACAACAGCAAAGCTTGAAACACAATATTTGCTTTCTGTTTTCTACATAGAGAACAGTTCTCCCACTGCAATGTCTTTATGACATCACAGACACTCTGGGGGTCCAGTTAGGAAACCTGTTAGCTGGATTATCTGAGCTACAGGTCCAAGCAGGCACTGCCCATTATGCAGTTCAGTGTCTTTGGGAAGTCAAACATGGTTTGTTTGACCCAGCCAGGTGCTTTGACTGGACATTGGAGGATGCTGGTCAATTCTTCATGATCCGACTTCCCCAATGGAAACTTGAGACATTCTGGCAAACACCACTATGTTCTGAAGGAAATATTCAATTGAGGACAAAAGTGCGTTTTGCCACTAAAAATAACCCTAAGCCAGAAACTTCCCTCTCCCATTGAGCAGCTCCTGCACAGAACTTTCCTGGAGAAACAGCACCAGGAGCTGCCTGTTTTAGAGCCAGATTTTCAGCTGCCCTGTAGGCACCTCAGTACAGTCTGGATTTCATAAAGTAGCACCAGAAGTATCTGTTAACATAGTGACTCAATTTTTGAGCACCCCAGCGCCAAATACACTGAACACTTAAAACCCAGCTGTCATGAGTTGACCCTGGATGGATGCCAGGCGCCCACTGAAGCTGCTCACTCACTGCCCTTTGCAGCTGGACATGGAGAGAAAATGTAACAAAGGGTTCATGGGTTGAGATAAGGACCAGGAGAGGTCACTCACAAAAAACTGTAATGGGCAAACCAGATTCTAATCAGAGATATGAAATTAACTTATTACAAACAAAATCAGAGCGGGATAATGAGAAGTAAATAAGCCCTTAAAAACACTTTAGTCTCATCCCTCTTCCTTCCCAGCTCTACCTCCTACCCTGGCAGTGCAGGGAGACAGGGAATAGGGGTTTTGGTCAGGTCATGTCCTGCGGCTTCTCCTGCTCCTCAGGGAGAGGAGCCACCCCCTGCTGCAGCCTGGAGTCCCTCCCAAGGGAGACAGCTCTCCATGAACCTCTCCAGGGTGAGTCCATCTCGTGAGCAACAGCTCCCTGTGAACTGCTGCAGCATGAAATCATCCCACGGGCAAGAGTGCTCCCCAAACTGCTCCAGATGGGTCCCTCTTCCACGGGGTCAGCCCTCCAAGGACAGGCTGCTCCAGCCTGGGAGCAGGGCCCTCTCTCCACCAGGTCTCCCTCTGCATCACAGCCTCCTCCAGGCATCCACTGCTCTGGCATGGGCATCTTCCACAGCTGTGGGTGATCTCTGCATCCCTGGATCCCCAGGCTGGGGGGATCTCTGCATCCCCTGATCCCAGGGCTGTGGGGGATCTCTGCATCCCCCTGGATCCCCAGGGGCTGTGGGGGGATCTCTGCATCCCCCTGGATCCCCAGTGGGCTGTGTGGGGATCTCTGCATCCCCCTGGATCCCCAGGGGCTGTGGGGGATCTCTGCATCCCCTGGATCCCAGTGGCTGTGGGGATCTCTGCATCCCCTAGATCCCAAGGGTTGCAGGGTTCAGCTTCCCCATGGTGTCACCACAGCCTGCAGAGGAATCTCAGCTCTGGCACCTGGAGCACCTCCTGCCCCTCCTTCTCCACTGACCTTGGTGTTCTCCATGTTGTTTCCCCCACACGTTCTCACTTCCTCCTCTTCTCTGACAAGAAGAAAAACTGCCCGTGCCCACTTTGTTTTACTTTTCTTCTTAAATCTGTTTTCACAGAGGTGTTACCAACCCCTCTGATTGGCCCAGCTTTGGCCAGCAGCATGTCCATCTTCAGAGCAATCAGGGCTTGGCTCTGCCAGACATGGTGGGAGCTTCCAGCAGCTTCTCAGAAACCACCTCTCTGGCCCCCCTGCTACCAAAAACCAGGCTGTGCATAACCAACACACCAACCTAGACAGAGATCCTTCAGATAGACCCTGGATGGAGCAGGGGAAGGAAGCAGAAGACATGGTTCCTTTGAGGTTAATGATATTTTGGAAAGGCAGTAGAGTCAGAGAAGTTAGTATAAGTTACCAGAACTAGTCTGTATCATTATCATGATGGGATCAGTAACCCATGCTTTTGTCATTTCATTTATACCAATTCTGTATTTCAGTTACATTCACTTTTATAATTATTTCACTATCAGTTCACAGACAGTGAGAGAACTCTGTACCTACAACTGGCTTGAAAACTTCTGAAGTTGATTTTTTTGACAAAAGTGCTTCACAGCGTGGGAACTTGCTCTGAGCAGCAAAGGGAGGAAAAGCCTGGCAAAATGAACATTTTCCTAAGCTCCTGAGTCAAAAGCATGTGAAACTGGCTGGGGCAGTAAAGCAGGACCTGCTGGAGTCAGCAATGGAAGCAGGGATTTGATACCAGAGCAAGGAACTGATTCATGGGGATGACAGAATCACATCTCTCTCTTTTGCCATCTCCTTTGTGAGCTCTGGACCCTGAGCCTCTGAGATATATATTTAATTGCAGACCAGAACGAGGGCAGGCAGCACCCCTGGTCATTCCTTTTGATTTCAGCAGACCTACCACATGGTTTTATAGAGTGGGCTTCTATGGACTGAGTCTGGTGTGGCCTTTTTGATCACCCCAATGACCAAGCTGGCACATTTCTGTCTGCCTGCACTGCCTCCAGGAGCTGTTCCTCAGCTGGTCATACACCTCTGCAGCACACTGCAGTGCGCACACAGGTGCCAGTTTGTCTCTGGGTTTCTCAAAATTGATTTTTCCCTCATTTGTTCTCCTGGCAGAGAAGCTGGCATCTGGCAGAGGCACAGATTTCTCTGATACTCTCCCAGTTCTTTGTTCCTCCTGCCCTCTGCTCTCAAAATGCCCACTGATTCTTTTCTCATTTCCTTTCTCTTGACCAGTTATCAGCCCATACCAACTGAAACGCTATAAGAGAGTTTGATGTGGGTTTATTTTGGAGACTGTAAATTCAACCACTAATTTCTGTTGGACCAGATGCCTGTTGGCACCTTCAATGAATGGTTTCCTTTTCTCAGACTCTCCTCTTTTTATCTCCTACCACATTTATCCTTTGTACTTTAGTCTACTAATTCTGTTCCTTACTTCTACCTTCACTCCATCTGATGGGTTTAAAGGTCTGTGAATCCTTGGGTTGCCCCTGAAGGCTTCTTGAAAGCTGGTGCTGCATTTGTCCCCTTGCATTTTTCAGGTAGCAGAACTGGTTCAAGCAGTGGGCGAAGCACAATGGTTAGCAGGTCAATAATCTCCAATTTGGATGCCTTTAGGAGCTGTGTGAGTATCACCAGATATTTTTTGTTATTCATCCTACCCATTTGTTTTCAGATTTGTCCACATTAAGAATGACTTTGAGGAAACCAACAGCCTGTTCTCAGGGAACAACAAAGAAAATTATTTAATTTTATGGTGATGGCCTTGTGTTTGAGCTGCTCTTCCCATCCCTGCCACCTTTTGGCCTGTTGGATTGCCTGCATGTCCTGTGTTAGAAATATTATTGGTGGCTGCAATTACATAGAAAAAGTAATTAGCTCTTAAGAGTTGTCTGGCTCATTTGCCCCATTTCCCAATCATGTGAAGGCGTAGAGGGGACTGAGTCCCTTTGCACAGTCCTAAAATTCCTAAAGCCATTCATGTTTGGTGTTTGTCTCCATCAGTTTGTCATCAGAAGTGATGTCATCCCAGCCAGGATCTTGGGAGGAAAGTCTCTGGCATTGCCCCAGCCTGTGTGAGTCACACAAGTCCTGGTTTTGCCAACACAAGACTTGGCTGTGGAGACACAACCCTGCTCCTCCCACCTCTGGGCAGGTGACCACACTGCCCCTGGGAGCCAGGTTTGGTTCCTTTATCCATTGTCAGAGCAGCATGAAAGCACCTGGAGAAAGCTCTGAAAGCCAGGGGGCTGTGTGTCCCTCAGCTGTGCCACATTCTCTTTGTGTGCAAGTAGGATGGCTTATTTCCATTGTACATCAAGGTTTGGGAAATCAGGTAAGAGTGATGAGAAAAGAGAGCATTACTCTTGATCTTGAAAATTAGATTGTAGGGTATGTCTTTAACAGCTGCAACTTAGAGACATCTGAAGTTTGGCAAGAGAATCCTCAGAAGATAAAACGAAAATTATCTTTTGGACCAGAAACAAACTTGAGTATTTGGTGATGCCCTTTGGCCTATGTAATGCTGCAGTTACCTTGCAAAATTTTTAATTATGTTTTTTAGAGATTTACTAGATTCCTTTATAATAATTTTCTTGGACAATGGCATTATTCTTTTCACAGGTCATGAACCAACCTGAGCAGCTTGTAAAATCAGTCCCAGAGTATTTGAGTTGTCACAAAGTCATATGCCAAATTAGAGAGGTAAAATTCTGAAAGGTCTTCCATTGAATTCCTGGGCTGCTTCAGCTCCCCAGAGGCAATGGAAATGAACTCTGAGAAATCACAGACGTGGCCACGCCAAAGACAGTTACAAGGTTTCAGTGCTTTCTTAGCTTCATTAGCTTTTATCACCAATTAATTAAAGACTTCACCAAATAATCTTCCCATTTCTGGCCTTATTAAAGAGGGGGATGTTTGAATGTCACCACCTCAGTTCAGAAGCCTACGATGTACATGCCTACATCTGAGCTAGGCTTTGAGGAGAAACCAGCCCTTTTACCCTGTGATTCATGCTGCCTGTTTTAGATGCGCAGTTTAGGTGGAGATAAATCACGCCCTGGTTGCTGAGGAAATATGGGATAATTTTGAACAGGTTTTTATAATTGTCCCATTCATAATACCCACAGACCCTTCCCATCAGGTCATTGTGAAAGCAGCTCTTTCTCACTGTGCTGGAGGAGCAGTTGTAGTCAGGTAGAGACCTTTCAACCACAGCTTCCTCCCTACATGAGCTATTTTTAGTGATGACAGCAGCTGAATTCAAGAGAATTAGCTGCAATTGATGAGATAATTCAGCAGAGCCACTCCTGCCCAGCTGGGGTGGGAACACTGAGGAGGATAAAGCACCATGATCACAAAACTCAGCCACTACTAACCTACTCTGTCTTCTGATTATCATCTTTCTTTTCATCATCTTGCCTTTTGCTTGTTGGAAAGATGCAGAAAATGGGCTTGGATTAAAACCAGCTCTGGTCTGCAGTCCTGGAGGTCAGATTTAAAACCTCCTGGAGTTTGTCAGTGTAACCTGTTTAACCACCCTGAAGAAGAGTTTGCTGACTCATGGCTCACAGTCTTCAACCAAAGACACCCTTAAATGTCTTCATAAAGGACTCAGATGCAGCAATTGAAAATATAATAAGTAAGTTTGTTGGTGACACTAAACTGGGAGGACACAGAGGGCCTGCAGAGAGACCTTGACAGACGAAAGAGCAGAACAATCATAGAATCATAGAATGGTTTGGGCTGGAAGGGACCTTAAAGATCATCTCATTCCACCTGCCTGCCATGGGCAGGGACACCTCCCACTGTCCCAGACTGCTCCAAGCCCTGTCCAGCCTGGCCTTGGGCACTGCCAGGGATCCAGGGGCAGCCACAGCTGCTCTGGTCACCCTGTGCCAGGGCTGCCCACCCCCACAGAGAAGAATTACTTCCTAACATCTAAACCTAATCTCTGTCAATTTGAGCAGTTTCCCCTCATCCTGTCACTCCAGGCCCTCCTATACGGTCTCTTTCCATCTTCCTTGCAGACTCCCTTAAGGTACTGGAAGGCTTCAATTCCGACACCTCCAAAAACCTTTTTTCTCCAGGCTGAACAATGAAGTTTAACCAGGGCAAGCACTGGATTCTGCACCTAGGATGGAGTACTTCGGATGTGTGGGCATACTGGGGAATGGGAGGCTGGAGAGCAGCCCCAAGGGAAGGGACCCTGGGTCCTGGTCCATAGCAAGCTGCAGGAGTCAGCAGTGCCCTGGAGCCAGAAGGGTCCTGGGGGCTCCAGGCCCAGCACTGCCAGGGGGAGATTGTCCTGCTCTGCCCTGGGGCAGCCTCACCTCTGGTGCTGGGGGCAGTTTGGAGCACCATAATATGAAAAAATCCTTAATCTGTTAGACAGCATCTAAAGAAGGGATGCTGGGGTGGTGAAGGGTCTGTAGGGGTCACACGAAGAGCAGCTGGGGTCACTCAGCCTGTTCAGCTGGGGGAGAGGGGACTGAGGGAGGAGCTCATTTTGGACTCCAGCTTCCTCCCAAGGGGCAGCAGAGGGGCAGCTCCCCTCTGCTCTCTGGGACAGGGACAGGAGTGAGGGAAGGGCTGGGGCTGTGCCAGGGCAGGGGCAGGCTGGTATCAGGGAAAGGTTCTTTCCCAGAGGGTGCTGGGCACTGCCCAGGCTGCCCAGGGAATGGGCACAGCCCCGGGGCTGCCAGAGCTCCAAAAACTTGGACACTGCTCTCAGGGGTGCCCAGGGTGGGATTGTTGGGGTGTCTGTGCAGCGCCAGGGGTTGGATTCGATGGTCCTTGTGGGTCTTACCCTGCTCAGGAGATTCCATGATTCTGTAGCTTGTCCAGGCTGGGGGACAGCTGTGAGCCCATAATGGAATGCTTGGTTCAGGGTATGAGCAAGCCACATTTCTGATCCAGGAGTTTAGAAGCTCCTCACCATATTCTTTTTGACCAGCCTAACATGCCTGGGGACAGCCAGGAATGTGTTTTATAGGCCAAACCCTGCAAATAGATCAAGGCTGAGGAACTGGAGATGCCTCTGCTTCTGTAATCACACCAGCTCTCTTTGGCTAATGTTTTGATGTAAGCGTTCATTTCCTACCTCCAGGGAATCAGAATGGATTTTTTTGGCCTTATTAATCAGCTTAATTAAGACAATACACCTTCTACTGTGTGCCTACCCTCCTACTATTAAGGAGCAGCTCAGCTTTTCTTAACTTGTAAACTTGCTGCCAACTGGAATTTCTCAGTGCAAGCCTGAGATTTAATCCATGTTTTGGAAAGAACTTATCGTAATGGGAACAAAAGAGTTATTCACTGCTATGTATTCACTTTAAGGCAATGGATAAATATAGAAACTAAACTAAACTCTGGGATGATGGTTTGGCTTATACTGTTTGATGGACTGGGTGTATTTTAACCTGCTTCCCATAGCATTCCTCCTTTCATTTATCTGTGCAATTGTCTGGACTGACAGGTTGAGGCCTATCAATTATCTCACTCTCTGTCACACTAAATTACAAAAGGCCAGATTTCTCACCTAGGCCAGACTGTGCCTTCTGTACCCTTCTGTCTTCAGAAGGGTTACAGTTCCTTCTGAAAATATCAAAGGAAGTCTTTAAAGCCCAGCCAGATTTTCATTGTTGGGAGTCTCCAACTTCATCAAAAGAAGAGACAGTCTAGACAAAACACCTACAAACTTCGCTCTCATCTAAAAATGTAACTGTTGTTTTTGTGGGGAACCTTTCACAATTTCTGCCCAGATCCACCCGATAAATTACATCTTTGCTTCTTTGAGTTCTTCCTCTGTTTCATGAATCCCCATGAAGACATGTTTGAAAAAGCCCTCCCCTCCCTCTCATCTATGTTGGTGACCCTCCAGAATGTCAAACCCAAAAAATACTGATTATGAGGGAACCCACGGGGCAGCATTTCTTTGCTTTGAGAGTTAAGAACATTGTAGAACTCCTGGAAGGCCACTGAAAATCTCATGAGAATTTGCCATCCATCAGACACTGGGAAATCCAGGACACACCATGGTAGATGGAGTCTCTACAGAGGCTCCATGTCCTGGGAAACCCTTCCCCAGCAATGTCATACCTGCATGATAAATAATGGGCCAATAATCCCGAAAGCTTCCTACACTCAGCTGCCAAGGGCTCCTCAAAACCCTGCCTATGCATCTCTTAATGATTCCTGCTTTGAGCTCTAACCCAGACTTTTCCTATCCCATAGACCTTATTTCTGTCTGGAAAAACATCTCTGGTTTTATTTTGTTCTGGTTTCAGTAGTTGCTCCAGTGGGGGCCCACAACACAGCATGTGAATGTCAGAAGGGTTCTTGGAAGCTTTTTCCCTTTCCAGGTTCTTGTCAGGAAAACAGAGGAGTGCTTGGGAAGGGGGAATATGAAGAGGCAGCTGCCTGCACAAGCAGTCTGTAGCAAAGCCAGTCCTTGGCCATCCCTCTCTGAGGGCAGGCACAGGCTGCCTCGAGAGGGCCACGAGCTCCTGCACACTGACAGGAGTAAAATCAGGGGGTGGCCTCCTGCCCCTGCATCCCCCAGGCAGCCAGGCTCTGTGGGCACAGTGAGTGCAACATAAGCAAACCTGTCCCACAGGTGAAAACCCACCTGAGGAATAGCCCTGACACAATCTCAGCTCACTGAGGAAATCATGGCAGTGACTCACTCTGTTGTCTCCAGGATAATTCTGGAGGAGATGGGTGTAAGGCGGGAGCACAGGGCTAAAGCAGATCCACCCAATCAATCTCAGGCTGCCAAAGGACCATGGTCCCAGGACATCCATGCTGGAGTGCTCACACCGCTGGCACCAGAGGAGAAGCCAGACAGGCAATTCCCTGATGGGAGGAGTGCAAATGGCACGGGAACAGAGCCCCCTTTAACACTGTTAATGTCACCTTGCTCTGTCCTAGGCACAGTGCCCTTCACGTAGGGAAAAGAAAGCTATTCCTGGGACACAGCTCCCTGCTATGATCAGAGGATGCTGTTGTGCCTTCCCTCTGAAAGCCCAGCTGCGGCTGAGCATCCATCAGCCCACCCAGAGCTTCCCACCCCTGTGTGCCAGCACAGGCCCTGGGACAGTGCTGCCCTCCACCCCACCCATCTGGGACCCTGCTCCCTCACAGGAGCAGAAGGCAATTCATTTAAACTGAGGAAATTCACAGGCAGCATTAAGTAATGAGAATTCTCGGGGGAAACAGAAGCTTTCAACAGCAGGTCTTGGTTTGAGTGCTCACACCTGGAGGAAGTTTGGAAGCTCATGTTTTGACATCCCTGCTGGTTGCTGTGGTGTCATCAGTGAGGGGACTCTCAAGCAGAGTGTTTCTAATTTCTTTTTTTTGACAGATATGATTCAGTGCAAATCCACTTGGCTACATGACCTGGAAGCTGGTGGATGTGGAGGATTAAGAGGCAGGTAATTGCCAAAGACTTAGAGAGCAGAACTATTAAATCACCAAAGATGATGCAGATGAGATGGGTTCATCTATTTAGATCAGTCCCCACATTCCTGCAGAAGCAGCAGAGCCAGAGGAATGCAGAGCCTGCAAACATCACTAATAATGAATTGTTCCATTGTGACTTGTAATGGGAAGGTTCACTAATTAGAAGGAGGTTTTAAACTGCGGGGGGGTTACCCTGGCAATGGCCAAGATCTGTGGGCAGGCCAAATATTCCCTGGTGCTCTCCTGGATTGGGAAATCCTGAGCAGAACTTGTGCAAACTCCCCACCTCTGGCTGCCATGTGCTGGACCAATGCCCGAGTGCTCAGCACTGGTTTTACCCAGCTCTTTCTGGTGCTGGTGGCATGAGCAGCAGGTGGGGAAGCAAGGGGGGCAGAGCAGGGGTGGGAGGCAGGGCTCTGGGGGGAGGCAGTCGGTGCCTAATGCATACTCTGACCCGCAGAGGGGCACCCCCCTCCTTGCTGGGGCTGTGTCCCAGTGTGCCCAATGCCACGAGCAGCTGCTGTGGGTCTCCAGAGCCCTGGCCAGTGCTGAGGGACTGCCACACTCAGCCAGCAGGAGATGACCCCAGGGGCTCTCAGGTGGAAAGAGCTGCCAAGGACCCTCCCTGCTGCAGCATCAGGCTGCTGCTGCTGTTCATTCCTCCCACAGCTCCAGGCAGGGAGCTGCCCCACATGCTCCTCCTGAGTGAGAGAGGACAGCCCACCAGTCCCTTTTGCTCCCAGCTCCAGGGCAGCTGCAGAATGCAGGAACCTTTGCCTGCTGGCAGTGGATGCTGCTCTGGTGGAAAGCCCTGAGTGCCAGCTCTGCTCCCTCCCTTCCACAGGGATCGATGGTGCAATGAGTCCAGAACCTGTGCCGTGGTCTCCTGGGAGAAAGGCAGTGAGGCATGAGGGCCATGTCTGGAAATCAGATGCCCTGTGGGTGATTCACTGGCATTCCCTCTGCTCATGCACCAAAAGATCATCTGTCCTGTCCAGACAAGTTTCACCAGCATGAGCAACAGCAAAAGCCAGCAATATTCCAAAATGACAATATCTGAGAGCCTGGAGCTGACAGGATCCACCTGTGGGAAACAGCCCACAGGTGTTCTCAGGGAACATCTGGTGGGCAGCGTTTTAGGAATGTGAACAGTGAAACACCTTTCCTGGCACAGAGAAAGCCATCAAAGACCATGGCAGGCTCCTGGCTGATGAAGGTTCCACATTCTCCCACCTCACCCTCTGAAATGCACAGGGCAAACGGCTCTGTTCACACCCGCTGAACGCCAGGTGGGGAAGTCCCAGTAGCACCCGGTCAAGGGAAGGTTAAATGCCTTCACACACCACCTCCCCCACTGCAGATACCAGCCAGCAGGCTGAGATGAGGAGTGAGGGCACTCTGCTGGTCCATGCACCTTCTGTCCCCATGAGCTCCTGCTGCACTGGCCACAGGGCAAAGATTCCTGTGGTCAGCCCTGGCCTCCACAGGGGCTCCTTTCCCAACAGCTTGGGATCTGCATTTGAGAGGATGCTGGGGAGGTGGCTTCCCTGCTCCCTCCTCCCTGAGCAGGCAGTGTTTGCTTCTGGCCTCTGGCAGGCAGCTTGTGGCTCTCAAGGTGACCTGTCAGGTATGACTGGCATAGTCTGACCCTCCACCCCCAGTGCAGGCTCTGTCTGCTTGAGATCTGGGCACCTCCAGTGCCTCACAGGAATCTCAGCACTGTGCCAGGGCAAAACCACCTCTCCTCTGAGGTCTGCTTGATCACAGAATCATGGACTCATTGAGGCTGGAAAAAGCCTTTAAGATCAAGTCCAGCCATTAACCCAGCACTGCCAAGGCCAGCACTAAACAATGTCCCAGGTGCCAGTCCACATACCTTTTGAATGATTCTAGGGATGGTGACTCCAGCACAGCCATGGACATTTTGTGCTAAGGCTTGACAAGCCTTTCAGGGAGGGGGTTCTCCCAGATATTCAGCCTAAACCACCCCTGGCACAACTTGAGGCTTTTTCCTCTTGTCCTGTCCCTTGTTCCCTGGGAGCAGAGCTTCCCTTGGCTGCCCACTCCTGTCAGGGAGCTGTGGGGAGCCAGAAGGGCCCCCCTGAGCCTCCTTTCCTGCAGATCCCTCAGAGTCCCCCCAGATCCCTCAGCTACTCCTCCCCAGAGTGCTGCTCCCGACCCTTCACCTTGATAGTGCATTGTTGGGTGTACAGCAACATCTCTGCTCGTGCTCTCCCTTCTGAAGGTCTCAGCCTCACAAGAAAGCACCTGGAGCTCTGTTTCAGAGAACACAGAGAATATTGGTCCAGCCCTGAAGGTCTGTCACATATCCAAGACCTGGGCTAGCCAAGATGGAACTTTAAAATAAAAGCATTGTGAGACAAATAATGGGTAACAAAAGGGTGACAAAGCTCCTCCAGTACAACTCTAGAACTCCCTCATGTGCTAAGAAAAACTGCAGTCATGCAGGTGGGAGAGGTTACCCCCAGCCAAGATACCTCAATGTCTCAGGGTAACAAAAAGCCCTTTTATGTCCAAGCATGAACCTGGTGGGTGTGGTGAAAGTTAAATCTCTATCAGGAACAGCAAGAACAGGCCAAAGAACCATGGAAAACTTCTGATGTCTCCCAGTCAGTCCACAGACACAAAACTGCACAGATCCAAAACTCCCTCGCATCTGCCAACCAGAAGAATGTCATAACTAAATATTAATTTTTGTTTGGATTTTTAGAAAAATCATGGCTGGGCCCTGCCCAGAAGACTCGTGCTGTTGTGTAATTAGTTGTGTGGGACTCTGGGAAAGATTGTAAGACTGGAGCTACAGGGCATCGGTATTACCTCTCTACCCCCAAACAGTGGTGAGAAACATGGTCAGGGAGGATGTCACATCACTGACAAAAATCATTACAGAAAGAACCAGATATAAGGTGAGTAAATTGGATTGATTTATCAGAATTGGATTAATTTATCAAGATCAAGCAGAATCCTGCCCACAACAGCAACAAGCATCTACACCATGCTCTGGAAGATCAAGGCCAACAATCAGATTAGCTAAAGCATGATTCGAATCTGTTGTGGCCATGAATTAACATGGTGATAACAGGATCTGGGAAGAGAGCCTTGATCTCCATACCAGCCTGCAAAAACCTGCCAGGGAGAAGTGCAAGCAGCTGGAGTTGGGCAAGTTGATGGAGATATGAACTGGTTCTGGCTGGGATGGAGAATATTTTCCTCATAGCAGGCAGTGGGGAGCTGTAGTTTGGGTCTGTGACTATGCTGATAACACATCAGTGTCCTGGCTACTGCTGAGGAGGGCTTGCACAGCAGCTTTCCCCCTCTGTCCCCACCAGGAGTCTGGGCACATGTGAGAAGTGGGGATGGAACACAGCTTGGACAGCTGTGATCTGAGCTGATCAGGAGGATGTCCCTCATCCTATGGCACCAGGCTCAGCACTGAAAGCTGTGGGAAAAGGGCAGCAAGGGAGCACATTTGTGGTTGTGATATTTGTCTTCCCAAGGAAACATGAGGTGTGACAAAGCCTTGCTTCCCTGGAAACACCTGACTGACATGGGAGGCAATGCATGATTCCTTGTTTTATTCTTCTTTCACACCCAGCTTTGCTCTACCTCCTAAACTGTCTTTCTCTTGACGATGAGAGTTCTCGATGTTGCCCTTCTGATCCTCTCCCTGCTCCCACTGGGGAAGGGATCAGGCAGTACTGGGTGGGATCTGAGCTGCTGTCAGGAGCAGCAGGCACAAGCTGCCTTGCAGGGCAGTGCACTTGCCTCTGGGCCAGTGTAGTCAGCCCTGGATTTTTGGAGTGTCTCGTGCTCTTCCCTGGATGGCAGCACTGCAGCCAGAGTGAGAACAGTGGTGTCCTGTTTGTTCACCAGCTCTTCTGAGAAGCCCATCCCACACCATCTCTTGTTTTTCACAGACTGTACACAATGTCCTTGAGCAGCCACTCACCCACCCAAGCCTGCCTTCCTTCTGGGGCAACCCCAGCAGCTCAGTCCCTAATCTTGGGCTGCCTGCAAAGAAAAGCCCAGGACATAAAGGGGGAGACTCTGCCCCCCATCTGCTTCATCAGGCAAGATTTCCTGTTCCTTCAGTCTTACAGATACTCATGGGCTTTATTACTTGATTCTCCTGCCTAATCTGTTGCCCTTTGCTGCCATGACTACATCAGCCAGCACCACTCTGAGCTGTGCCTTACCCTTCCTCTCTGAGCTGAGCCTTAGTGTGGAGCGAAGCACAGTCCAGCCAGTTCCATAAATATTATTGCCATCCATACACAGCTCAGACCCTGGGCCAGAGCAGCATTCTGCATCTCTTTGGAAGCAACAGAAACAGTCCTGGGAGAAGGGACTGTGCTGGGTGACAGAGATGGATAAGCTGCTGGGATCCCAGGGGATAGCTGCCTGGAGATATTTGACTCCTCTTGCAGGAAATTGTAATGAACAGGGAGAAAAAGCCAGTTGTTGACACTGTAAAATGGAGAATAGCATTTTTATCAGAACTGAAAATTGCTGGTGGTTTTCAGTAATTTTTGGCTGATAATTATCTGTGTTCAGACCAAAGACTTCTCAAAAAGAAACATTATGGCTGAAAGCTTTTGAAAAATGCCTTTTGGACTTCTGGCCTTGTCAAGAGGACATGTCAAAAACAGCAGCTGTGAAATTCAGCCAGAAGAAACTGAGTATCCAACCAAGGATGCATCCTAGTTCTGGGGACACATGGCAGACAGGATCCTGTCATTCCTGCCTCCTGACGCAGCCCACACGGGCAGACTTCCCTTGCGGTACCAGTGCTGACAATCCAGTCATTTCTGAACACTTCCCCGGGGAGCTGCTGCTCCTGCCAGCACCTAAACCAGAACAGCCTGGGTCTCTGTGGCCAGCCAGCATCACAGCCCTGCCTCCCAGAGCAGGGCATGATTTACAGACGCAGAGACCGAGCATTAGCGACAGCAGAGGAGGAGAGCAGCTCCATGCTGTTTGATGCTTGGCTGCTTGGCTGAGCTCGGAGCCCAAGGTGGGAGATGAATCCCAGCTGCATTCCTCACCACGCTCGCTGCCTTCTAAGGACAAAGAGATGCCTGCCGGCATTTGGGCTGAGGTGCTCTCCAGCCAAGCCCAGCGATGGCCTGGCAGCTCCTGGGAGGGACAGGCTGTGTGTCGGAGATGCTGGGGCTTGGCTCCGCTCAGCGTTGTCTGCTACCCCGAGGAATGAGCGGCTTTCCATTAGCGCTGGCAGACTCTACGGTGTCACCAGGAAGCCACAAGGCATCAGAGCTCTTGCTTTGTCCTATCCTCCGGTGGGTGGTCCCCACGCACCGGGAACAGCCTTTCTTCTGCTGTTTTTCGAGGGGCTGGCCAGCTTTCCCCGTCCCCAGCTCCTGCCCCGCACGCTTCGCCCTGCGGGAGCGGCGGCCCCGCTCCGCTTATCGGGGCCGTGGGGAGCGAGCAGGGGAGGAGCTGAGCCCTCCTGCGGGGAGCCACATCACTCCTGTGGGGGTTTAGCAACGGAAAAACTGCTGTGGATGGACCTGACCCCCCTCCTCCCCAGCGTGAGTCAGGCATTGCTCTGCGGTTCAGGTAGAAAGCGAACCTGATGCTCTGCAGAGCCTGACACAGGAGAAAATCCCCACGGGATTGTCCTGGGGAGTCCCACCCCAGTGCCTGGCTTCGCTTTTGGCCAAGGAGCAGCGGGTGCCGAGCAGGCAGGGCCGGGGGGAGGCTGGTGGGGCTGGCGCTGCGGATCCGTGATCCGTGAGGATCGGAGCTCACCCCGGATTTCTCCTGCGCCGCATCCAGGCCGCTCGGGGAGGGAGGGGGCTGCTGCTGGATGCTGGGTCTGGGCCCGTCTCTGCAGGAGCTTTCCCCGTGCCCTGCCACACCAGCAGCTTGCTCCAGCTGTCAGCCCAGCCTCAGAATCCTGCGAGTTCCCAAACTCCTCACACGGCGCAAACACCAGGGACTTACTCTGTGATGCCTACGGAGCAATCGGGGTGTTTCATAAAGAATGGTGAAAATGTCTGATTCCACTTTTTGTGCTAAAACTGCTCTGGAATTGCTCCTACTGGAGACACCCTTCTGAAGGCCAGAGGAATTGGATTTGGGAGTCATGTCTGCATACAGGAGCTCTCCCATCAAACCCCAGAGCTGTCAGTGCAGCGGAGCCAGTCAGCTCCGCTTTTCCTGTGTAGACAAAACCCAATTCCAAGCTGAAATTTCCTTAAGACACATCTTGAATTTCAGGATCTTTTGGTGCTACTTTCATCTCCAATCCACATATTGCAGGCCTATAATAATAATAATAGCAATAATAATAGCAATAATAATAGTAATAATAGTAGCAATAATGATAATACCTTTTGTATGTACATAGCACCTTTCATCCAAGGATCTAAGTCACAATTACAGCCCCACACATTCCTGTACATTACAGCCCTATAATTCTAAGACTGTTCAAGTATCCAGACTTCAAAGGGAATGTGGATTTCCCCTCCAGCCCAGTCATGGTGCCCAACATGCTGGAGATGTTTCAAAGGTGTTTCAAAGGTGCCTTGGCAGTAGCCAGAGGTAGTCAGAAGAGCCAGAGGAGCTCTCTGAAGCTAAAAAGAGCCTTCATGGATTCTTTCCTTCCTTCTCCCAGCCCCTCTTTAGTCTCCCTGGGAACTCAGCACAGCCCTGGGATGAGGGTGATGCTCCCATGAGGCATTTGTGTCTGTGCAGTGGGAGGTGAAAAGACAGAAACTGTGTTGAAAGGAAAAGCAAGTGACAGCACAAGCTCATCTGGATGACTGCGACTTCCAGGCAAGGTGTTTTGATTAAAAGTAAGCTCACAGAAAAATTATGTTCCAGTAAAAAAACAGTGGGGAAATGGTGGAATTTTTCATTTTAAGACTTTTTTTTTCTTTTTTTTTAAGGGTTTAAAGATTTTCGGGTGACTCAAAAAAGAAAGTACTCTATTTTAGGTCAAACCAACATGTTTTGGGGATAGTCAGAGAAAACATGTTGTGTTTTGGTTTGGTTTAGTTTTAATTGACTGGGAAACCTGAAGAGAACGTCCCTATTTCTTTAACCTGAGCCAGTCTTTTCCCTCCTTTTGAGGTTTAGCAAAGAGCTGAACTAGCTGTAATTTACCCCCATCCATCCAGGAAGAATTGTGCTGAAAGTAAGGGAGCTTCCTACAGAAAACAGGATTGGGGTTTAAAGCATCTCTGGCCAAGCTGGCATTTCCCAGCTGGGTTCATTGCCCCATGGAGTCCTGCAGAGCTGCCCACGAGCGTGGAGCAGCTGCTGCCTGTGGCTGTGAGGAGTGTCTTGGAAGCTGCTCTGACTTGTGGCTGCTCTGCCAGTGAGAAGTGATGAGGTCAGCGGACATGAAAGGCAGGCACTAAATCTGAGAGTTCAGTGGTGCTTTTCTTCATGTGGTGGCTGAAAGAATGGAAAGCTCAAGAACATTTTAATAAACTTTTTAAAGGTTATTTTAGCTTGAGAGGTCCAGACGTGGCTGGAAAGTGCAGAAGTCTCCAGCTCTTCCGGAGCACTGGTTTGATCAATTGGTCTCAAAGTTGAAAGGGTTTATTAGTAGTGCTTTAAAGATAGGGAGACTGAGGCACAGGAAAAGAAAAGGGCTTTGGGGTCAACCATAAGGCTGGGACAGAGATAGAAACCTGTTTCTCTTTCTGCATTTCCCTTTGTGTCTCCCACCTATACCACATCAGGGAGCCAAAGCCTGTGTGACACCTGTCTGTTCCCAAAAGTCTGAGTCCTTGTGTCCCTTCACCGAGGAGAAACCCTTTCCTCAGAGCATCTGTGAGATGGTCAGTGTAAGGTCACCCCTGGAAGAGGACTGGGTGCACCCCACGGTCTCTCCAGGGGATCCAGAGCTCTCAGTGGAGGAGCAGGGAGGTTTTCACTGCGTGTGCGAGCTCACCTCAGACACACCACACTAACCAGCATGGGCTGCAACACATTTCCTCTCCCCCTTCTTCAATAAATCACAGCTTCCAGCATTCATGCTTTTGTCACTAATAAATCTTCTGCTGTCTTACACCACATGAAAGCACAACAATACCTAAACTGGCAGGCACTTCCCTGCACAGGACGCAGCTGCAAACACAACCTGCAGCACAGGAACCTGCTGCTTGGCCCTGAACTGAAGTTACAGACAGCAGGGAGAGGAAGGCTGCTCTGCGCTCTAGAAAGCCCCACATTGCTGTTTCCAGGGCACACATAAAACCACTGTGTGCAACAGGACCTCATTAATCCATGGAACACGCTGCCACAGGAAATTAGTGCAGCATACAAACCTCACCTGCACCTATAACCAAGGTCCTGTCCTGGTTGTGGTGCCTTTCGTTCTACCAGTACCACACACCTGATCCTAAAGGTACATCTCTGTCCTTTGATACATGAGGGGACCTCCCAGTTTTGGGACAGGGCCTTGGGACCACAGCTGGGACAACAGCTTGGGACAATATCTGGGCACTCCCACGCCCCTGTGTCCAGGGAGAAGAAAGCCAGAGAGTGCAGCTCTGTGGATCTGCACCTTTCTTCCCTGGGGAGCAGCAAGCTGAGCAGCACAGAAGTCCTGGTTTGTGTCCTTAGTCAGGATGCCTCAGTGCTGCCTGGGGAGTGAAGGAGCCCAGAGGAGCTCGTTCCACTCTAAGCTGGTCACGGGGCTGGAGCCCCTCTGCTCTGGAGCCAGGCTGGGAGACCTGGGGGTGCTCACCTGGAGAAAGCTCCAGGGAGACTTCAGAGCCCCTTCCAGTGCCTAAAGGGGCTCCAAGGGAGATGGAGAGGGACTTTGGACAAGAGCCTGGAACGACAAGACAAGGGGGAATGACTTTGCACTGCCAGAGATATTTGGATATTGGGATATTGTGAAGGAATTCTTCCCTGCAAGGGTGATAAGGACCTGGCACAGGGTGCCCAGAGCAGCTGTGGCTGCTTCTGGACCCCTGGAAGTGTCCAAGGCCAGGCTGGACAGGGCTTGGAGCAACCTGGGACAGTGGCAGGTGTCCCTGCCCATGGCAGGGGGTGGAACAGGATGAGCTTTCACGTTCTTTCCAACCCAAACCATTCAGGGATTCTGTGATTCTAAATGAAATGCTCACATGTTCGTGTCCTTTCTTGGCCCCCAGGCACTTTCAGGGATGCAGAACCAGGGATGAAACAGAACTGCAGAGATTGTTTCCTGTCACCAGAATTTTTTCTTGTGTTCTCTGGGAAAGACAGAAGATGAATTTCTATCTGAAGGTGCAAATGTCTTTCCTGTAGGTTTCATGCAAAGATGAATATTTGCTTTTCTGAGATTGAGAAATGCCCACAATTGTGAATTCCCTCGAAGCTTCAAGACGCAATTATACCCAGAGCCATCCCCACATCAGATGACATCCTTGGGAAGGCGACTTGTGCCTTCTGATCCCGCAGGTCCCCAAGCTCCCTGATGCTGGCCACGCCTCACACTGCCAGCAGCACCCATTTCTCCCTGCCCGTGGCATCGCCAGCGCTGCCGGGAGGTGGCACAGGCGGCAGGGGGAGTGTCCCAGGGGCTGCTGGCCTTCAGGGCTCAGTGTCATGTTACAAAGCCTTTCAGCCTGTGTGTAGGGCAGCCCCCATGCCTGCACGGCCCCGGTCTCCCCCACCATACTTGGCAGAGGAGGACACATTTCTGCTCGCCCTCCACCCCTGCGGTTCCCACCGTGGCACATCTGATGGGAGGACACGTGGTGCTTGGGCTTCTCCTTCCCTTTGAACAAAGGGAATGTTCCTAATTGGTGCCCCACGGGGATGTTCAGTACTGGAAACCATCCTGTCTCCCGGGCTCTCTTTGTAGTGGGACCTGTGGCTGCTCACAAGAAGAGACAGCGTGTCCCTTGAGCATGTCCTGCCCTTACAGGTGTGTTCTACTCGATCCACTCCCATGGGGACTGCTTTTCATTTGCAAATCCTTCAAAGGGGTTGAAACTGCTACAGGAAGGCCAGCAAACAAGGCAAAGGGAGACAGAGAGCTGTGGATAGCTTGAGAGACCTGTCCATCCATGGAGGGGAGGAGACTGGGAGTTGCCCTCCTTCATCACTGCCAGCAAAGCCCGGGCCGGTGCACCTGGGAATGGTTTTACATGAGCCCTTTTTGGGTCCTTGTTGCATCCCTGTAGGACTGGAGGCACCACCTGAGCTTCCCCGAATCCTCCCCCTGCTCTTCATTCTGGCACAGGCTCCACACAGGAGCTCCTGGCTCTGTTTCGACTGGGCTGCAACACGGTGCTTGAGCTTGGTCCTGCTGCTCCTCACAGAGACCGTTTCTGACCTCTTATGGGCTCCTACTAAACTCGAACCATTCTCCAAGACCCCAGACTCCTCCCAGCGCTGGCGGTCCTGCCCTATCCCTTCCCACTCGCTTTTCAGAGCGCTCTTTGGTGATCCCTGTGCTGACCTCCGCTCCTCTCCCTTCCGTCCTTGTCCCACCGGCAGGACCCCGTGCCTGAGACCCGACCCAGCCCCTCGGAGGAAGGATCTGGGCAGCAGCGTGTTCCACGGGCACGGGGGCATTTTGGCGTGCTGGCTCAGCTGTGGGCAGAGGGTGCTCCCCACGTTCCCAGGGGGTGTCGGGGGTCCCTCAGCTCCCACTGCACAGAGCTGGGACCTGCGCTCCCCTTCCCTCCCCCAGCCTGCTGCTGCTCCCTGACCCAGGCAGGTGCAGAGGGGGAGAGGCATTTGCAGCCCCATCGCTGCCTTTTGGCACCAGAGCCCCTACCAGAATCAAAGAGCTTTTCAAAGCAAACCTTAAACTCCTTTAATCGCCAGCGAGAGCTCCTCCCACACAGATCTAAGGGCCATGAGCTCAGTGTTTTCGTTGCCCCAGGCAGATTTATGAGCTTATTCTTCAAGGAAGGGCGGGAGAGAGGGGAGGCTGTGGCATATTGCTTAGCCTGGGGGGTGGGCAGGGAGCACAGTGGGGAGCGAGGCTTTGCGGTGGAAGGACGTTGCGGAGAGCCGGGCGGAGGAGAAGCGGCACGGGGCTGAGCGAGCCGGAGCCCGGACACGCTGCCGGCGAGCAGCGGCTGCCTGCAGCCCCGGGCCGGCGCTGCCGCTCCTCGGCTCCTCCGCGGAGCCCGAGCGGAGGGCAGGAGGAGCGAGGAGCCGGGCAGGCACACGGCTGTCCAGCCCCGGCACAGCCCCAGGGCTCCAACCCCGCCGGGGCTGCCTCTGCTCCCTCCGCACAGCGCGCCGCTTGCCAGGAGCGTAGCAAGTGCAGCGAAGGCTTAGCTGCTGCTGCCCTCCTGCAGAGGGACCTGGGCACCAGCTGGTGGCTTTAGGACGGGGCAGATCCTGCATCTCCCGTCCTGCACCTCCCCTCATGAGGAGTCGAATTCAAGGATTCTCGGGGGTCCCTTCCAGCTCAGAAGACTCCACGATTCTGTGGTGTCTGAAAATGCCCCACCTAGAATCAGACATCTGCTCACATCCAGATACCTGTTAGCACTTCCCACCAGCCCTGCAAGAGATGCCCCTTTCCGTTTGGACTGGGATCCTGGGGAGCTCAGCCGTGCTGGCGCTGCAGGCACAGCCCCTCTGCATTGCCACCGGCAGCACTGCCTGTTGTGGCTGGAAGGACTCGAGGGATGCAAGCCCATGCACCAGCATCCTCCAGAGAGCACAGCATCCCATTAACCCAACAGCACCAGCATCTCCAGAGAGCACAGCATCCCATTAACCCAACAGCACCAGCATCCTCCAAGAGCACAGCATCCCATTAACCAACAGCACCAGCATCTCCAGAGAGCACAGCATCCCATTAACCCAACAGCACCAGCATCCTCCAGAGAGCACAGCATCCCATTAACCCAACAGCACCAGCATCCTCCAGAGAGCACAGCATCCCATTAACCCAACAGCACCAGCATCCTCCAGAGAGCACAGCATCCCATTAACCCAACAGCACCAGCATCCTCCAGAGAGCACAGCATCCCATTAACCCAACAGCACCAGCATCCTCCAGAGAGCACAGCATCCATTAACCAACAGCACCAGCATCCTCCAGAGAGCACAGCATCCATTAACCCAACAGCACCAGCATCCTCAGAGGCACAGCATCCCATTAACCCAACAGCACCAGCATCCTCCAGAGAGCACAGCATCCCATTAACCCAACAGCACCAGCATCCTCCAGAGGCACAGCATCCCATTAACCCAACAGCACCCACACTGGGAAAACAGCAGCCAAGTCAAGTGGACATTGCTGGACCTAAAGCGCTTCTACCTCATGACATCAAGAGCAGAAAGGGAGCAGAGCCCATGGCAGAAAAGGGGCCTGGGAGATGAAGCAGCAGGAGGAAATGGGAAGAAAAGTCAAGAAACTCATTGGAAATTCAAAGACTTCTGAACTTCCTTTCTCTTGAACCTAGAACAAAGACCCAGCATGTTAATATTTAGCATAGAACAAAAAAATTAATAAACTGTGTTTTAAAAACAGCAAAATACTTTGCTTTGATAGTCTTGAAGTCCTGCAGTGTAAATATTAAATGGCATATGGGTAAATGTAACACCAGCAGGTGAAAATACGTAAATAGAAACTTCTTTTTTAGAAAGACACCATGAAGTGAAAATATTGAAATAATCTCTCCTGATTGAACTTGTTACTACATTTCTACCATTTACAGTCCCATGAACACTGTCCATTTTCATTAAGCTTTTCCTTTTCAATTAAATTAGATATTGCTTGGAAAACCATCCCACCAAACATGCTCTTCAGGCAGCTCTAGGCCTGACTTCACTAATAAGGCATGCCGAAAGCTCTGGGGCTCAGCCTGGAGAAGAGAAGGCTCTGGGGAGACCTTAGAGTGCCTAAAGGGGCTTAAAGAAAAGAAGGAGAGCAACTCTTTACAGGGCAGATAGTGACAGGATAAAGGGAATGGCTTCCCACAGACAGAGGGCAGATGTGATTATATGTTCATAAGAAATTCTTCCCTGTGAGGGTGGGCAGGCCCTGGCACAGGGTGCTTGGAGAAGCTGTGGCTGCTCCATCCCTGGAAGTGTTTGGAGTCAGGTTGGGTGGGGCTTGAAGCATCCTGGGATAGCAGAAGGTGGAATGAGATGATCTTTAAGGTCCCTTCCAACCCAAACTATTCTGTGGCTGTATGATTAATGGTCCTGCAATTCTGGCTTTGCTGTGAGCACTCCCACCCACCCCTCACTCCCTCCACCCTCCTGATCTGGGCTCCCTCACCACTATTTTGTCTGCTTGCTGTGGAGTTTGTTGTCTTTCACTGCTCTGCCCTGAGTCTTAAGTCCAGACACACAGCCATGAAGCATCTGCAGAATCATGCTCTCCATCCCCAGTGCAGGGATGAAGGAACACTGAGCACTGCTGTGGGCCAAGGGACCAGGGAATTCAGCTCTTGCTGGGCTGGGAGTTCCACCTTGCCCAGAGGATTCAAAAGGCCATTGGAAACACTTGCTCAGGTGCTCTGCTGTTTCCTTGTGGCCGTTCACTTTCTCCCATAAGCTGTGCCTGATCCCAGAGTTTCTCCCTTTGGTTTTCTCCTCCTTGCAGGCTGGGGAGCACAGGACAGGAATTACTGTTTCTGGTTAGTGCTCATCTGCCTGCTGCAGAGGGAAACACCAGCCAGAGCCTTGGATTCAGGGCCAGCAGCTCCCCCTGAAATGTGGGGCTCAGGCAGGCCCTGGTTTGGAGCAGCCCTTTTGGGAATCCCCAGGTGTCATCGTGCAAGAGTGCTGGGAGCTGCTCCCCCCTGGGGCCTTCAGAGCAACATGCCAGCAAAAAGCCACTGTCACCATGGGAGACCCTGAGGGTGTCATTGAAGTACTGGGCAATTGGAGTTGAATCCAGGTGACCTGCCCTTAAAATCTTTGAGACCCTGCTGGGAAGGATGCAGAGCACACCTGTGTCCCTGGGAAGTGCCTGTATGGAGTCAGCAGATGGATTTTGTAGAGTCCCTTTGAAGGAACCTAAATCCCTGAAAGTGGAAAACCCTTGTTAGCCCTAAAATTTTAGGTGTGGAAAATAAAAGTTCCTCAAAGATGATAAATGGTGAATATAAACCTGTGAATCCAGTGCAGTGTGCAGAGCCCAGCTCTATCTCCTGGTCCACACTCCAAGCCCACAAACATTTTCTGTTACTCCTGCTTTGGTTGCCCTTCTCCCTGGCATTCTGAGCATTCCTGAGGATGAGACCATGGCCTTGGACTGTACAGGGCAGGAATGGCACTTCCATTAGTCTGCAGCAGGGGAGGAGGTCAAGCAGGGCAGCCCCTAGTCTGCTGGCCAGCTGACAGTGGCATTTGGCAGTCCAGGGCTGCATCATGGCCTGAGAAGTGGAAGGGTCTGGGAGTGAGTCTGCATCTCCGTGGTGTGTTTGGGTGGGTCCTGTGCAACTCTGGGGCTCCTGTGGTGACCATGGCATGAAGAAGAAGCTGTAGATGGGCACAGGATGGTGATTCACTGGTCTGTGCAAAATCACCTGGGGCAGGAGGGCAGCATTGTCCCCAGGAACGACTTAATTTACACTTTGCACTGGAATTTAGTGCTCTCTGCATTTCTGGCTGCTCCCTCTTTCTCTCTAGGGTGTGTGACTGTCCCAAAGACACACAGGGGTCCCTGTCACCCCTGCAGGAAACCCCAGCTCCTTGGGAGCCCTAATCACCCCTTCAGCCCAAATGCCCTCCCAGAGCTGTCCTGCCTGCCCAGGCTTCTAGAGGGCAGCCACACATCCTGTCCCCCCCACTGGTGTCCCAGCTCCTGTGGCAGCTCTTGGGGTGCTCCCCATCCTAGGGGGTTGTGGAGGCTGTCCTTACCCCAGGGGGCTGCAAGGGGCAGGTGTTGCACATGGGGAGGGATTTGGGCTGAGGGGAGCTGCTGCTCATCCAGGCTCCAGCCAGGTACTGAGCCTCCAGACCTGCTGCCTCACATACCCAGTTCTGTGGGTCTTTAGAAAATGCAAATATCAAGAAAAAGGCATCTTTTCCTCACTCTTCCCTATGTTGCATCCAGCACTGTGTGGCCTGGGAAGTGTCTGCTCAGCTTCAAAGCATCCCTGTCTCCTGCACATCCCTGTCAGGGGTCTGTGTGGCACCTGATCCCAGAGAGCTCCCAGGAGAAGAGTGGCTGATGAAGGGCCCCAGACTCCCAGTGGGATGGTAAATTCCAGGCAGTGTCTCAAAATGTCTCTGCAAGATGAGAACAGCCCTGAAGGCTCCTGGTCCCATTCTCCTCAAAGGAAACAGTGTGGGGAATGAGAAGCTTTCTGTCTAGGAAGCCTCACGAGATGTTTGGTGATATCTGGGAGCAGCCAGGACCTGCTGATTTTCCCTCCCCTCAGATCCTGCTGTGACAGCAGCAGCCTGACAGCCTCACCAGCTGTGTCCTGCTCCAGGTCTCTGCCGGTTTCCCAGGACAGAGACCAGCCCTGCAGGCAGTAGCCTGTGCCTGGCTCCACAGCGAGGGGTGCAGGGGCCTGGGACAAGGACACAGCAGGCACTGGTGTTTCTGGGGAAGGGGCACAGAGCAGCAGAACTGCTGGGGAGGCTGGGGACACCTGAGACCCTTGAGAAGTGAGGGATGGCTCCTCCAGATGAGCCTTGAGCCATGGTGCTTCTGGTGTCTGGCACCCTCCAGGTTTGTGTCCTTCATCTCTTCCCCTGCAGCATCTCCATCCCCCTCTCCCACAGGGCTCCCCCCTCTGCCTCTGTCCACACACTGCTCACACCAGCAGGTTTGATCAGTCTTCACAAAAAAAAAGGAGGAATGTAGGAGTGTTACTGCTCTCTTTAACTAATGACTGTAAGGGTTTAGAGAAGCTGGAGTCAACATCTCCCAGGAGTTTTGCAGGGGAAGGATGAGAGGTAATGGGCACAAGATGAACCATAGGAATTTGCAATTTGATATTAGGAAAAATAAGATAGTAAAAAATGGGAAAGAGGTGAGGGAATCTTAGAGATACTCTTAAGATTATCCAGTAGGTTTACCTTCTGGACAAGATCCTGACCAGCCTCACAAGATGGACCTGTTTGAATGTGGATTCCCCTAGGATATCTGGACAATCTTTCCAGTACCCTCCCATGTACGTGTACTCCAGGCTGAGGATAAGACACTGCAAGATGTGTCACATCCCTCTAGACAGGGGGGTGTGCTCCCTGGCCAGCTGATGCCCACACGCGGCCAGGGCACTACTGCTGTTGCCTTTCCATCCCAAGGTGTCTGTGCTGAGACAGACTCTCCATTTCTTCCTGCAAGTGACAGTTGGACAAGTCAGCACATCCCTGGGAGGGACCTGGCAGGCACAAACAACACAGTGACTTTTTTTGGTGAAAGAGGAGCAGCCTTGGCAAATTGAGAGCGTTCCTTCACCCTCAGCATTGCCAGCTGTCCCCCCTGCAGGGGCTGGTAGCCAGATGCATGGGGCTGAGGGGGTCAGGATGCCATCCTAGGGCAGGGGGCTGCACTGAGCACCTGCACCCACTGCAGGCACCTTCCTGGGACGGCCAGGGGACAGCCAGGCACTGAGCTGCACCCATGTGATGCAATCCTTACCCTGGGGAATCTGAGCTGGGGCTGCTCCACCAGGCCACATGCAGGGTATGCAGTGGTGCTGGGGATCACAGCTAAGATTTTAAGCATCAAGAAGCTTTTCCCATTTTCTCATCCTCTTCCAAACCCCTTTGCACCTCTGCTGCAGAGGAATTTTCCCCTATGCAGCTCCACTCTCCTGCACCCCCAGCTTGCTGCTGTCCCTTCCAAGGAGCCCCCAGTAGCTCCAGCCTCCCCTGCTGCAGCCCCAGGTCAGCTCTCTGATACACATTGGGAGACAGAGATGCAGTATGTGACACAGGACTGGCACTGGCACTCCACTGAAGGGGAAATCTCTCCCATCTCCTTGACCACAGCTGCAATTTCACCAGGGATGTCTCCACTGAAATCACTTGGCTTTGGATGGGTGGGATCAGGGTCAAGTTCAGAGAGGTGCAGGAGTGAGCAAGGACAGGGTTCTTGCAGAGAGACAAGCACTGTGGAGGTGCAGCACCGTCAGGATGGGACATGGACACCAGCTCATTAGTGGTGAGGTAGTGTCTAATCAAGGATAATTATGAGGATCCTTTATTTTGCTCTGAAGGAAGTCCTGCTCTCCACAGTGCCAGTGACTTGCTGAGAAGACAGGGCATGAAGCAAAGAAGCTGGAAAGGTTTACGAGCAGCTGCCTGCCTGCTCCATCTCCTGCTGCCATTCCAGGGCCCTCTTCAGCCCCTGTAGCTCTCCAAAACAACCCAGAATTTTCTTACATATTTGAATGTGGAGTTTAAGCCTGTATTTCCATGAAGAACTTAGATCTCACTCCAATATCCATACTTTCTACAAAATTTATGCTGATTTGCTTTGACAAACCAGCCCTGGCTGCACACTTATAGCTGGGAAGCTAATCTCACATAATTTGCTAAAGTAATGACAGGAGTAGGGAGAAAACCCAGCTCTCCAGTCCTCCTCCCGTCATTCTCACTTCATCCTGACTTTCTACCTCCATCATATCTGTTTGGTCCTCTCCCTGGCCGGGTTTAATGGTGAAGCACCAAACGGGTTGGTTTTCCTCAAAGAGGGAGGGAGGAAAACCGAGGCCCCCTCCACCAACACCTCCGGGCCCGCCCCGCGCCCAGAGCGCCCGGAGGGTCCCAGAGCCGACGGGGAGGGGGCTCTGCCCGGGCCGGGGGGCGCCGCTGGCCCCGGAGCCACCGTGCGAGCCCACGGGGAGCGGGGCCGGGACAGACACGGGGAGTGGGGTCGGTACAGACACCGGGAACGGGACCGGGACAGACACGGGGGAACGGGGCCGGGACAGACACGGGAGAACGGGGCCGGGACAGACACCGGGAACGGGACCGGGACAGACACGGGAGAACGGGACCGGGACAGACACCGGGAACGGGGCCGGGACAGACACGGGAGAACGGGACCGGGACAGACACGGGGGAACGGGACCGGGACAGACACGGGAGAACGGGACCGGGACAGACACGGGGGAACGGGACAGACACGGGAGAACGGGACCGGGACAGACACGGGGGAGCGGGGCCGGTACAGACACGGGAGCGGAGCAGCGGCCAAGGGACCGCTCCAGCGCCATCCCGAAGTGCTGGGTGCTCCAGGGCTGTGCCGTGGACCCGGTGGAATGCAGGGCTCTGCCAGCAGCCGCAGGAGTCACCGGCCGCACCCGCAGCGGGCCGGCAGCGCCTCCAAGCATCCACCCGCTGGGGTCCATGCACAGGGACCCGTGCCCCAGGGCTCCGGGTCCCTGCTCCAACCAGGCCAGGGTAAACGCAGCACTGAGCTCCGAAACACTGAAATGCCCCTGGGTTCCTGCGGGCAGCTCTGCAGCTCCCAGCCCAAGGACAGCTCTGGGGGGATGACCGGCACTCTCTCTGCGGAGGGGCAGAAGCGGGAGCCCCACGCTGCGGGGCTCAGGGGGATGTGGGTGCCTGATGGGTGCCCCCTGTCCCCACAGAAGCATCAGTGCTGCGATGTTCTGCATTCTACCGCATGGTCCTGGGATTTTTCACTCCTGGGCAGCCGATTCCAAACCAAGCCCCAGGGACAGTTCTGTGCAGTCGCGCCTCATGTAACAAGTGGTTCCCTCTCTCAGGGGAAATACAGCCTGCGTTACACATTTATTTCATTTTCCATGGTCTCCAATGAGCGTCATCCTTTCCTGTCTTAATCTCTCCTAGCTAACCCAGTACAGCTCTGGCCATCCAGTGGCTGGCACCAGACTGTGCTCCTCAGGAGAACGGGAGGAGCAGAGAAGCCCTCATCCAGCTGTGGCAGCTTCCACCTGGCTGTGCCGTCCCTGGACGGGTTTGGGAGCTTTGCTCCGACAGCTGAGCACCTGCATCTCAGCACAATCCAGGGGCGTCGGAAAACCAGCACCGTGGTCTGTGTGACATTCCCAGACACGAGTCCCCTCCCAGGAGTGAGCACAACATGAACATCCCAGCCCTGTCTCGGGCTGCCGCTGTCCCTGATGGCTGCGGTACACACGGCTGCCCTTGGCAGTGCCCTGGTGCCCCCCGGGCTGGGAATGCCACGGTCCTTCCCAGCCCGTCTGCCAAACACACAGCTCGTGGCTGCAGCGCTGCATGGGAACCCAGAAAGCATCTTCCTCAGGGATAGCTGGTCTCCCTGAGAGGGATGTTTCCTCTCCCGGTTAAACCCTGAGAGTTGTCCACAGTCGTTTATCAGGATCCTCGGTCATCACTAGTATGATGGCACCGAGACCACCTCTGGGGCTAGAAATGAATGCAGCAGCCTCCGTCAATTAACCCTTTGGTGTATTAGCGTCAGAAGGGGTGGGAAACATTCAGATAATCGATCATTTAAAAATAAAATTAATACATAAATAATCACAACACTTACCAACCCCCCTGACCTCTTACAAGGCTTTAATACTTATTTTAAAAAGGCAGCTTGGACACTGCTGGTGGCCAGCACAACCCAAACCCCGCAAAGCTCTGAGCTATTGCGGCTATTGAAATGCTTGACAGAAGGATCCCAGAGCAGTTTGAGCTAATTGCTGTGTAAAATACTCCATTATGTGCTCAGACAATCAAAATCGACCCAGCAAGTCAGTTCTCCTGGTCCGCTGCAATCACGGAGCGGAGCAGAACATCGCAGTATAAACAGCGCTTGCAGAGGGGCGCGGGAGGAGGGGAGCTTGGCAGGTCCTGCCCGAAGAGCTGCCTTTTTTTGTTGTTATTTTGCTTGGTTTCTAATTTCCACAGGAAATTTAATTTCGGGAATATGTGGCACAAACTTCCAAGCCGGAGGAGAGCTGCAGCTGTTGGAGGGGTCCGGGGGAAGCGCGGCTAAAGGAGCGGCAAGGGCTGTACTTACAGGTAAGCGGTGAGAGGGCTCAGGTTGGCAGGGACCTCCGCAAGCCCCAGCTCGGAGCAATCCACCGAGAGCACGATGCCATCCTGCTCGCAGTGGCACTGGGGCGGGCAGGAGGGCGCAGCCCCTGGCTCCGCAGGCAGCGCCTGGCAGCGGGCACAGGAGGCCAGGAGAATGCCCCAGAAGAGCAGCGTGTCCATGCTGGCCCCGGCCGCCGGCCGGCCGCGGCGCTCGGCGGGGCACGGAGCAGCGCTCCCGGCGCCCGGCAGGCAGCAGGCACGGGACCCCGGGCAGGTCCCGGTGTGCTGAGGATGCAGCCAGGCAAGGGGAGGCATTGCTGAATGATCCTGGTTTTGGGTTTCAAGGGCTGGGCAGGGGCGTGAGACACTCCAATGGGAGGAGTTAAACTTTCTACTCTTTCCCTCTCTCTCTCTCTCTCCCTCGTAGAGCTGGCAGGAATTTCATTCAAAGGGAAGAAAGGGAAAAAAAAAATCCAAAAGAAACCTCAACAAATAAAGACCTGTTCATAGCTCCAGGACTCAGGCTTGTTTTGTAACCGTGTTTTTGTGAGATAGTAGGGCAGGGGAAGGCAGAGCTGGCTCCAACAGGGCAGAGGAGTACAAGTAGTGAGGCAGGAGTATCCAACTGGCATTTCAAGGGATCTAGGCTTCAGGACGCTGAAATGTAACCCCAGATAAAGGACTCCATGTTTAGCTGGGTGCTAAACTCAGCTGTGACTGGAAAGTCAGGGTGCAGCTGGGGAGAAGGGACTGAGGAGCTCAGGACAACCTCTTTGCTGGGAGCGACCATGCCCGAGGCTGTCTGTCTGTCTGTCTTGAGCTCCAGCCCTCTCTCTCCAGCAGCCCTGTTGCTCTGTCCTTGCACCAGGCAGGAGCTGGGGGAGATGCAGGGGGATGGAGCAGCAGTGTCACAGTGCCACACTCCGAGGTAGGACACGGTGCTGCTGCTCGTTTTGCCCAGACCAAGGGCATGTGAGAGCTGCCTTTGCAGGAGCTGCCCAGCACTGACTCCAGGAGCAGGGGGCTGGGTTGCTTCAAGAGCTTTCTAACCCTGGGTAAAGTGGCCAAAGTAGAAGGAAGAGTCCTTTGAGTGGGGCTTGAAGCCATGTCATCTGGACCTGTGTCATGGTCTGGCTTAGCAGGGGGTGCTGCCCAGCCTAGGGCTTCACAGTGACCTGGAGCATGTGGGATGTGCATCAAACAGGATTCTGCATCAAGGAGCTGCTGAGTTCTGGGGCAGCAGAAACACCTGCTTAGCAAAGGGAGCTGGACCTGCAAAAGGAGAGGGCTGCAAAGGACAACTCCATGTCCCCTCTCATGGCAGTCTGCTCAGTGCCACTGTGATGCCCTCAGATGGGGTGACTGCTGTCATCCCATGGCAGTGGTTTGAGGGAAAGGGGTGAGCCTGACCCCACAGCTTGAGTCTCTGTACAGAGCCAAGCATCTTGTCCCTAACAGGGACAGCAGCTCTCACACTGGCTCTCACACTGAAGACAGACAGCTGTCCATGGGCTTTAGGACTCCTGGTTTGTTCCTCCCTCTGCCTCACAGCCATGAATGGAGGAGGTGAATGAGGCAGAGAAAGAAGGGCCCAGGTTTGGATGGCTGCAAAGTGCACCCAAAAAGTCACCTCTCCCACTGTAACCATGCTCTGGCAAGGTGCCATGTGGCCAAGGCACAGAATGAGAGATGCTTTCACAGCCCTGCTTCCTCAGGATGGGCCTTTCCTTCTGGCATAAGTGTTTCCTGATTGATATCCCCCTAATCACAGGATAAAACAGGTGGAAGTGTTTTCTGGGGTCAGGGAGGTGAACTGGCACAGTGGGAGACTTAAACAGCTCCAGCTCACTGGGGCTGGGGTGCCTTGAGACCTGTGAGTCAGAGTGGGTGTCTCCTCCCCATAAAGTGCTCAAGATGGAGTTCAGGGGTCAGGGCTGATGCACAGACTCTGGCTGAGGGCTCCTGGCTGGGTGATGCTGGACCCAAAACTATTTCACTTGCACAGTGCGTTCAGATCCTGCAGTTTCGGGGCTCCCTATGGCTGCTGCTGTCATTAGAAAGATCATCACTGAGTGCAGAAGAGCAAGAGGATTTTGGTCTGGGAGCAAGAACTGGTTTAATTGGAATTAAGCTGCTTCCATCATGAACAGTGCTGGGGATGTCATTAATTAAACATTTGCAATGCCTTTTGACAGCTCCAAATGTAAAACACTGCTTGGTGGGGAGACAGGGACCCTCCTCAGAGGGATGAGTCTCTGGGGTTCCTCACCATGCTTCCCCTCCAGCTCTGACATGGCCTGGAATGGCTGGACATGCTCTGACAGCAGCCAGGAGTCTGAAGTCAGTCTGGAGAAAGTGTCAGGCCTGTCACTCCTGGCCGCAGCAGCAGCAGCTCTTATCTGTGACTCCTGTTCCTCTCCCTCCAGCCTCAGCAGCCAACACCAGCCACATCACCACCTCTTGACAATTTCTTGCTCAGCAAATTGTCCTCAGGAACCCAGGTCTCTGGCTGATCACACTATTAATACAGTTCTTGAAAAAAATCACACTGAAGAGGTTCCTACTGAAAATTATCACCAGCTGAAGCAGGGATATTTCCTCAGTAGGGTACTGACTGCAATTTTCACTTTTTTTTTGGAATGGCATGTCCTGACATTGGAGAGCTTTCCTCCATGTGCCTCACTTTGACTTCTCTGCTTTTTATTCCAGGCTGGCTGTGGTGGTTCATACCCATCTCTTATTTCTTTGAGCTCTTATAACAGCTGCCAACATTCAAAGTGTCCCTTATTCCAGCGTGTCACCCGGCTCTTGGCAAAACTAAGAGTCTGGACACCGAGTTGCTTGGACCAGAGAGCTTTGATGCTTCTATGATAAACCTGGAATTTCTGAATAAGATCCTCGGGGGTGAAAGTGTCCCTTTCAGCCCTCCCTAAGCCTGCAGCTCAGTGGGAGTGGAGTGGGCCATGCGATTACCTGGACACGGAGCCTGGTGTGGCTCAGCGGTGCCCAGGGGAGCGACTGCTCCTGGCCGTGTGTGTGTGCCAGGTGATCACAGCTCTGCCATTTGTGCAGGGTGATCACAGCTCTGCCATGTGTGTGCCAGGGTGTTCACAGCTCTGTGTGGTGTGTGCCAGGGTGATCACAGCTCTGTGTGTGCCAGGGTGATCATAGCTCTGTGTGTGCCAGGGTGATCACAGCTCTGCCATGTGTGTGCCAGGGTGATCACAGCTTCTGTGTGTGCCAGGGTGATCACAGTCTTCTGCCATCATGTGTGTGCCAGGGTGATCACAGCTCTGCCCGTGTGTCCAGGGTGTTCACAACCAGCTCTGCCATGTGTGTGTGCCCAGGGAGCAGGCGTTCACAGTCTGTGTGTGTCCAGGGTGATCACAGCTGTGTGTGTGTCAGGGTGTTCGTGTCCAGCTCTGCCATGTGTGTGTCAGGGTGATCACAGCTCTGCCCTGTTGTGTGTGTCAGGGTGTTTATTCCCAGCTCTGCCCTGTGTGTGTGTCAGGGTGTTTATTCCCAGCTCTGCCATGTGTGTGTGTCAGGGTGTTTATTCCCAGCTCTGCCCTGTGTGTGTGTGTCAGGGTGTTTATTCCCAGCTCTGCCCTGTGTGTGTGTCAGGGTGTTTATTCCCAGCTCTGCCGTGTGTGTGTGTCAGGGTGTTTATTCCCAGCTCTGCCCTGTGTGTGTGTGTCAGGGTGTTTATTCCCAGCTCTGCCCTGTGTGTGTGTCAGGGTGTTTATTCCCAGCTCTGCCCTGTGTGTGTATCAGGGTGTTTGTTCCCAGCTCTGCCCTGTGTGTGTGTCAGGGTGTTTATTCCCAGCTCTGCCCTGTGTGTGTGTGTCAGGGTGTTTATTCCCAGCTCTGCCCTGTGTGTGTGTCAGGGTGTTTATTCCCAGCTCTGCCCTGTGTGTGTGTCAGGGTGTTTATTCCCAGCTATGCTGTGTGTGTGTGTGTCAGGTGTTTATTCCCAGCTCTGCCGTGTGTGTGTGTGTCAGGGTGTTTATTCCCAGCTCTGCCCTGTGTGTGTGTCAGGGTGTTTATTCCCAGCTATGCTGTGTGTGTGTGTGTCAGGGTGTTTATTCCCAGCTCTGCCGTGTTGTGTGTCAGGGTGTTTATTCCCAGCTCTGCCCTGTGTGTGTATCAGGGTGTTTGTTCCCAGCTCTGCCCTGTGTGTGTGTGTCAGGGTGTTTATTCCCAGCTATGCTGTGTGTGTGTGTCAGGGTGTTTATTCCCAGCTCTGCCCTGTGTGTGTGTGTCAGGGTGTTTATTCCCAGCTCTGCCCTGTGTGTGTGTCAGGGTGTTTATTCCCAGCTCTGCCCTGTGTGTGTGTCAGGGTGTTTATTCCCAGCTATGCTGTGTGTGTGTGTGTCAGGGTGTTTATTCCCAGCTCTGCCCTGTGTGTGTGTCAGGGTGTTTATTCCCAGCTCTGCCCTGTGTGTGTGTCAGGGTGTTTATTCCCAGCTCTGCTGTGTGTGTGTCAGGGTGTTTATTCCCAGCTCTGCCCTGTGTGTGTGTCAGGGTGTTTATTCCCAGCTCTGCCCTGTGTGTGTGTGTCAGGGTGTTTATTCCCAGCTCTGCCGTGTGTGTGTTGTCCTCTAGCGGCAGAGAGGAGAGCGCTGCTCCGCTCCCGCAGAGCCCCCGGCGCGCTCCGTCAGCTTCCAAATGATGGAGCTGAGTCTCGGCACCAAACTCGGGGGGACTCGGCTGAGTGTGGTTCCTTTGCGTGCCAGCTTTTCGAAGTTAGCAGCATTTCACAAACTATTGCATTTTCTTATGGTGTGGGTGAAGATGCTTCTATTTTGCTTTCATGTGCCTGAGAAAATTTTCTCTGCCTACAATACTCTGAGACAGCATAAGAGGTGTGGAAACTTTCATCAAAACCAGCCAGAAACTGCTGAAACACCTTCAGAGAAGCAATGCATCTTTAACAATCACAATTCATCTTTAACAATTACAATTCAACTGCAATTTGATTTTAGAAAAGATTGAAAACATACTCTTGAGTACAGTTCTATTGCACCTTCCTTTTTAATGTTAACTTATAGGAAAATAACAGAAATTCTAAAATGCTGAGTTTATAATTTTTAAGTTTTAGAACTACTGTATAGTACCACTGAAATTCCTGGATAGTTATTGTAAATCTGTTAATTGGTTCATCCATGCAGAGTTTAAAAATATTTTTAAATAAAATTTATTTTTTGTCTCCTGCCATCTCTTACTGGCAGGTGACATCCCAGATGATGTTTCTCCTGCTGCCTCCACACTAAGAGGTCTTCCTACAGCTTGCTTAAAAGCAGGAATTAAAAAAAAAAAAACACCTTGGGGAAATTTTGGATACAGCCTAAATGGAGCACAAGGTCCAGTTCTTGTGAGCTGCCTCAGCTGGCCAGGGGACAGAGGGGCCGGGGCGGCTGCACTCCTCACTGCTCCAAGGGGTCCGACCCTGCATTGCAGCCTTGCACCCGAGGAGAGCCAGGACTGCGAGGAACAGCGCTGGCCAGATCCTGTCTGTGGGCCAGAAATGAGATTGCAAACAGAAATGAGATTGCAAACAGGCTTTGGCCTGAGGATTGTGCCTGGCAGGTTTTCTGGAGCTGGTGGCATTCAAAGGCTGAGAGCTGCTGTAGAGCTACAGCTGGGGCAGGGCTGCAGCCACATCCGAGGGACGAGCACTCTGCAGAGCCACAGGACCTCTGTGGGCCCTGGTGGGGCTTCCATGAAACCTTGCTGGACCTTGCCTTGGTCACTCAGCAGTGTTCTCTGTCCCTGCAGGGTGCAGGGGGTGATGCTGCTCCTCCAGAGGTGATGCCAATGCCCTGGATACCCAGCTGAGATCCTTCCGAGCTGGAAAACCGCCAATGGCAGCTGAGTCAAAGAGCTGGAGGCTGTTTGTTTCTGTCCTCAGCAGGGGCCTGATGTGGGGCCCCTGGAACAAACCACAAATGTGTCTCCTGCCCTGCTCCCATGGGGTAACTCCTTTTGCCCTATTTTTATTTCCTTCCAGATTTTATAGGGATCTGGATGAACCCAGTAGGATCTCAGTTTGGCTGCTGGTCTCCAAGGACAGCCAGTCCTTCCTGCAGACCTGGATGATGCTGGCTGGGTTTCAGAGACAAAGTTCCAGTAGTGACCAACACTGTGATGCACACTGGGAAGCACAGAAGCAAGTCCCTCCCTCCAGAAGGGCTTGCCTGGGGCAGGAGAATGCCTTAGGCAGGATCACAGGGCACAGGGACACCCGAGAAAAAATAAACATCACCAGGACTGGCCCATGTGTGCTGTGCCATACACTCATCCACCACATCCGACATCTCTGTGAGGGAACACTCACTCCTAGGACATGATCTCTCTTGAGAGAAAGTTTCCTCAGATTTGCTATCCCTGGCTGTTCTTGAAGCTGATCCCTTAGGTTCTGGCTGGAGCAGGTTGTGATCCAAACCAGCAGAGATAGAGCAGGCTCCAGGAGTGTGGTAACTGGGATGTGTCTGTGAGCCCAGCCATACCCTGAGGAGCCATCCAAGGTCAGGGGCAGAGGCAAAGGCCAGGGGAATGTTCCTGGAGACCCTACTCCCATCAGGGCCATGCAGAGGCTGGAATAGCACTGTCAGGCTCTGTGTGAGTCTGGGCCCAGCAAGGACTCCCAGAGGCTTTCCAAAATATAACAGCAAACACTTGCTTTATTTTTTTATATTTGTTTGCAAACAAGCAGAAGGTCTCAGTGCTCAGCATGGCTCCAGCTGGGGCAGGGGAAGGACAGGAATAGGTGTCCATGCCTCCTGACAGTGCCTGGGAAGTCACATGGAGAAGGATGGTTCCAGCCTGATGCCCAGGGCAGCACAATGCTCTTTAACCCCTCGCTCTGGGAGGTACTGCTTGCAAAAAGGGGCAGACCTGTGGTCCCATGCCCTGCAGAGAAGAGGGACAGAGGTGCAGAGCCAGGTTGGAGACCTGTTGGGTGGAACAGAACCCTGCTCCAGTGTCCTTTGTGTTTGAAGACCTTTCTTTTGGAGCACCTGCACCCCAGCTGGGTCAGGAAGCCACAGCCATAGCAAGCCTTGCACATGCAAGAGGGGTATTGAGGAGGGACCTTCAGCTCTAGTACTATTCACCTGTCCCTGGAGGAATAAACTAAAACACAAGAAATTCCACCTCAACATGAGGAAGAACTTCTTCACATTCCAGGTGGCAAAGCACTGAAACAGTTTCCCAGGGAGGTCATGGATTCTCCCTCTGGAAATGTTCAAACCTCATCTGGATGTGTTCCTGTGCCACTGCTCCAGCTGGTTCTGCCTTGGCAGGGGCCTTTGAACAGGATGATCTCCAGAGGTCCCTTCCAACCTTGTGATTCTGTGAATTCCCCTTCCAGTTCAGACTTACCTTCAATCTGTGCTGCCCCCCTGCTCACCAGGAGGTGGCCAACATTAGCAGCTGACGATGGAGGATGCTGGAGATCCTGGGGGCACCTGGCTGCATTCCTGCTGCTGCTGGTCTGGTACAGCTCAGGTGGAGGAGAAGGTGGGAAGCGGGCATTCCATGCCGTGACTGGTGCCAGCACCTGATTCCATGGAGGGGTCCAGCTGGGGAAAGGGAGAAATGGGCTCCCTGTGGTGGGAGCAGGGGTCATTTCTGTGTTGGTCAAAGGTGTGGAGCAGCTGGACTCTGTGCCCTGGAGAGAGCACAGGCCAGGGAAGAGCAGGGGGTAGATGTTCAGTGCTGGAAAAACTGTGGGACCAAGGATCTGTGGTGCTCCAACAGCCACCCTCAGGGTCCCATGGCTGTGCATCCCCAGCTCTCAGGGGTGGGGATCTCTGTCTCCTGTCACTTGGCAATAGCAACCTAGTCTGCCCCTGCTGTGGCAGCCATGGAAAGGGGAGCAGGGAGTAGAAAGGGGGGATCCAAACAGGCAAGCTCTTGGTCATCTTCTGTGTTTTGACCTCTGCACTGGGGCTGTTGGAGGAGGGCAGTGGCTGGACGCTGCTCATCTGGAGCAGGATAAACACGAAGAACAACATGGCATGGCCCAGAACTCACTGGGCAGCCCAAGCCAGAGGCTTGTTTTGTTTTAGTGTTCTGTTGTCTTTCTCTCTCCCTCTGGGTTTCATGGCTCTTGAGCTGCAGGGCTGGAAAATTATTCATCCAAACCACAGCTCCCACAACACCCTCTGGAAGCATCTGTGGCTCCAGACTCCACTGCAGCAGTGGGTGGGAGTCATAAATTCATCATCGTCACCAGCTTGGCCTCCTGTCAGGCAGGACACGGAGCACGGAGCAGAGTGCCACAGACACACACTGTGTGCCTGCCACAGCCACAGCTGGGCAAAACCTGTTGTCCAGTTTGTGTGACAAATCCCTGTCCTGTGCCTGACCTGGAGGTGAGCAGCTCCCACCAGGGCTGCTGGAGAAGCTGTGCTTTAGCTGCAGATGTCTGCAGGTTCACCTTGGCTGCTGTGCTAGCCAGATGTGAGGGCTGAGGGATCCCTTGCTCCTGGACTTTTGGAAGCTCTGCAGACAGCCCCATGCCTCCCACACCATGGCTTTACTTCCTTCCTTATGCCTCAGGGCAGCACCCCTGGCAGCTCTGTGCCACCAGCTGTGGGTGACAGGGCATTAGCCCTGTCCCTGTCCTGGCACTGCTCCCCTGTGCAGAGACACTCAGGAGATCCAGGGCACTTTCCCAAGGGACTGTGGAAGGTTCCTGTGCCCTGCCCATCCATTGAGGAGGATGGATGGACAGTCATGTGCTGTGCTGAGCTCCAGGATGAGAGCTGGTGTGGGGCAGGTGCCAACAGAACTCACCCCACCCCTTGCTTGGTCACTGCCATCAGCGTGGCCCAGGGTGTGGCAAGGTTGTCCCATGTGGATGATGTTCTGCTCTTCTCCTGAAAGCAATTCTGTCCCCTTCTGAGGCTCCCTCCTCTGCCATCGGCTGTGGAGCCAGACCCAGAGCCCCTCCATACAGAATATGGCTTTGAGCACAGCCCAAGCTGTGATCACTCTGAACACCACAGGGTAGTTCTGATTGTAGAGAAGCAGCAGAGAGAGGCTGTGGGGTTCTTGCCTCTCCTTTTCCCTGGCAGCTGCCCATTTTGGAGGAGGCAGTCCTGGCTGGGCTGCAGGGGCACCCTGGTAGATGCACCTGGGAACAAGGGAGGACTTGTCCCTGCAGAGCCCTGGCTACTGAGGGGTGGTGCAGAGCCAAGAGGGACAGTGCCCGCCCATGCAGGGGAGGCAGCCAGCAGCACAAATCCCACACACTGGCTGCCAGGCCCTAGAGAGCAAAACCCCTGGTCAGCCTTCTTCTGTGACCCTCACAAGGCTCCTGCTAGCCCATGGCACTCTCACTGGCCCTGCTTTGCAGGTAGGGCACTCCACAGATCTTGAAATCCTCTGAGACCACGAGCATCAGGTGTTTTAACATCCTAACCCATGCAGGGACATACAGGTGCAAAGGCTTGTCCATGTTGAGTGCAAACTGCACACCTTGAACAAGGGCCTGATGCTAAACCTCATCTCTACACACACCTTGGAGATTAACTACACTCAGCACCCAGGATTCCTGGGCCATGCAAAGCCAGGAAAGCCACAGGCTGTGTCCAGCAGCACCAGCAAGGTGATGCAGGAGTTGGGTCCAGCTCTGGTTCACCTCTGCCCTGTTTGAGGCCTTGACACCAGTCCTTTCCCATACCAGCAGCTCTCTCACTCCTTCCAACACAGGAAGCTCTGCCTTCACATGCTTTGCAGGTCAGCTGTGCTGAGGGTGAAGCATTGAGAGGAGCACTACAAGTGGATAGGATTGAGTCTCCAGTATGAAAGTTCAGCATTTTCACTGTTCTTCTAGGGGTATGTTAGAGTGGACCTGCAGGTCCTGGCAGAAAGGCTGCTCTCGTGTAGCCCAAGAATTATTTTAAAGGCTGGATGCAGCTGGAGGGCAAAAGCTGGACATCAGGGAGTAGTGGAGGTCCAAGGAGGATGGGGCTATGTGCATGTGTGAGCAGGACACATGGTCTTTGAGACTACTCCTTCTTGGGGGCTCTTGGGGTAAAACCCTCAGCACTGGGGAGATGCTGTGCTGCTGGGCAGATGTAAACTTCACCAGCCTGTCAGCTCCAGACTCTGGGCACACAAATCATCATCATTCTTTGGACCAGGTCTGACTTTGCAGCTTGCTTGATGTTCACACCCCGTGTGCACTGGTGTGTGCTCCCGTGGTGGCCCACACATGGCAGGTGCTGCTGCTGCAAAGCACAGGGCTCTGTGTGCAGCCAACAGCCCAACAGCACTGACCCTGGCTACAGGGCTGTGGAAACAAACACTTCCCTGTTGTGACCCTCATCCTGCAGCACCAGTGTGGTTTAGGAGTTACTGGTTACATAAAAGTCATGAAGCCATCAGGCTCCCTGTGAGCAAGGGCAAGGGCTGGGCTCCTCCCGAGGCAACATCATAAATCCTTTTGTGCACATGAGAACATCCGCTGAGCTTCACAAGCCCTTTGCACATTGGGAGTGTTCACTCATCCTCCTGGAGAGCCCCTGGTATGCTGGCATCTCACCAGGAACAGCAATCTAACAAGTCATGGATGGTCACTTGTGCAGGCTGAGCAGTGAGTGACAGGTCCCATCATATGGAGGGGTGACCCTGGCACAAAGGTGTAGTGACACAGAAACATTCCCAAACAGCAACTGCATCCAGGACAATGCAGGCCAGGAGGGGTGAGGGTGGCCATGGGCAAGTCCTCAGGATGGTCTGGGCTATGCTGAAGCCAGCACTGCACACACAGCACATCCAGCTTGGGAGGAGAACCAGCCTCCATGGGGCTCAAGCTCTGCCATGCCTGCTCTCCCAGCCCAGGGAGCTGCAGCTCAGAGCTGGGAGCAGAGCAGGGAACACACGGAGGCAGAGGGGACTGAGCAGCTCTGCCTGCAGCACAGAAGGTATCCTGTGTGCAGGGAGACAATGCTCCCAGCCAGCTGTGCCCTGCCTCTGGCCACAGCTGGGCACTGGGAGCAGGGGGCAGCAGGCAAGACACTTGGTGGGGCTGCACAGCACTGCTGGGTGGTGGGCACGGGGAGCAGCTGCCAAAGAGAAAGGTGGAGAGGGAAAAAAGGATACCCAGTTGCAAAAGGGGCCTCATCCCAGTGCTGGGATGGCTGATGCTGAGGTGCCATGGGTGTTCAATTCTGAGGTGCAGATCCTTGTCTTAAAAGAGGGAGAAGCTTCTAGTGGAATCACAGGGGCATTAGGATGAGTGGCCAAGTCAGTCACCCACCTGGGGCTCTCTGCTCCTTGTAACAGGTCTTGGGAACCCCTTATCATCCCTGATGTCTCCTCACCCCACTCCAAGGTAGCTGCCACAGGACATGGAATAGTGGGCAGGAGTGTGGGCCACACTGGAACAAGGTCACTGCTTTGAGACTGCACTACAACCCCACCCTGCCTGAAGGGGAGAAGAAGGGTAAACAGGTCCCAGATACAGATTTTTCTACATGAGGAAATATGCTTCTGAAAACATCTTTAACTCTTCCTTCTTTCCCACACTTGCAGTTCAGTGAAGAAATCTTCTTGTGATTTCAGCTTGTGCATGGCCACTCCTGCTTGCAGAGCAGCCATGTCCTTGCATGGACAAGCCAGTTCCCAGAGCAGCAGGACTGCTGAGGCTCCCAGCTGCTTACCAGTATGTCAGGTGAACCAGGTGGCTTTGCCCTGTTCCTCGGTGCTGGGGAGCCAGCAGGTTCACAACTCTGAGCCTAGGCTTCATCTGAAAATGTGTCCCTTCCTCATGAAGTTCTGGGTGGGCTGGATATTCACAGAAGTGTTGCCTCAGGGGAAGGAGCAGATGAGAGTGACCAGAAGCTGCTGTGCCATGGATTGCAGCATCTGGAGTGCCCAAGGGAGATGGCTGGGGACATAACTGCCCTTTTGGGAGCAGCTGCAATGCTGTAGCCTTCACATCAGCTGGAGCCCTCAAAAGCCAGGCCTCCCTCACAAGCACACACTTTCCTAGGGCTGTTTATTGTTTGTACCTAAGACCATTCCACCAGTGGAGACAGGTCAGCTCCCACAGTGCTCTGTCCACAGCACATCTGAGACTCCCACAGAGTGCCCATGGGCACCTGCAGGGCACAGTGCTCCACGCTCGTGTTGGGCCTCAGAGGCACCACAGAGCCCCACAGTGTGCAGTGAGGGGGCTGGAGTACCCTCCAGGCACCAGGAACCTCAGAAGTCCAAAAGAGGAGAGCCCCACAGTGTGCAGTGAGGGGGCTGGAGAACCCTTCAGGCATCAGGAATCTCAGATGTCCAAAAGAGAAGAGCATCCTGTCCAGCCCTCACCGTGTCTGCACTGAGAGGGGCAGCGGTGCTGGCAGGACCCTGTCCATCTGTCCAGGACACTGTCCATCTGTCCAGGACCCCCCAAGTCCCAGCTCACACCACGCTGGGGACAGCGCCAGGGCTCGCTCTGTGCCAGGAGTGCCGTGGTGCCCTCGCCAGCCCCGCCCTGCACAGACCCTGCAGAGGGGGAGGCAGAGGGTGCCAGGAAGGGCCAGGGGCTGTCAGGGCTGGTTCTGAGAGATGATGTCCTGGATGCAGGTATACAGGAGCATGTACTGGTCCTGCAAGAGAGAAAGGGGGGGCGGGGTCAGAGTCAGGTTTCTGACAGAGACCTCCAGGTCACAGATAACCCTTGCAGTTTGCTTTAAAAAAAAATCCTAATTAAGGAACCGTGTCTGATAGTAGAGCAGGATTTGCTCTCCCAAGTCATCCATGATGGTCCCGTGTCACCACAGTCACCCAGAAAGGAAGAATCAAGCCTGTTATACCATGTTTGTTTCTCCTTCTTCATCCCCCTGTGATGGGGCTGAGAGGAACATCCCATCCAAGCTGGAGAGAAACAATTTCACTGGGCTTCCTCCAAGTGCCCCAGGGGCTTTCAGATGGCTGTGGTGTTTGCATTCAAAGCAAGACCAAAGAGCAACTCCAGTGATGCTGCAGGCATGAAGCTGGAGGGTTTGGGGTCTGGCAGTGACCTGGGGCCATGAGACAAGACCTCTGGACCAGGAGTTTCTCTTGGTGAGGTCCCAGTGTACCACAGTCAGGTGCTGAGATAGCAGATCGGGGCAGATGCTTGCAGGCTCACAGAGGTACAGAAAAATCTCTGTGGGTTTAGCCCAGCTGCATTGCTTGTCTCTTTTTAATATCACCAAACTGATCCATCAGGCCCAACCGTGGGTTCAGAGGTCCCGAGTCTCCTGAGCATTTGATATGAGGTTCTGCCCAAATGCCAGGCTGCCCCAAAATGACACCAGGCTACAACCCCAGGACTAGGCAGGATGTGAGGGAGGTAAACGGGGTTGTACTCAGGGCACAGAGCTGGAGGGCAGCCGGCACATGGTGTGGGTTGGAATCACATGGCAGTGGACAGGGGGGATTAGGACTTGCAGAGGGGCCCCAGCAGCATTCCCAACAGCTCGCTAATGCGCTGGCTGAGCCGCGAGTCACGAGGAGCCTCCTCCCTGCGGTGGCGGGTTCAGCCTCACCGAAGGGCCGGGAAAGCCACGGATCACACAATGGCTGAGGCTCCAGGTCACCAGAGCGAGTTTTCAATGAGTCAGGTCTGATTGTGAAATCGGCAGTGACAGCCCAGGGCTGACCAGCCCAGGCCACTCAGCGACAGGCCACATGCAAGAGCACATCCCCTGGGACACACACCACACTGGAGCTGGTGGTGCTTAATATCTGACAGTTACCATGAATATCCATCAAAGGTTCATCTTCCCCTTTGTGTCCCCCCCAGAAATCCCATGCCTCCAGCACGACAGCAGCCAATGACCCTGCCAGACATAAAGGGGTGCTGGCAAGCCCCCACAGGGGTGGGGGAGGCTGGAGGGCAGCCCCGCTGCTCTGAAGGGAAGCAGCTCCTCTGCTGTTCCCCCTTCAGCGGGACAGCAGCGTTTGATGGGCACTTGCTGTGCCTTTATGGGCGAATTGTGTCCCTGCAGGGCCGGGCGCCGCGGGAGCACAAAGCAGCTCTGAAGCGGGGGCAGCGGACGCCTTGCCCTCCTCTGGCTCCCACCACGCACATGGTTCACATTAATTAAGAATGTAATTAGCTTCTTGAAGGAGGCTCTGCAGCTGGGAAGCCTGGTAGAGATCTTCCTCAGTTCTGCCATGCCCCTGGGGGAGTGTTTCCAGGGCTGTGCATCAGCTCATTCAGCAGCTGCAGCAACTGGAGCATGTCCAGAGGCCCCAGTGCCACGAGCACCCGCCAGGGCTGGCAGGGAACAGCCTCACCAGACAGAGCTACAGCCCACAGGGCACCTGCTAACATGGCACTGTGTCCCACTGTCCCCCTGACAGGCAGCCCCAGCTGCCACACCAGGCTCTGGGCCAAGGGGACAGCCAGCAGGTTCTGGGTGCCCAGGCTGACAGCCATGCCCAGGAGCCAAGGGTGAGCAGGCAGGTTCTGTAGGGTGACACCAGTGCTCCACTTTTCCTCGAGCACAATGGGAAGAGTGCCTTGATTTACTGTGAGCTCACATGCAATTTAACTGATCTCAACTCAGAACTGAGGAGATGGAAAATGCTTGCCTGGCAAAGTCAGTGCCCTCAGCCCTTGGTGGCTGGCAGAACCATATGGTGGGGAGGAAGCATGAAGGAAACCCCTGCTGAGGCTGGACAGGCTCCCAGGCAGCAGGGAGCACCCAGGAGTGGGCAGGATGCTGCCAGGTCAGCACAAAGATTCTGCTCCACCCTGCCCACCACCCCTTCTCCCTGCCACCTACCAGTGTTGGGGTCATGAGGCAGCAGCTTCTGGCCAGCTGGAGGGTCACGCCGTAGATGTCCACAGTTCTCTCAGCTTTCATCTGGTACAACAGGCAATCCAGGGAGATAAGTGTCCCCATCTGGCTCATGTCACCACTGCAGGGGACAAGGTGGGGTCACTGATGCCAGGCCAGGCTGAGTTGAACCCCTTTGGAAGAGGGCACCAGGCCAAGGAGCCACGTGGGCACTGTGGGACTGTGAGCTCTCTCTGCTGCAAGGGAGGCTATCAGGGCTGCTCCCAGTATCCCTGCAGCTATCTAGGGATGGCCAGGGCACCTCAGCCTGGGAATGCTTGCTCCACCCATGCCCCCCCCAGCCCAGCCCTGCTTGCTCTGTCTTCTTCCAGCCCCTGGCAGAGCACTGTGACCTCCCAGGCTCAGAGCTTCCACTGGCTCACACGGGCCGGAATCACCATGCCCCCAGGGCATGGAGGGAAGGATTTTGGTACCTTGCCAAGGCACCGTGCAGCCTGCTGGCTCCCAGGGAGGCTGCCCAGGGCTGCAGGTGTACCCGGGGTACCTGCAGTGCAGCAGGAGAGGACCCACTCTCCTCCGCTGGGGCGTGCACCGTCTCACAGCCACCAGCAGCTCCACCAGGCCCTGGACATCAGGCTGCTTCTTGCTGCTCCAGAGCGGGTACAGGAACCTCTGCACCTGCCTCTCCTTTGCTTTCTTCTCCTGTGAGACACAAAGAGCTGACATGAATGCTGGGGAGGGATGGGCAAGCTTGGACGCAGAGGAGCCCCAGTTCTCCCATCATTAGGCTCTCTGAGGCTTCCCTGAGCTTTCTGCCAGCTTCTGGAAAGCTGTGCAGGGCACTGCCCACCACCCACACAGCAGGTACGATGACTGGCAACCTGCTCTCCTTCCCACAGCACCCTGACTTGCTCCTGGGGAGGGAACTGAGAACTGTGTGGGCTTCTTCAAAGGAGTCAGACAGATCTATCAGCAAGGGGTGGGGGAGGCCCCCAGTGCCTCTCCCATGTATCTCCTGTGTCCACTCCGTTCTGGATGTTGCAATCCACACTCACTCCTGCATTTGTGGACTGCTGGCACTCTGCTCTTGCAGCCTGGAGAAGCCCCACAGACCCTTCAGCCCCTGCAGATCCCTACAGACCCACCCCCACCCCAGGAGGTGGGAGCCAGGACAGCCCCATGGACACACACGTGTTTCAGTCTGAGCTGGGTACATCTCCATCCTGAGACAAGCTTCTCTGTATCACACTGGATGGTGAGTGTCTTTGTGCAGAGTGAGTCTCCTTCCAGGGGCCAGCATACCTCACCTGGGACCTGTGTGCAACAGGAAATTTGGATTTCTGTTGATGGTCATTGTCATATCAGTCATGGTCTTTGGGATCTGTGCTGGGACAGGACCAAGAGTACTTCCAGCATTCTCCATGTCAGTTCATCCCCCACCTAAAATCCGAGGGAGTTCCAGGAGCACCAGCAGGTTCAGCCAGCTCATCTGGGAACCCAGAGCCACCTGGGAGCTCTGCTCAGAGCTCTGAGCTGAAATCTGCTCAGCAGTGTCTACACCTTGGCTAGGCAGAGCAGGAGCTGCTGCCCTTGGTCCCACAAAGATGAAGGTGAGTCCAGGCATGGGGGCAGAACCTGTCTCCCATGACAAGCTGTGGGAGCACCTGGACACAGGAAACGTCCAGCTTTAGCTATGCTGGATCTGCATCCAGGGCTCTGGAGGCAGGGAAGAGTTTCAAGAGCTCTGCTAGTTCCAGCTCCACTGAACAGATTCCCACTCTGCCATGGCACAGGTGGGCACAGTGCCTTACCTCCCCCTTCTCCTGCCATGGGAGAAGTGTTAGAATTGTGTGAACATCCTGTTCCCACACCAGGGTCCAGAAATCCTCCATGGTCAGCTTGTCAGGGCCGTGGACAGCCAGGTAGTCCCTGCTGGAGCTGCAGCCCTGGGTGGGGAAGGAGAATGTTACTCTCCTGCAGGACAGGGTGCTCTGTTGGCCCAGGTGGCTGCAGAAATGGTGAGGAAGAGAAGATACCTCACCAGGAGGCAAGGAGAGAAGAGAAAGCACTGAGGGAGGCAAGTGAGGACAGCCCAAAATGGACAGGTAAGGGAAGTGATGTCCTCAGCCCCCACAGTCCCCTCTTCCCACACAGGATCACAGTGACAGGGGCCAGTGGAGCAGTGCAGGACCCAGGGCACAGGAGCACAGCCAGGATGGGGAACCCAGGCACAGGGTGGGTGCTGCTGCTGGGGCTGAGACTCACCGGGACATGCCACACCTGCAGCAGTCCTGAGAAAGGGCCCTGCTCCAGCAGGGCAAACTTCACTCTGGAGCGATCATCTGCAAAGCAAGGGGGAGCTGGAGGGATTCAAGGCAGTCCTGAGCTCAAACAGGTTTTGCAGAATGACTGCCACCCAAATCCAATCCTTCCTTCACCATTTCTTGCCAAAAACATTCCCTTCTGCAGTGCTCAGCTTCAGCCTGTGGGTGCTGGCTCCCAAAAGACAGGTGTCTGTCCCAGGCTCCTGTAGTGCAGGTCACTCAGCATCTGAGCCAATGAAGATCTACCTCTCCCCAAGGATGGAGAGCCTGTGGGTGCTCTGGGACTCTGTTCCAGTGTTTGACCATCTTCATGGAAATTCACTATTCCTTCTACTGAGTTGGATTACCCTGCCAAATCATGCCCTATGTCCCTCCACTGCACACCTCTGAGAAGACTCCATGTCCTCCCTGTGCCTTCCCACAGGTAGCTGAAAACAGCAATAAGATCTCCCCTCTGCCTTCTCCAGGCTGAGCAAACCTACCTATCCAGTCCCAAACACCTTGTGGCCCACCCCAAACACTTCAGTAATCTGGGGAGTCACCAAAGTATCAAAATACTTTCTTTTGCTGTGGACTACTGGCCCTGGTCCAGCCTGGCTCCACGCAGGAGGAAAAGGAACAGGAAGGAAGAGGATGCAAGGTGTCACAGAACTCACATGGCAGGATGCTGGAGGAGGGCCGTGTCTGCTGGCTGCCTGAAGATGGTGATGCAGAGCTGGCTTCTTCCTTGACAACTTCCAGGAGGGCCTGCCAGGGTGAGAGAGAGTGGAGGAGGCAGTGAGCAGGAAGGGTCAGGAGCAGGAGGAGCTGGGGCCTCCTGAGGACACCTGGGTTCTGCAGAGGGGTCATGGCTGCACGTGCAGAGCCTGAGCAGGAGTGCCACGAGACCAGCTCTGGAATGGGCTGCCAGGGCTGTGCCATGCTGTCAGGAGGGGGCTGCTGCTGTCCAGGCAGGGACCTGGGAAGGAGTGGGTGGTGGACAGACCCTGACAAGTGCAGAATGCATCAGGGACCTGTGTGCCTGGGCATGCAATGCTATGGAGAGGGGACACTGCCAGAACACCCAGGAAACTGGTGGGGCATGGGACCCTTTCAGGAGGCACTTATGCGGTGTCCTCCAGCCCGAGCAGGTTCAACCACTCCCCAGGTGCCCTCAGCACAAACAGCCATGGCAGCACTCCCTGCACCTGCCCAGGACAGCTCTCACCTCATACTCCCTCAGGAAGCCCATGTGGGACTTGGCTGCCTTCTGGGCATAGTGCTGGGTAAAGCTCTTCAGCGGGATGGGGCAGGACCTGGGGAGAGAGTCAGGGCATAAGGGTGGGGTGGAGCTCATTCAGCAGCACCCAGGCTGTGCCTGCAGCAGGTGGACAGGACTGTGAGCAGACCTTCACCCCTCAAATGCCAGGGGGCTCACAGGCTCTCAGCCCAGCTCTGGCCCATGACAACCTGCTCTCCCCTAGACAGAGGCAGGTCTCAGGGTGATCCAGCCCAGGGCTCATTCCCAAGAGGCATCAAGAACAAGGACATCCTGTTCTGCATGAGGGAGGAGACAATCTGACCACAAAAACAAGGGCCATGACCTCCAGATGTAGCCCCAAGACAATGAGATAGGTAGTCAAAGCCATGCCCAGCTGGACCTTGCTCCATCCTCTTGGCCTCCATCAGGAGGGATGTCCCAAGGTCACCCAGCTGCCATGAGCCTCTCCAGTTTGTACATATCTCTAGGGCATGCCTGCAGCTGGGAAGCCAGAGGCTGAGGGAAATGCCTTCCCCTGCACAGCTCTGCAGATCTCTGATGTTGGTGTACCCAGGAGACTGCACTTTGTTCTGTGCTGGGCTCCCTGTGCTGCAGGAACAGCCCACCCTGACCCCACTCACAGCAGCAGGTGGCATGGCTGGCTGGCTCCCCTGTCCTTCTGTCCTGGAGCAGAGGCTTGCCAGGAGGGGGTGTGGATCAGGGTGGGCAGAGTGGCAAAGCACAGCAAGGCCTTACCTCTCTGTTCCTGATAAATCCAGGAGAGGTTCCTCCAAGATCTTTTCCAGAATGCAGCTGTGCAGGAAGATGTACTGGGACTGGAAGGTAAAGGCAGACAGCAATACAGACTGTCACACTGCAGAGACAGCATGAGAGTGTGGGTATGGCCTCTCTCCTGAAGGGAATTCTGACACCTTGACCCAGCCCCAAGGACTGGAGATAGGAGACAGACTACGGAGCATCACAGACCAACAACCCGGTGTGAGTTAAGAATTGCCTGCAAAGGACCCTGCAAAGGGGTGTTTCTGAGTCTCCTGGGAGGTCTCTGAGACTCTGGATGTTGTTGTTGTGGGTCTAGCAGGGCATGAAGCAGCTGAAGACCCCCACAGCAATTTCCACTCCAGCTGAGCTGCTGCTTTCAGCAGCAGGATGACACAGTGACAGGCTGAGGACCAGCCTGGGGGTGCTGGGACTGGCCAGCCAACTCATCCAACTGCCAGCTCTGTGAACTTCAATGGAATGAAGTGAGGGGCCACAGGAAAGAGGGAGCAGAGATCTCACCAGCGTCTGAATCATCAGGTACCGGTTCATCCGCAAGGCGTAAACAACCCCGAAAACATCCACCACCTTCTCCTGCTTCATCTGCTGCAGCAGCCGGTCCAGGGCAATGAAGGTGCCAGTGCGGCCCACGCCAGCACTGGGAGCACAGACAGCAAGGGTTAAATAAGGCCTGACACCACAGCCCATGGGCTCCCTCCTGCTACTGGACACGCTCCCAAAAGCTGCTCCCTGGGAAGCCTGAGCACACCCAGGCACCGGTCCCAGCAGGGTATGGGCTGAGGAGCCATCCAGGCTGCCCTGGGTTGGGGCTGGCCATCTCCCCCTGCCCCACATCCTGGGGCTTGGGGCAGGCTGCCAGCAGACCTGAACTGCTCCACACCCGAGCAGGAGGCTCCCCAGAGCAGCTGTGTCTCCGGGGCACTGCTTTCCCTCTCTTTGGGCACGAGTAGGACCCTCCTGCCCCCTGCTCTCTCCCATCAACCCCTCCCACCACCCGGCGGGCAGAGCCTCACCTGCAGTGCACGAGGGTCGGCCCTGCATCCTTGGTGCTCTGGATGTGCTCCTGGACCAGCTCCCGGAAGGTCATGATGGAAGTGGTGGACTCGGGGATGCCGTGGTCGGGCCACGCTGTGTAGTGCAGGTGGGACACGAACCGCTCTGCCCGCAGCCCCTCCTGCACGGGGTGGGTGATGGGTGTGCAGCCCCCCGAGGCAGGCTCACACCCCACAGCCCTGGCAGCACCTGGGGACTTGAGGACACCTGGCTCAGTTGCAGGGAACAGCCAACATCAGGTCTGCACTGCCTGGTGACTTCTGCTCCTACATCCTCCCCCACAGCCCCCTGCCATGCCACGCAGAAGTGTCAGGGAGGACATCTGCCTCTGGCTGCCAGGGAACACGCCCTGGAAAGTTCAGGCTGTCCCAGTGCAGGGACATGGAAATGGGAGAGCAAGGCTGAAGAGCAGCAGGACACATACTGGACACCCCCATGTGACCCACCTGAAGGGGCAGACTGCTCCTCAGGGCTTGGATCTTCCCTGAGCCCCACAGATGGCAGGGAGAGGTGCTACCAGCATTGAGGAGAAATGCCAGTGCCTACCCCAAACCCCAAACAGGTCCCCTCATCCCCTGGCATCTGAACTCACGTGCCACAACTTGAACTCCCGAATGGTCCACTCCTCAGAGCTGCTCTGCATCAGCAGGTGGACCTGCACCTGCCCATAGGACACTGGGGCAGATTCTGATGGCCAGTAATGATCACAGAGGACCTAGAGCAGGACAGGGTCCCAGTGAGGCCAGCAAGGCACCAGGTGATTTTCTGGCTCCCAGGGAGCATCTAGAGAGCAGCAGCTGTGAGGGGAGCCAGGACAGGTCTTGGGAGCAGGCAGGGGTGTTTCCCCTTCCCACCAGGAGCTTTGCACAGCTCTCCCTCACAGTCCCTTCATTTGGATCTCAGCCTCCTCCAATAAAAAAGGACCTGTGTGAGTCTCATCATCCCTGGAGACTGGAGGAACAGTCCAAGTAAGGTGGCTCACCCAGAGGACATGGCAATTTCAGATTCTGTGGAAATATCTGAGGGTGATGGGCATGGTCATAGCTAAGCTCCTGTCCCAAGCTAAGGCTGAGCTGCACAGCTCAGCCTCTCTTCCCTCAAGTTGTCTGTCAGGGAAGCTGTGTGGACTGTGCTCATCCTGGAGCCGTATCAGAGTAGGGGTTTTGTGGAGGACACAGACCCAGCCCTGGGCTCAGCTCACACCACCAGGGCTGGGATGGGCTGGGCTGGGGCTGGCACCGACCTACCCGCCCATTCTCCATGCACACTGTCAGCATGATGATATTGCAGACGTTCTGCTCCCACACCAGCCTCCAGAAGTCCTCTATGGTTTTCTTTAGGGGCCCCTGGGTGGCAATGAACTCTTGCTGGGATGTGTAGCCCTGAGTAAGAGGCAGCAAGAGCAACATGAGTTAGCAGGTTGCCAAGGCAGGTGGGTCCTGCCCTGGGACCAGTCAGTGCCTGGTCTGTTTTTGTGGTAGAAGGAGAAATTCCCATTGCCCTTAGCCCACATGGGCACAGTTCCCAGGCAGCTGATCTCAGAAGCAGCTGATTTCACAGGAAGCATGAGCTGCCCAGCATACACTTTCTACATATTTGGAATAAAGTGACCCACACCATTTCCCTCCAAGCAGTTCCTCATTGAGACTAACCAGAGAAAAACAGATTGGGGTCATCCCTGTGCTTGTCCTTCACTGCTGAGGGCAGGGTGAGCATGCAAGGTCTCAGGGTATTTCTTTGCCCTTGGACATACACATGCCCCACAGATCCACACAATGGCACGTGCATGCAGTGTGCCCTGCCTGTTACCTGGGAACACCTCCCAGATGGGGATGAAGGCACAGCTCCAGGGTTGTTCAAATGCCACTGCACGGACCAGAAGGGAAAAGAGCAGGCAGAGAGACAGGGCAGTAAGCTGGGAGGTGGTGGAAGAGGATAGACAATCCACAAGAAGAAAGCAGAGAGACTTGCCAGTCTTCCCACACTCACACCTCTGCATCACAGCATCTGCCTCTCACAGGCTCCATCAACGTCTGCTAAAGGGCAACCACACACCTCCACCTTCCCCCAGCTTCTGCTGGCCTGGGCCAGCTCTGCCTTCACCATCTCATGCCCACCAGCCCTCACAGGAGGGGAAACTCTGCCTCAGCCCAGGCAGAGTTTCTGTGACAGTGCCCTGTGGCTGTGTCTTGGTGGGGAAGGCAAGTGGGCACTCACAGGCATGAAGTTGGCATTGATGTAGTCTGAGTGTGGATCCTCCCCCAGCTGGCTCAGCTTGACCCGTGAGTGATCATCTGAAAGGGACACACACAGGTGAGCCCCAAGGCAGCCCTCAGCAGGACATGGCCACCTGGGAAATCCAGTGGGAGAAGCCTCAGCAGCCCCAGCAGGGAGGCTCTGTGCTCTGCCAGGCCCCTTCTCCCCAGAGAGGTGAGCACTGCCTGCCAGCTTTGTCAGCAGGGGACTGGGGTCTTGAAGCTCATTGCACTCCTTTGGTCTCCTGCTGGGACCCATCCTGAGCTGGGCTCACCCAGCAGCCCACTGGGGAGGATGGTGGCTCAGCCCTGGCTCAGCCATTGAGCCTTGAGTCTACAGCAGGAAATGGAAACTGAGGCCCATTTCAAGAGTCCTCCTGCACCCAGGAAAGAAGCCAGGCACTGACCCTGGCAGTGATGCAAGGTGAGCCTGTTCCTGAAACACTGCCCTGTGAGCTCCCACCCTGGATGTTGGGGGAGCAGGGAAGAGACAGCACTTACAGGGTAACACATGGGGATATCTGTTCTTGGAGACATTTGCTGGGAGCTCAGCCTCCACCTTTGACTGCTCCTTCCCAACTTCCTTCAGCTCCTGTAGGACAGGGGAAAAGATGAGCACAAACATTCCTCTGGAGAATTCCTGGTCAGCTCAGCTCCCTGCTCATGACCAGTGGCTCTGTCTGAAGGGTAAAGAGGGTTACCCTCACACAGAGAACTGCTCCACTCGTCCCTCACATGGCCTGTGGCTTTTCCCACTGCCTTTTCCAGCAGCACTGTTCATATTTAAAAGAAAAGCCCAAGAACAAGTACTGGGGGAAAAGCCTTATAAATCTACCACAAAGCTCAGAGAATTTTCTGCTGAGAAAACAGAAATATCTTTTGCTGCATCTGCTTCTGCCCTTGTCCCCACTGAAGAAGCCAGAAAAGAGTGATCTGAGGAGGGTTTGAAATTGCTGATGGAATTTGAAGATGCTGCAGCAGAACAGTGCAGAGGCTGCAGATGTTGGCTGTGGGAGCCAGGGAAGGCAGCCCAAGGTGAAGCTTTCTGCCTGACCCCAGAGGTCTGAGATTGCTCCTCAACCTTCCCTGTTGCTGCAGGCTCTTTTCTAACACTGCCAGGGTGGTTCTCACTGCCAACCCTCACCTTCACCTCCAGTCAGGGCTGGGGCACTCTGCTCAGTGCTAGTTCACCTCACACTACATGTGTTTTGACCAGAGCTTGAACAAAACAGTTCTGAGCAAAGGAACTGCTTGGTCCATCCAATCTTTGGCCTCCAGGGCTGCTTCACAGGGTGGCTGGATTGCTAGAGATGGGTGACCATCCCTGGAGAGGAGCACTCCATATTGGACACCCACGAGCCACTGAGTGGAGAAACCAAGTGTCATCTCTAGGAGGGGTCTCATCTTACCTCAAACTCCTGGAAAAAGGCATGGTTGGCACTTGCTGTCTTCATCTCATAGTACTGCTTGAAGTTCTGCAGGGGAACTGGCCGGTGAACGTTTCTGCAGGAAATGGAGTGCAGAGGAAAAGCTGCCTTAGCTACTGGGAGGCCTGGCCAGCCAGTCAGGTGCCACTGAGACAGCCCAGCCGTGGGACCTGAGGTCTCTGGAGGCACAGAGGGATGGTTTATAGCCCACCTCACTGCCCAGGGAACTGGGTCCAACAGTTTAAATATTGGGAGGGATTTCAGGGTGATGAGAACTTTCTCCTGCTGCAGAAACTAGCAGAGGAGGTGTAGACAATGCATTGACTTGGAATGTGGCTGGGCAATAAATACTGAGCTTGGGAAAGACTGATTTATAAAGCAACTGAAAAGACAGTTGGATTTTTCCTGAGTCAAAGCATGAAAAAGGAAGTAGGTAAAGGAAAGTGGGAGCTGCAGTGGGGCCACACAGAGGTCAGACTCCAGCATTCACCTCAAGCTGTAGGTCACCATTTCCTGGGGTGGGCTGCTCTTCTTGATTCTAGAATCAAAGCACAGGAGCTGTTACTTTGCCTGCAGTGCAATGAGGTATTGTCACTGGCAGGCACACTGCCTTGCACATCTGTAGGGTTTTGTGACTTAACTGCACATGGGCAGCTCCTCTCTCCCCTCTGCCTTTGGCTTCTGAGCCTGCCAGGCACAATTCCACTAGCCCATGTGCTAGTTTGTCTAGGTCTCTTTTTACACCCTCTCCCTGCTCTCCTCCAAGCTTGGCACTGAAGGTTGGGCATCTCAGCCTGCACTCAACAGGTAAGATATAGCTCATGCTCACCTCTTTGATTTGAGCTGCTTCCAATAAACCAAAGCAAAAACAGCTGCAAGTGTCAGAAGAAATCCCACAATGATTCCAGCGATTATTGGCATTGAGAGTGGAGCTGTGTCTGCACTGGACCCAGCAGCTGGAATTAAAAAGGAGGAAGTACAGAGAAAAGAATCAGTGAAAAAGTTTTTATGATGAGGGTGGGGAAGTCCTGGCACAGGTTGCCTGGGGAAGCTGTGGCTGCCCCATCCCTGGAAGTGTCCAAGGCCAGGTTGGACAGGGCTTGGAGCAACCTGGGATAGCAGAAGGTGTCCCTGCCATGGCAGGGAGTGGAACAACATGAGCTTTAAGAACCATTCCAACCCAAACCATTTTATAATTCTATGATATATGGCTGCATTTATTCTATTTATTCTATCTATTCTATTTACTATAGCCTATGAGCTCCCTCTAGCTGTTCATTACCTCTAATCTACACAGCCAGGTAGGGAAGATGCTATTCTCCAGCTTACCTGAGAACGTAGTAAATGACACAGCAGGGGCTACTGGGTCATATTTGGTGAAGGCAGCAATGCTGAACCTGAAGGCAAAGCAGAGCTCTATGTCAGAGAGAGCCTGAGCTGAGCACAGCACCCAGAACCCAGCAGGCAGGACCAGGGGAACAGGACTGCTGCCTGGAAAAAGCTGGTTTTCTGTTATGGATTATGGGGATGTGTGGAAATGCTCTTTCCTCCCCTTGGACTAGTTTGTTCCACTTGGGAAAGCATGAGAAATTGTTCAGAAAGCACAAATGAGAAGCAGCTCTCCTCCAAAGGGTTATCTGCAGGGAAACATGGTGTTGGTCTCTTACAGGACACAAAAAATTAAAAACACATAGTTGGTGTCAGCTGGGCTGACAGGAAAGAGCTGAACCCTGTTTCATGCAGGCATTCAATGCAGAGGCATTTCAGCTGGAAATGCCAGCTGAGCCAGACCCTTCCCTGCACACAGATTAGTGGCTGGTGCATCCTCTTCCCTGGGAGATCTGCCCCTCATCCCTCTCCTGCAGCAGGCACACCAGTGCCCACAGCTCCCTGCAGCGCTGACTTCCTTCAGAGCAGGTGACTTGGAAGGGCCCCTTCTTGTGCCCTAAATGCAAGCCAAAGCTTCTAAAGGTAGCACTAGATTTTAGCAACCAAGACTTTGTTGACTCTGTGTGTTCCCCTCTGGCAGCACCCCACACCCAGCTGCCAGGGCAGACCTTTGAAAAGTGAGCCTGCAGATGCCATGGCATGAAAGATGAGGGTTTGTGATTAAATAACTCACTGAAAGTCAGGAAACAAGAACAGAAATTCTGAGTGGCAATGAGCTGTCAGCTTTTCATCACCCTAATAATCATTAACTCAGCAGCAGAGTCTACTGTGGATATTTAGGTCGGATATTTAGGCTGAATGTTCCATGTACTGAGGATATTTAGGCTGGATATTTAGACCAGATATTTAGGATATTTAGGTCAAGTGCTGTTTGTACTGAGAACATCTAGGTTTTTTAGGGCAGCCAAATGGAAAGAAAGCTGCTGCGTAAAAGTAAGAAAGCTGTGGTGTAAAAGTACCTTCCAGTCCTGAATAACTGGACAGTTCACTCTCTGTTATTGACTCATGTTATTGAATCATGGCAGGTTCAATAACTAATGACAGGCCTGCTGGCCCTGAATAAGCTGCTGGCCTGCGGGAGGTCCCTGTTGGAGTGAAAACTGAAGTGGGTGGGGCAGGTACAGAGCTCATCAGTGCCTGGCTGTGGAGACTGTCCTGGGGTGATTGTGCTGTTGTTGAATTCCCCTCGAGGCTGAGACAGACCTTGTCTGCGGCCTCTGCCCTGCTGTTCCCTCTCCAGCCCCAGCTGAGCCCTCTCTATCCCTCCAGAGCTGAGGCGTGAACCAGCAAGTCCTGCCCTGCCACACCTGAGGGTGAGGCATGAGCAGTACAGAACAGACAGATTTGAAGGGTGATCCATCATTCTCCAAGCTTCTGAAACCTTCTGAGAGCCCCATGCCAGCCCGGGGACCTGGGATGGACATGAGATGGGAGTGCACTGTCAGCCATTCTCCTGCCAGGCAGGATAACACAGCACAGCAGAACTGCTCTCTGCTCTTTATGACCCCACTCCGGCTGAAATTTCCAAGGCAATGGCTCTCTGGAAACTCCCCCCTTTTTTTTTTCTCCTGGAAAAAACAGCCATTTCCCACCCCCTGGGTGTTACCACCAATCTGGCCAGTGCTGCCCTAACCAGCAGCTTAAGAGCCCCTGTTTGGCACAGGTGTAAATATAAAATGAGTCAGTAAGAATCAGTTCAAGTTTTCCATGTCTGCACATAGGAACAGTAGTGAGAATGAAGAAAGAGGGAAAAGGGAAAGGGAAAGGGAAAGGAAAGGGAAAGGGAAAGGGAAAGGGAAAGGGAAAGGGAAAGGGAAAGGGAAAGGGAAAGGGAAAGGGAAAGGGAAAGGGAAAGGGAAAAGGGAAGGGAAGGGAAGGGAAGGGAAGGGAAGGGAAGGGAAGGGAAGGAAGGGAAGGGAAGGGAAGGAAGGGAAGGGAAGGGAAGGGAAGGGAAGGGAAGGGAAGGGAAGGGAAGGGAAGGGAAGGGAAGGGAAGGGAAGGGAAGGGAAGGGAAGGGAAGGGAAGGGAAGGGAAGGGAAGGGAAGGGAAGGGAAGGGAAGGAGGGAAGGGAAGAGGAAGGGAAGGGAAGGAGGAAAGGGAAGGGAGAAGGGAAGGGGAAGGGAGGGAAGGAGGAAAGGGAAGGGCCAGCAGGTCCAACCCCAACACTGACTCGCCACAAAACTTATGGGCAGATTTAATTCTCCCTTTATTCCCAGTGGAATTCTCTCATGCACACACTCTCCCACGGACTTTCATTCTCTTTTCCTAATGCTCTCAGTGGCTTTAAAGTGAAATGGGATAACCTTCCAGACTCTGAAGGATCAGAGAAATGCCTGTGGCTATGGTCCCTGTTTGATGAAACTGTGAGCTGCTAAATTAACAGGACTGACTAAAGATATCATTCTTTGTTAGCAGTGGAAACCCTTTTTTTCCATCAGCAGTTTTAAAGGTACACTACAAGAAAATACGTATCTCCATGTTCGTGGATTCTACTGACTGACAAATAAGAGTCTGAATTTATGACTAGTGGGATCCCTGTGTGTGTCTCATGGGGAACTTGGACCTTAGCCTGTTTTTGCTACCCCCAACCTCTGGACTCCCCACTGAGCAGGCACCACTGGAACTGTTTCCAAATTGGTTTCACTTTTGCACCGTCTGCACATGGTTCTGAGTCACGCAGGAAGGTCCTACAAATAACAGCATCTCTTTTAGTTTCTATCCTGGGGCTGGACATCTGCTCAGCTCCTGAGTCAACACACAGCCTCGGCTTTCCCTCTCCCTGCCCACTGTGCTGCCTAATATTCCCTGCATGCCAGCCCCTGCCTTCCTCAAATGCAGCTTGCTGGAGAACCCTTGGGGTCCACTGCTGGGGATTTGGGGCTGTGAGGGTGAGGTGACAATCAGAGAGCTGGCGGCACTCTTGGAGGGACACATGCAGTCCTTGTTCTCCTCCAGCCCCTTCCCCTCAGGAGGGATGCTGACATCTCTCACCTGTACTGTTCGTTGGCTTTCAGCTTCCCATTGCACGTTGCCCTGGACTGGCCACACTCCTCTGTTCCCACTGGCACCCGCCAGGTTTCAGGGGAGCTCCTCTGATGGAAGGGGTTGGGTATGAGCACTGCCAGGTAGGAGTCCTCTGTCCCATAATAGTGGTCATACCATGTGCTGGACATGCTCTCCTGGGTGGGCCTCAGCACTGGAGGGGAAGGTGCAAGGTGACAGTCCCAGGGTGATGTCCAGGGGTCCTGCTTCCCTCCAGGGAGCCACTGCAGGGTGGGACATGCAGGGACACTTACGTGACTCGTTGGTAGTAGCAATGACACCGTAGTACTCGATCTGGCCGTTCTCCTCACTGAACAGGTCGGGTGAAATGATAACTGTGGAACTGGCCTCCACTGGGAACATGTCTGCACGCAGGGGCGGGGGCAAGGCTGCAAGGGGGACCAGCAAACACCGCCTCTTAGCATGTGCCTGCTGCCAGAGCCCCCCTTTGCTCAGCCTGCCACTGGTCCCAGCAGCACCGCCAGAGCCCCGACCCACTGCTGGGCAGTGCAGCCACGGGGGCTCAGAGGCCCTGGCTCTACCCAGCCACACCGGGTGTGTCCTCCTGGGCTCTGTGGCAGGGCTGTGGGGAAGGAGGGGACTCACGCTCTGCTGCTGTGCTGCAGAGCACAGTCACAGCCTGGCTCCTCAGTGTGTTCATGCCCACGGTGCTCACAACGATTCGGTAGGAGGAGTTTGGCTCCAGCCCCTCCAGACTGGCCTCGCTTGAAGGGATGCTCATGGTGTGCCTGGAGCTGGGGGGTCCTTCAGAAAGTCTCTCAGTCACCACCTCATAAGCCTCCACATCTCCAGCAGAGCTTGACCAGTTCAGGTAAAGGCTCCTTGACTCTGGTAGGCACTGCACATCCTTCACTGGATTTGGCCCTGCAAAGGAGATAGGGCAGGCTCTGGACTCACTGGATCAGAGAAATCCCAAGCCTGTCAGCATCTGCTCCTGAGGCCAGTGAGATGAGCAGAGCCAGACACTTGCAGCCTGGGAGCCTACTGTGCTATGGGCTACAGGACAGTGTGAATGGGCAGGGCCTGAGCTCACATCTTACAGGAGACATCGACCAGAGGAGACCTGCAAAGTCTGCTCTGCTTCACAGGGAGCCAGTAGATCTCTGTAGTGGGGCTAGCTTAGGGAGCCAATGGCTACCAGAGGGTCACCATGCTGGCTTTCCCTACCTCCCACCATAAGACTTCCCATGCCCCTGTTGACATTGAAGGGTCCATGCAGACTTGAGGCCACCCAGGTGTCTCTCCCCCCTCCAGCCTGCCCCGCTCCCTCCCCATGGCAGCACAGACCCACCCACGGGCACTGCCAAGGGCTTGGTGCTGCTCCAGTAGGGCCCAGCCACGCAGCTCAAGGACACAGAGTAGTTCCTGCCCGGGATCAGCCCCTGCAGGAGGTGCTGGACTTGTCCCCTGCCCAGGGAGAGGCGCCAGGGCAGGGAGCTGTTCCGGGGGTCCCGCAGCCACAGCTGGCAGTCGTCCTGCTGTCCAGAGACACGGCCCCAGGAGATCAGCACCGTGTTGTTCCCTTCAGCCACTGCCGAGAGATTCTGGGGAACTGAGGGGGCTATAACAAAAATCACACCAGGAAGAGTTACTGGTATGCATGTGCTCTCTTCTATTCTACAGAGACACAAGTAGAAGATGGGTGACACAAGGAGACTCCACATGTTCAGTGATAACATTCCTGCAGCTGCTGTTTGCCAGAAATGACCTTTAAATGGCAGCTGAAGGACATAGAGTGAGGAGCATGAGGAGATGGATTTTTCTTCCTGCTAATTAGCAAGTTTCATCAGAGACCTGCCTGAAGGGCTCTGCACATGACTCCCTGCACCCTGCCAGGGGATGGCTGAGCGTGGGAGCAGGGACCACTGGATTCCCCAAGCAAAGTGCAGGGACTGTGGGGACAAGCACATGAAAAGGCTTATTGTGCTTATCTGCATTTCCACATTCCATAAAAAGAAAAAAAAAGCCCATCCTCCCCTTATACCCCATGCCAGCAATTCTCTGAGTGCCTGGAAAAAAGGCAGCAGGAATGGCAGGGTGTCCACCCCAGCTGTGAGGCCTCACAGTCCCTCAGGCTGTGGGTGTCATCTACCAGAGCAGCACTACTGCCACGGGATCCCATGCTCTTATTCAGTCACCCATGCCTGGAGGAGCCAGACTGCAACCAGTGGGGCCATGGGCTGGAGGCTGCCTCCTGAAGCAGCACTCGTGGCTGCCAGGCCCTCCCACAGGCAGCAGTACTGCCCTGCCTGACTGTCCCATCCCCAGGGCTTGTCCAGCCCATGATCCCATTGCTACACTGGTACATCCTACCCCATCTCATCCCATCCCTGGAAATATTCAAGGTCAGGTTAAACAGGGCTCTGAGCAACCTGATCTAATTGAAGATGTTCCTGCCACTAGCAGGGGGGTTGGACTAGATGGCCTTTAAAAGGTCCTTTCCAACCCAAACCATTCTCTGTCCCTACAGCTCCCAGGCAGCAGACCCAGTACCCCTTCCCACTGCAGGTGCTGAGCCCACCCAGATTGGAAGGCTGAGCCTCATGCAAGATGCAGAATCTCCAGCCCTGACACTTACTTGTCCAGTCACTGATGTTCCCTGCGGAGGCTGCATAGGGCCCTGCCATGGACACCACTTCCAACAGGTATTTCTGTCCTGGAGCCAGGCCAGAAAAGGTAAATTTGCTGGTACCTTTCCCAACAGAGACATTGGCTGCCACAATGCCTGACCCCGAATGATACAGGAGGAGCCTGTAACTGTCTTGTCCTTGGGGCTCGGCTCGCCAGGACGCACTCAGTCTGTTGGGGTAGCCCTGGTTCGTCATGTACACATTACGGGGTGCCACGGGGTCTGCAGAGACAGGAGGGAGACACATCAGCACAGGGCCCAGCACATTGCTGGGTCTCTTGGCAGTGCTGTCACAAGGGAGGCACCGCACTGGACAATGCACTCAGCCCCGACTGTGTGGTTCCACCCACCAGCCCAGAGACAGCTCAAAGCTTCTGCAAACTTCTCTGTGCTTGTCCAAGCAGGGACAGCCCCAGCCCAAATGGGATGAGACATCTGGGGAGGGGTGAGGAGGGAGCATGCAGCCAGCTAGAGGACAGGGGAAGGTGAACACCCTGCCTGCTGCTCCCTGCTCTGTGGCTCTCCCCCAAAGCATGTCTCTGGAGCTCCAGCTGCCCTCACCAAGGCTGGTGGAGCAGACAGTGGGCAGAGCCCTGCTCAGGGCCATGGCAGGGCTTGGGGACTGCTATGAAGGCCAGCAGGCCATGTTCTTAGCCATGAGCTTTCATGACTGCCCAGCAAGGCACACGTCCCCTCAGAAAAGGTACTCACATGTCCAGTTGCTGATGTTCCCAGCAGCTGCCCTGAAGGACCCAGCCACAGATGCCACCTCCAGCACATACTTGCTCCCAGGGGCCAGTCCCGTGAAGGTGAAGTTGTGGGTGTCTCTCCCAAGCAAGGCTTTGGCTGCCACAGTGCCCAGGGGTGCACGGTACAGGGTCAGTGTGTACCCATCCCTGCCCCCGGCCGGGGCCCCCCAGCCCACGCTCAGCCTGTCGGGCTGCCCCGTGCTCAGCCAGCGCACGGCGGCCGGGGGCAGCGGGCCTGGGGAGGAACACACCTCATGTTAGGGATGGACAGCCAGCAGAAGGAAACAGACACCTGGGGGGTCAGTGTGCAGCAGGACAGGTGCTTCCTGGAGGATCCCCTCTGGCAAATGCCTCCTCATCCTCACTTTTCTCTTTTCCACTGCTGTCTCACCTCACCTTTATTGATGCTCACTCTCACTGGTCCCTCACATGCCAAGCCCTCCTCATGCAGGTCATGCTCATTCCTACAGCCCAGTGGGAACACCTTCATGCCTGCCATAAGCACGGGTGTGCTCCCACACCCAGCTGCTGTGCAGGTGCCAAGAAAGCAATGGCTCAACCTCTGTTCTCTGACCAGCCCTAAAATCTTTCTGGGAGGGGAGAAGTGCTGGATTAGCCCATCTCCAGAGTGAAGACCTGTTCTCCTGGGAGGATTGTGGAGTGGCTTCTGGTACTACACTGAATAATTTCATGAACCTTTATGGTAAGGTGGTTTCTACCTGCAGGAAGAGAATCAGTGATCCTCCTGTACACAGGTGCAGTACAGGTGCCCTGTACACTTCTGTGCTCCTGTACACAGGGAAATGGGTCAGCACAGTGAGGGAATGTCCCAGCACAGGCACGTCTGGGCAGCTCTGTTTCATCAGTATGTGCTTGTGCAAGCCTACAGCTGAACATGCTACTGCCATGCAGCCAGCAGTGTGCCCTGCACTAACTGCTGTGTGCCACACCTGTGCAGAGGTGCGTGCACACCTCCAAAGCCACCAGGTCCCCCGTGAACCTCCCAAATCTCCTCAGGACAGCCCAGTGATGTGACATTTCCCACCCTTCTGCAGAGGACACTGCTTCAGGTACTCACATGTCCAGCCACTGATTTTGGGTGCTGCTGCCTGGTACTGCCCAGCTGTGGCAGTGGCTTCCAGGGAGTACTCGTGTCCTGGGGCCAGTCCCATGAAGGTGAAGTTGTGGGTGTCTCTCCCAAGCGAGGCTTTGGCTGCCACAGTGCCCAGGGGTGCACGGTACAGGGTCAGTGTGTACCCATCCCTGCCCCCGGCCGGGGCCCCCCAGCCCACGCTCAGCCTGTCGGGCTGCCCCGTGCTCAGCCAGCGCACGGCGGCCGGGGGCAGCGGGCCTGGGGAGGAAACACGAGTCACTGCCAGGAGCCATATGTGGGCTCAGCAAAAGGACGTGCTCCACGTCTGTGCAAAGCCTGTGCTGCAGGAGCTGGGTCAGCAGCAGGGCCCCGCAGGCTGGCTGTGACTCTGTGGCAGCTGCTTCCTCCCTGGCTGTGGGTCGCTGTGGATGGCTACCAGGGACAGGGTGTGGCACAGTATCAGGCACAACTCCTGCTGCATCCAGCAGAGAATAAGCACTGGGGACTTGCATGGGTGGCAGAGGTAAGCAGGACAGCTGCACCAGTATGGTCTCTGACTGAACTGGGAAGGGGAGATCTGGTGAAGAACACCAGGCTGCAAGGAGAGCATCACACTCACGTGTGCAGTGGGTGAAGTTGGGGGTGCTGGCGTGGAAGGGCCCAGCTGTGGCCCTCACTGCCACGCTGTAGCGGGTGCCAGGGCTCAGGCTCCTCAGGATGTGGCTCCTGGCATCACCACCCAGCACTGTGTGCCCGACGGGAGCGCCGGCCGCTGCCTCACGGGCATCCACCAGGAAAGCTTCTGCCCCTCCACCCACCACTGCCCAGGACACCACCAGCACTGAGGCTGAGGGGCTGCCCAAGCTGAGGTTGACAGGGGCCAAGGGATCTGGAAAACAACAGGGAGACAGTAAGCCCTTCCTGCTCAGTGCTGAGAGCTGGCTGCTGTGCCCAGGGTTCCTCCAGGTGGTGGGCAGGCTGGACCAGAGATCCTCTGGAGAGAAGCTTGGGCACAAAGGGCCAGGCAGGGCACATGACTTTGAGCATATCATCCCTGGGGTCTGCAGGGATGGATGGATGGATGGATGGATGGATGGATGGATGGATGGATGGATGGATGGATGGATGGATGGATGGATGGATGGATGGATGGATGGATGGATGGAGGGATGGAGGGATCGAGGGATGGACGGATGAGTAACCAGAGCCTCTGGGTGGATGGGGGGATTGGCTCTGTGCCAAGGAAGGAGTGAGGGCAGTGAGCAGAAAGGTGGGACCATCACATGGAAGCTGTGGGCTTGGAAGGGGGAAGGTGGCAGTAGGTGCTCTGGAAGGTTAAGGGGGAGGCTCACAGTGGGGTACTGTGCCCAACCCAACAAATCAGACTCACATGTCCATTGGGTGACATTGATGGAAGAGGCTTCTGACAAGCCTTTCACAGCAGTGACCTGCACAGCAAACTTGCTGCCTGCTTCCAGGTGAGTCCAGGTGATGTTCAGGGCATCTGGACTTAAGGTCTGGACCTGAATCCTGCTCTGGGTGCTGAGGCTATACAGAGTAACGTGGTAGTGGTCCCTCCTGCCAGGGGGCTTGTTCCAGGATGTGTAAAGCTCTGAGGAGCTGCCCGGGTTGGTAAGGCTCAGGTTTGTCGGTGCAGCAGGAACTGCAAGGAAAAGTAAGACACACGAGTTAGAGAGGAAAAGATCCACTTCTGAACATGCAGCCATCACTATACAAGGAGGTTGTGACAGGCAGGATGTGACCACAGGCCAGCTTTACCAGGAACCAGGCCAGGGTGCTCTCCTCCTTCCCTCCTCTAATTTCCTCTCCCCAGGTGCCAGCACTGATCCCATTACCCGTGGGTGTCACAGCTGCTGACCTGTGCAGCCAGTGATGTTCTCAGGGAGGGAGTGGTAGGGCCCTGCCACTGCACAGATCCTAACAAGGTAGCATGTTCCTGGTTCCAGCTGTGGCACAGTGACATTGGTGCTGTCCTTCCCTGCTTCCAGGTTCCTTGGTAGTGCAGAAGAGCCCTCCTCGAGCACGCTGAGCAGGTATCCATCCCTCTGCCCAGGAGCAGTCTCCCAGTGCACAGCCAGAGCCCGGGCCATGCTGGCAGGGCTGGCAGAAAGGGAACGAGGAGGCAGTGGGACTGTGGGAGAGAAACAGTGTCACTGGGGACAAACCTGGGGTGCTCAGAACTGACTCTAGTTTGGGAATGAAGCTGGGAGCTGGAGGACTGTGGGGATCCACACAATGTCTAAGGCTGCTGGGAGCAGGGAGCTGTGTTCTACCGGTGTAGCCGATGGCAGTCTGCGAGGAGATGCGATGAGGCCCGGCCTGGGAAATGATCTCCACGCGGTACCGGGACCCTGGCACCAGCCCCTCCAGGTCGAGCTGGGTGACTCCACGGGGGACAGACACATTCCTGATGATGGACAGGGACTCAGCCACTGAGAGCTGTACCAAATGATCTCTGCCACCTCCGGACTCCACCCAGCTCACGTGCAGCTCCTGGGGTTTCCGTCCAGGCTGCACGCTCACGTTAGCCAGGGACAGTGGATCTGGAGGAAAGCAGAGCATGGAGACCCATCAGGTGGTGGAGGAGCCACCTGGAAAAGCCAGGGCACAGTCTGAACCTCTGCACAGACCTGAAAGAGAAGTGAGGGCACCTGACCACTAGATCTCCTGTTCTCCTGGGGGACATGGAAGCTGCCTGTGCATGTCCTCAGGGTGCTGCTAGCAGGCAGGTGTTGAGAGCACACCACACTCCCAGTGCTTCACAGACAGGAGCAGCAAGCCCATACAGGTCTCTGTGCTTCCTCCCTCACATCCCTGTCCCCATCAGTCCCTGGCTGGCCTTGAGAAAACCAGTGGTCTAGGCAGAAGGTTCAACTTGACTGAGAAAACCTAAGCTGGGGAAAAGGGTCTTTTTGGGGCTCAGCATACAGCACCTAACCTATGACACATGCTCTGCCCTCCAGGACAAGGAACATGCAGGTCTCAAGAAAGCCCTCCCTCCACACAGACAAGTTTGTGTCACTGCAAGTCTTGCAGGCAGTGCCAAGATGTCCCATCCCTGCAAGAGACTAGGAATACTTCTGACTCACATGTCCACTCAGTGGCAAAATGTGACGAGGATCTGTATGGGCCAGCGAGGACAGTCACCTTCAGGAAGTACTGTGTGCCAGGGGACAGCCCCAGGAATGTGAAGTTTCGGGTGTTTGGCCCCACTGAGGTGTTCCTCTGTGCTGCATGGCTCTTGCTGTAGAGCTGGAGGTGGAACTGGTCCACATCACCAGCAGCCTTGTCCCAGAAGGCCGAGAGCCCCATTGGGCGCCGTGTGTTGGTCAGCGTCACGCCGGCCGGAGCCAGGGGGTCTGAGAGAGAAGAGACACCCAGACAGTGAGAGGAGGCTGTGGTGTGGTGTGGGGGCTGCACACACTTGTCCTGAGCACCCTCCACTGTCTGTGCCTGCTGGGGTTAGGTCAAGAGTCAGCACACCAAACCCAGAGCAGCCAGAGCTCCACAGCAGAAATGGGAGCAGGTCCCCACCTTCCCCTGGGTGACATTTGGAAATGTTTTCTGTTCAGTGACGAGCACCTCCTGCACTGCAGACCCTTTTACTTCCAACATGGCTGAGTGTGGCTCCAGCTGGGCACCCATTCTGTCTGTCCATGCACCCCTGCCTCTGATTCCCCACCCTCCCACACATGGGCCACTCTCCCGCTGGGAGCGTGCTGCTCTCGTGGGCAGGGGTGGTTGTGACCTGCAGCAGGGTGAGGTGGGACTGTCACACTCACAGGTCCAGTCGGTGGCTGATCGAACAGGGGACCTGTAAGGCCCAGCCAGAGCAGCCATCTCCAGTGTGTACTGTCGCCCAGGGACCAGGTTCTCCAAGGTGACATTCGTCCAGTCACTCCCCACAGTCACATTCCCGACCTGCTCCTGGGACTTGGTTTCCCAGAGGGTCCCCGTGTAGCCAGTGCTGCCAGAGGAAACTGCTCTCCAGGAGGCTTGCAGAGAGGTGCTGTGGCCCCCATTGCTGAGGGTCAGCTGCTCTAGGGGTAAAGGATCTAGAAAAGGAAAGGTCTAGAATCACCTGGCAGAAGTACAACTCCAAATGTGCTGGGGCAGGAGTCCCCTCCCTGGGAAAACCTGCATCCAGGTGCTTTGCCCACTGCCACCCCTGCCGATACCCACACACCAGGGACTAGGCCAGCACAGTTCAAACCAGCACAGAGAAAAAATCATTCTGGTGCTGGAGGAGGTGGTGGGTGGTGGAGGCTCAAGGCAGTGGTGCCTGAGCAGTGCCACAGGAGAGCGGGCAGAAGAGAAGGAGGAGGGCACTGGGCTCAGCTGCCCATTGTGCCTGGTGATTGGGAAAAAGTGCAGGGTCAAACACATCCAGCAGCACCTCTGCCTCCTTCTGAGCCTTTTGCCCAGTTATTGGATGAAGCTATAGAAGATGTGTGCTGTCAGTGCACTGAGGTGTGACATCAGGGGAAGGGCAGGATGCAGTGGGAACCCGGGGCTGTGGCACTCACATGTCCAGTTGGAGATGCTCCGGGGTGAGGATGTGTAGGGACCAGCCACAGTGCTGACCTCAAAGGTGTAGAGGGTCCCAGGGTGGAGGTCCTCATAGGTGAAGCTCGTGACACCCCTGAGAAAGGAGCTGTTCTTCACAGGGTGATCTGCAAGGCTGAGGACCAGCAGATAGCCCTCTCCTGATGCCTCCTCCCAGCTGGCCAGCAGGCTGTGGGGGCTACCCTGGCTGGACAGGCTCACAGCAGATGGTGCTCGTGGTTCTGCAAGGGACAAGGACAGCACGACATGGGGCAGTGCATCAGGCAGGAAGATTGCTTTCACAAGGTATTTTCTGCTTTTCATCTGCTCTAGGTGACCCTAGAACAGAGGGGTTGGACTTGATGATCTCCAGAGGTCCCTTCCAACCCTAACAGTTCTGTGATTCTGTGACATTGCAGTTGTCTCCAATTCACACAGGGGCAGAAGGGGCTGCAGGGAGAGCTCTGAGTGCCCCCAGCACCTCCCCACACTGTGTACAGCTCCAATCGTCCCTTCCCAGGGTGGCAGCTCTGGGACAGCACAAACTGTGACTTCACAAGTCACCCAAGAGAGACTGAGCACAGGGAGATGCCCCCTCTGGGGGGGCTGGTAGTGCTTCCCTGCCCACCCATCCAGCTGTGGTGAGAGGAAGGGCGGAAGCTGCCTGCAGCCTGCCAAACAGAGCCTAGAAGGCACAAAGCAGGATCTGGTCTTGATATGTGCCTGACACTTGCTGGCACAAGCCTGCCTAGGACCTCGGAGCCCACCCTCACCAGGAACTGTGGGGAGGCAGATTTTGCTGCTCTGATCCACCACCTACTCCAGAAATCAGGTGTCCCCGGTGCCCAGTCCCTGTGCCTGCCTCACCCCCAGCCCCCTCCAGGCAGCAGCCCCTTCATCAGGCAGCAGGAACAGTTTCAAGGGCCAAGCATGGGCTTTCTGCTCACCTGTCCAGGCTGCTGTGCTGTGTGCTGATGCCCTGTACGGCCCTGCCACCACCACCACCTGGACAGAGTACTGCTGGCCAGGGCTCAGCCCGTGGAAGGTGACGTGGTCATTGTCCCCACCAACGGAGATGTTCCTTGTCGGGGCACTGCCCTCTCCCTCCTGCAGTGTCACCAGGTAGAAGTCCCTCTGTCCCCCTGGGACGCTCCAGCGAGCCTCTAAGGAGTTCTGCTCCTCTGCCCTGCTCAGGGTCACATTGCCAGGGCTCAGGGGGTCTGGAAGGGAATAGGATTGTGTGAGTCAGGGTTATGGGGTGCTCTGTACCCCTTACTCTCCTGAGCCTCATTCCTGGCAGGGTTGTTATGTCCAGCCTTAGACATCCTTCTGGAGTGAGCCATCTGCACTCCCCAGCACAAGCATTCCTGTTCTAACATAGTCCAGACAAAGCTGGCAGCCTTGCTCAGAAATTCCTAAAAGTCTCCCTCAACTCCATTCCCATCCCTCCATGAGCTTGCTGATATTCCCAGGAACTGGCCTGGACCAAACCCCTGGCCAGACGCCCCTGGCTTGTGCATCTGGCATGGGGGAATTTTGTTCAGTGGAGCAGGTCAGAGCTGCAGACAGCAACAGCAGGGATCAGCCTCACTCCAGAGCAGAAACAAACCAGCTGGAGCTCTGGAGGCCTTCCAAAATCCCATCTGCAGAGTCAGCAGGGAGCAGGCTCCAACTTCCCAGGCTGACAGGTGGAGCTAGAAGGAGCTGGAGACTTGACACCTGGTGGCACCCAGGTCCTCCCAGCATACACATGACCAGTGTTTGGCCAGTACTAGGACAAGTCACTGGCCACAGCAGCTCTGAGTCTGCAGCTTGGCACCTCCATCATTTGAGGGCCAATGTTACTTTGATGTTTGGTGTGAATCTGCTTGGCCCTCTCCATTTCCCTCCTGGTTTTCTTAGAAACATCCAGGAGAGCAAGTTCAGGACTGGAACTTTTTACTGGGCTATGGACGTGGTATCACCAGCAAAGTCCTCTCTTTCAGAGCCCTCATCAGCCTGAGGCCAGAGCAGAGAGTGGTCTGGGAGAATGGTGCAATAGCGGGTTCTGGGAGGGCTGTCCTCACTGTTTTGACCTGCCAGAGGCTCCTGGATTCCCTGGCTGTATTTATACAGCACCCATCATGTTGGGAACATCCACCAGCATGTGGTTATCAGGTGCTACCACATAATATCCTTGACAGCAATCAAAGAGCATTGAAAATCCATTTCATAGAATCGCAGAATTGTGGAATGGTTTGGATTGGAAAGGACCTTGAACCTCATTCATTCCACCCTGCTGTCATGGGCAGGGGCACCTTCCCCTATCCCAACCCTCCAGCCCTGTCCAACCTGGCCTTGGACACTCCCAAGGTTGGGGCAGCCACAGCTTCTCTGCACAACCTCTGCCAGGGCCTCCCCACCCTTACAGGGAAGATTTTCTTCCTAACATCTAATCTAAAGCTCTCCTATTTTAGTTTAAAACCATTCATCCCTTGTCCTATCACCGTAAAATGATGCCCATGTAAAAAGTCTTTCTCATTCTTCTATAAGCCCCTCCCAGAGGCCTCCAGTTCAAACCAGCTCAACTGCTGCTCCCTTGCTCCATTTTTTTTTGCTGCCCTTGTACAGCCCTGAGGCACATGAGAGCCAAGCCCCAGCAGCACTGAACTCCAGTGGATCTGCTGCCCTTCCATCCTCCTACTGAGGGAGAGACCACTGGCTGCTCCCACTGCATCCCAGGGAGAAGCAGGGGATCCACCTGCTGAAGGGATTCACTGGCCCCACTACAGCAGTGCCCCAGAGCTGAGTCCAGGAGCAGCTTCCAGCCAGATGCAAGCAAAAGCACCCTGTGCACCCAAGGCTTTGGCAGGAGACCTTTGGATTCAGAGGCTGGACCAGAGGCAGGGAGAAGGCTGGGGCCACCAAGTTCATACTCACATGTCCAGGCAGTGGCATTGGGTCCCAGCACGGTGTAGGACCCAGCTGTGGCACTGAGCCCCAGCCAGTACTGAGTGCCAGGGTGCAGATGCTGGAAGGTGTAGCTGCTGAGGCCCCTCCTGGCTGACAGGGTCGTGCTGACCTTTTGTGTGAGGAGGTTGCGGAGCTCAAGGTGGAGCCAGGCAGCCCCTGCAGCATCTGCCCAGGAGGCGACGAGGCTGGTGCTGGAAGCTGGGCTGAGCCTCAGCTGGGTGGGGATGGAGGGAGCTGAGGGGAAGAGCAGGACACAACAAGGTTCAGCACAGGGGACGGTGGTCCGTGGACCCTCCTCTCTCCCCAGAGGCACCTGTGCCCACAGCTGCTCTCTATGGCATGGGGGCTGAAAGTCTGGGAGGGTTCTACTGATGTCCCTCCCGTGCCCCCTCCCACCCAGGCTGGAGGGCCCTCGAGGTCCCTCCACATTGACATGTTCTTTCAGGCTGCGGGGCAGAGGGGTGGCAGACTGGGTACTGCAGCACTCCTTCAACTCTCAGCAGCCAAGAGATCCAGGATCCCCAGACTGCCCCTCTCCCTTAGGAACAGACAAATCTGAGCCACGGGTGCTGCAAGGCAGGCCCAAGGTGCAAAGTTTTCCCCTTGGCCCAGGCACTCAGCTCACAGTGGGGATGTGAAACACCCTAGCTGTTCCCCACCATACACAAGCTCCCAAGCCCGGAGACCTCCTCCCCTTGCCAGCCCAGCATATGTGCTGCATCCTTCCTGTCAAACCCTTTCTACCACCCCCTCCTCCTTGGGCAGGCACACCCACCACTCCCTACCTGTCCACTGGTGGATACTGGTGCTGGCCTGGCTGGACCCAGCCAGCGTGCTGACCTTCAGGGCATACTCGCTGCCGGCCAGCAGCCCGTCGAAGAGGAAGGTGGAGGCGCTGGGCAGGAGGGACACGTTCCTCAGCAGGCTCTGGGAGTCGCTGTGCCACAGGGCCAGGCTGTAGCCGTCCCGCCGGCCCGGCCCGTGCGCCCAGGCTGCCCGCAGCGAGACCGCGCTGCCGCCGCTGCTCAGGCTCAGGTTGTGCACGGGGGCCGGACCTGCATCGGACACGGCACGGGCACTGCTGGCTGCTTGCCTGGCAGTGCCTGACCTGGCAAGCTGCTCACAGGCTCTGGAACTTGCCTTTGCCTGGTTGAGGTGCTGCCAGCCAACTTCACAGGACTCGGTCACAGAATCCTGGAATGGTTTGGGTTGGAAGGGACCTTAAAGCTCATCCAGCCCCACCTCCTGCCATGGGCAGGGACATCTTCCACTATCCCTAGTTGTTCCAAGCCCTGACAGCCTGGCCTTGGGCACTCCAGGGATAGGGTAGCCAAAGTTTCTCTGGACAACCTGTGCCAGGACTTCACCACCTTCAAAGGCAAGAATTTCTTCCTAAGATCCGATCTAAATTTCTCTGTCAGTTTTAAACTCTTCCCCCTTGTCCTGCCACATCTGCATGTGTAAAAAGTCTCTATTTCTCTATTTTCAAATCCCTTTTAGGTACTAAAAGGCATTTTAAGGTCACCCCGGAGCCTTCTCCTCTCCAGGCTGAACAATCCCAGCTCCCTCAGCCTGCCTCCAGAACAGAGGATTCCCCAAGCACAGCCCCATCACCTCCGTGACCACTCACCAGCCTCCCATGGGCTGTGTGGGCTGCACCATCCCCTTGGATCAGTCTCAGCAGTTACTCTGAACTGAGCAGGGACGGTTGGTCAGGGCCAACAGGTAAAGGTGAAGCCATCATCAGCTGGAAGCTCACCTGCTGACAGGTCCTCTGTTCCTGCTGGCCCTGTGGATCCTGCCACCTGCCTTTCTGTAACAACCAGCTTCTGCTTCCACCACTGCTGCCTGACACCAGCCCTTCCACTGTCCAATCTCCTCCCTCCAGCTCTATTCTCCTTTGCTAGGTTTCCCACCTTCACCTGCACTGATTTACTCAGGATCTTCTGGAGAGGTGCAGGCAAGGGCTGCCATCCCCACCTGAGCTGTAGAGCCATCAGCCCTGTCCCCATTTCCAGCTCTTGGCACAGAGGAAGGCCTGGGGGTGTGCAGTGATGGACAGAGATGTGCCAAAACTGCGGAGCAAATGCTCGTTCCTTGTAGCTATTTCTAGACCTCCAGGCATGACATTTTCCACCCCTCAGCTCTCTGCAGGCCACATTTTGGGCTGGCCCATCATTACCTCCATTATTCTAGGAGGAGAAGACACAGCATGAGCCCAGCCCATACAAAATGCAGGCGCAGGACCCTTCCTCCCCAAGGATGAGGGAATGACCCCTAAGAGTCTGGGGACCCAGGAAGGACTCTAGTTCTTGTGAAAGTGAGGAAAAGCCCAACCTCCCATGAACTAGGACTCCAAACAGCACAACAATCACTGGTGGGAGCACTGAGGTCCTGGGGAGCCCTTACTTGTCTGTGCTGTGAGGGTCTGGCTGGTGGTATTCATGCAGTCCAGCGTGGCTGTCACCTCAATCTCGTAGTGCGTGCCAGGAGTCAGCCCATGGAACCAGAAGCTGGTGGTGTTGGGTCCAGCAGACACATTCTGCAGCAGTGTGCCTGACCCCAGGGAGGAGAGGGCGAGCAAATATCCCTTGGCACCTCCCTGTGGCTCATCCCAGGACAGAAGGAGGGAGTCTGACCGGCCGTGGTCACTCACACTGACATTCAGGAGGGTGCCTGCAGAGGCAAATCCAAAACTCTCAGCAGGGATTGGTGGTGCTGGGTGCCAGGCGGCAGGGCCAGCTCCCAGCCACCCACCCTTGCTGGGGTACACCAGGTACTGGCCACCATCCTGACCCTGAGGGCTCTGAACAGCCTTTGGGAAAAACAAGAACGTTCAGAAACCTTCATGGACTCAGGTCAAAGAGCTGTCAAAGAGATGCTCCTAAGCATGGAGCATCTGCCCCACTGGAGAAAGACCAGAAGGCTTCAGGTCATCATGTGCTTAGTCCAGAGAGTCCTGGTTTAAGGCAGAGAAGTTCCCTGGGTGGGTATAATCCATTGCTCATCACCTTGATTGGCTTGAGCCCCCAAAAAGATGTCGAAGGTTCTGGGTCCACCATGGAGAAGCAAGCCAGTGGCCAGTTAGGTGGCAGGATGGATATGGCAGGGGGGGCCATTATGCTCCCTGCAATAGTCTCTGGCTCTGTGTGGGCTCTGACAAAGGAGGGGGCAAAGGCTGCTTTGGGGGGACCCACACAATGACTTGCCCACATCCTGCCCAGTTCAGAGGTGACATGGGAAGAGTGGACACTGCATACATGGAGGAAAAGACTGGCCCCAGCTCCTGCTGAGGCATGTCCCTGCCTTGGTTGTGCTGCAGCAGCGAGGTCAGTGTGCTGGGGCTGTGGGATCCCAATGGAGAGTGTCTGGGGACAGGGAAGTGGCATACAGGGCTTGGCCTGACTGGTGGGTCAGTGGCTGAAACTGGTATTGAATTCCTGCCCTTAGAGCTGCTCAGGAGTCACCTACACAACAGGAGCCAGGCAGAGCCAGTCTGTCAGGCCCAAGCTGGAGGTGTGACCATGGCAGGGTCCATCTCTGCCTCACGATATCTCCAGCAGATTGTTGCACACCCCTATCCTCAGCCTTGTGGTCAGTCATGGAACCATTTAGGGTGGAAAAGCCCTTTAAGATCCTTGAGTCCAACTGTTCCCTCAGCACTAACCCAAGTCCCCAGGTGCCACATCCATGAGCTTTCTATTGCTCTCAGCCTTTGGAGAATGCCAGAACAGCTCCAATGCTAATAAGACATTTGTGTAATAATTAGCACTTAAAACTGATGGTGTGCAGCAGGTTATGGCAGGCTTACACAGAGTCTGGCACAGTGAGCCAGCATGAACCAAGCACAATGACTGCCCCAGAGGCCTGCCATGGGCCCCCTTTACACAGCCAGGGGGAGCAGTGTGGGGTGAACCCAGGGCAGGGACACCATTGGCACTGCTCAGGAGCTCTGTGTCTCTCCCAGAGCTGAACACTTTCAGAACTATGTGCAACTTCTGTTCCATGCAATGCTGTAGTTTGGAGCCTGCTGATGAGGGCAAAGGGACCAGAGGACATCAGACAGACAGGAACAGGGAAAGGTCGTCTCAGTGCCATCCCTGAAAAGTTCAACTGCATATTTGGGATCAGACAGCTCAGGAAGGGATAGCTAAATGCAGCTGGGTGCCCATGGGTGAGGTGTCTATACCCAGGCCAGCTGCCCTGGGCTACCCTTGCTGTCAGCAGACACCCAGAGAACCAGGCACAGCTGACCTGAAGGCAACCCACAGGTCATTGTCCTGCCTGCTGTACAGGCAAATCATTACTGCAAGCTCTTCCTTATCTCCTGAAGGTATGAGTTCTCAGCCCATGTTTCTCTGCTTGAGTTTCCAGCAGAGTCATCACCTGTCTCGCTCTGTCACCTTCCTCACATCTGCAGCACAAATGTACCTGAAACAGGCCAGAGGCCTGTGACCCCAGCACTGCTCATGTTCCCACTCATCACATCACAGACAGCACATCCAGATACACCTCATGCCCTGACAGGTGCCTGTGGATCATCCAGGTGACGATGGCACATGCTGATGCCATGTGGGCACTGTGCTGGCTCCAAGCCTACAGCAGCCATGGGGCTGCCTTACAGATTCTGATCCTACCCAAGCAACTCCAAGGCTCCTATGGCTGCTCTGCACCTGGTGCTCTGCAGAAGCAGAGAGCTCTGGAGCCTTGTCCATTTCTCACAGTGCCCCATCATACAGCTGGTTGGTGGAGAAGGATGGGACTGACTCTCCCCCTTCCCTGGGCATGATGTGTAGCCTGTAGTTAGCCTAAAGAAGAGTATTTACAAAGCTGCTCTTTACTCCAAGTCCTGGTCCAGTGCACCTGCTCATCTCACCCCTTCAGACACCGAGAGCATCCCACCCTCCTCAGCCTAGGAACCTCACTCCTGTGACTCACCTTTTTCACCACGTGCATCCTGGCCCTCCAGCCCTGCCTGTGCTGTGTGGTTGCATCCCTCGCCCTGGGGGATTGAAGGTGTCAAGTGAGAGAGGGGCAGGATGAGGGGGGCTGAGCTGAGACCAACACCTGGGAGAGGTGCCCTGTGCCAAGCACAGGACCTGGCCAGGCACAGGTCCCACCCTGACATGGCATCTGGGCTGTGACCCCTTTTCCTAGGAGAGCCTGGGCCAATTCTCAGACCTCCCTTAGCCAAGGCAGGAAGACAGACTTGGCAGACACAGCTTGTGGGCTGCCCTGGCCTTTTGCACGGGTCCTGGGGCTGCAGAACAACACGGGGCCATGCCCACAGGGGAACCAAACCAGCCGGGGCACAGGAGATCTGGAGAGAGAGCAAGGGATTGAGCTCTGGACAGAGCCTGGCAATCTCATCCCCTCTACAGGCAAACCTCCTTCCCACCATCAAGGGGAGAGGATGGAGGGACCAGAGACCTCAGTACAGCTCCACCCCCCACGGGCAGAACAGAGTCCCCGGAGCCCCTGGAAGCCTCCTCGGCAGCGGGGACACCCTTCTCCCACAGCCTGCTCCCAGCAGGGTGTGCCCGGCTTTAGACTGGCGTCAGTTCCCCCCACGTTAAAGGAAATGTCTCCTGCCCACTCCCTGTCCTGCAACAAGCCACAGCAGAACCATCATCTTCCTGGCGTTCTTTTCCCTCGGCTCTGCGGGCAGACTCGTTCCGCTCCCCACCGGTCGCAGGGCTTTTGGCAGAGGAGAGCGAAGCGGCTGGGGACTCCTGGGAACAACAGCCGGGCCGCTGCCGGGCGAGGAGCCGCGCAGCCACGGCAACAGGGACACGCTGCGGTCCCAGGCAGCGGGCCCAGGGTCCCAGGGCGAGGGGCAGCGGGGGAAGCGCCGCTCGGGATGGCGAACGCCGCCGATGTGGCGCAGCTGCACGGCCAGACAGAGGCACCCGCAGCCCTGAGCCCTTCGCCGCCGGGACAGCCCCTCGCGGCATCGAGAGGGAGCCAAGAGCTGCGGGGCCGAAGCGGGGGCTGGGGAGACAAGCGCTTACCTCTGCCAGGGTCCCTGGGAGCCGCGGCACCCACAGCACCAGCAGCGGCAGCAGCAGAGGCCTCATGGGGGACCTGGTGGCAGCAGATCACGGGGGTGACAAGTTGGGGGGGGGGGGGCAGCTTCCTAGCACTCGCTGTCCCCAGCCAGCCCCTTGTCCCACGGGAGCCAGGAGCCGTGTCCCCACATGCTTTCCGAGCGAGGGTGACAAGATAACATCAATGGGCACCGGCCAGCCAGTGGCACCTCGGCCGGGCCCGCTGGCCCTGGGCGGGGGCAGAGCTCGCCTCCGACCCGGGAGAAGCCCAGCGGGGGCGGCTGCCTCTCGCTGGGCGCATTTGCGGATGTCCCCGCAGGTCCGTGTCCTCTGCGGTGACTCCGCAGCTGGCCCGCGGAGAGCGGCTGCGGGCAGAGCTGCCGGCCGGGGCTGGGGGCTCGCTGCTGGCCGGGGGCTCGGGGCACCGCTGCTCTGCCGGCCTGGAGCCCGCTCTGGCATCAGCAGGAGCGCCGGGGAGCTGGACGAGCGGGAGGGGCGGGAGCAGCGGCAGGGGAGGAGACAGGACGGGACTGATGGCGGCTCCAGGCTGGGAGGGCGCGCCCGAACCAGCCCCCGGCGCGGGGAGGGAGGGAAGGAGGGCGCAGCGCTGGGCTGGGATGCTGGAGGGAGCCCGGGCACGCGTGTGGCCGTGGAGTGCTGTGCACCTGGGCTCTCTCTCTGCCGCACCTTCCGGCACCCCCAGCTCTGTGTGCTTCCATTCCTGCGCACGTGCGGCTGGGAGTGGGGGTTTGGGTACGCCGAGGGCAGGGATCGGGGTGTTCCTGTGCCGTGCCCATGGCATGGCGGTCCGCAGGTTGCGGCGGGGGGAAGTGCACACCTTGGGAGGCTCCTGAGCGTGGCATCTCACAGGCACAGAGGTGCCCAAACCACGCTTTGCCCATCTGAGGGGGCGGCTGAAGCGAGCAGTGCCCGGGTGGGAAGGCGCTGTGCTCTGGGGGCTGTGCCCCGGGCTGCGTGCAGGGCCGTGCTCTGCGGTGCTCTGCGGTGCCTGTGCAATGCGTGGCAGAGTGCCAGCTCGCATTCAGAGCAGAGATGCCATTGGCTTCACATCAGCGCTGGAGATCTGGGACAGTGCTGGAAGAGGTTCAGTGATGCATCAGCCCGGAAGCCAGTACAGCCTTTGTGGCCGTGGGAGTCTATCCCAGTGGCCAGCATGGCCACCTATGGGGTTATTCAAGCTCTGCTCATTATTGTGAGCCACCGAGCTGTCAGAGTAGGACACACCCCCCACCTGTCTTCTAGAACACCAGAATCCCTCGACAAAAACTCAGAAGTTTGTCAGGTGGGACCTGTGACAGAACAACTCCCAGTATCTGAACAAAGTCAAGGGAAAGCTCCAGCTCTTGCATGCAGTTAAGAAGAGAGGGGGACACAGGGGACCTGGTCTAGGACCCATCTCCAACCCTGGTCCATACCCCAACCCTTCTGACAACCCCCAGGCTGACAGAGCCAGCTGGGAAAGGGGACGGTGAACATGAATCCCCTTCCTTTTGCATGGGCAACAGTTAATTTCCCAGGCCCTGGCCAAATGGGACTGGTGCCAGGAGTCTGGGTCCGTGGTCACAGTCACGTCTCTACAGAGGTCCCTGCCTAGAGTGGGCTGAGGATAAAGAAGCCCTGCCCCTGCAGCTCAGCCCAGCAATGAGGGTTTGTTTGTCATTTCTGTCTAGGACTCAGGTGTTCCCCCAGCAGAAAGGTACAGCTCTACCACCAGAGCCTCTTTGTGTCACTCTGTCTCCAGACCTACCCTTCCCCTGCACCCTGAACACAGAGATCAGGGTGGGACCAAAAAGCAATGCCTTGGCTCAAGCACAGGCAACATTTTTAACCTTTAATGCCCACAGCTCCAAGGGCTGAATGCCAAAAATGCTGTGTGTTCATCTGCTCAGGTGATGGATGCTCAGGATAACAGCTGTGGCTCTTAGAGGTCCCCTGATAAGCATTTGGGACTGAGATCCACCAGCACGTGGGGTGATGAGGCTGGCCCATCAACCAGTGTCACAGCCACCTCTGGGGATATCCATCCCTGCTGCTGGATGCCCCCCAATGACCTGAGTGCAAGGTGAGTGCTCCCAGGCACTGGGGGTGAGGTTCTCCAGCCCCTGAGATGGAGTACCTCCCCAGAAATGAGACAGGGGGAGATTTGGGCCTGAGTGCTGCCGTCTCCAGTGGGCTGGGGACTGTTTTTAAAGGCCCCTTTCCAGAGCTGGGCAGCTGCAGCCGGCTGGGAGGAGGCTGGAGCTCCTCGCTGCAGTGAGGGTTTGCCAGGTTTACCCGGGGGCCCAGGGCAGGATCAAGGAGATTACAGCTGGCTGGACCCCAAAACATGTTTGCAAAGGGGCTTTCAGTGGAGGTCCCCATGCAGGTCCATTGTGGGGTGCAGGCTGCCAGCACAGGTGACCACACTGGGGATGGGGAGCACGGGGGTGTTTGCGCCATGAGCAGCCTGGAGGGTCCCCTGGAGGGTGGCTGGGATAGAAGCAGTGCAAGCAGTGCTGAGGACAGTGGTGTCCCTGGAGTGTGGCAGGTGATGGAAGCGCTGAATTCGAGGAGGCCCTGGCTGATGAAGCAGGGGCTGGAGGTGAGGATGGAGTGCCTTGCTGGGCTGAGAACTGTGAGCCAGAGACATGGGACAGGAGGGACCCTTGATTTGAAGGAGAACCCTGAAAAAAGACGTTGCATGCCCCAGTGTCAAAGGCAATGTCCCCTGCAGTAGTGGCAAGGACAGGAGGTATTCCCAGGCTAGAGTCAAGGTGGGGCTCCTGCAGCTTCAAAGCATACCAAAGAGCAGCTCCAGGCCAACAAGAGGACAAACCCAGCCACTGGAGTCCTAGGACACTCCAGCTGAGTTGTGCTTGCCCAGCCCAGCTGGAGAGAATCTGAGTCTGTCTGTACTTACTGCACCTGCCTGGGCACAGCCTCGGTGCCCCTGCACCAGCCTCTGCAAAGCCAGCCATCTCCACCTGCAGCCACAACCTTTGCTGCTGCAGCCCTGCCCACTGAGGCAGTTGCTCTGGACACTGGCTTGCCAAAGGAGTAAAAGGTCTGTTCTACCTGCTCTGGTCTCTGGGCTGGGCAGCCAAGCAGGGATTTCTGGAAGAGTGTTCCTGGTTATCTTGCTGCCATGCTGTGCAAGTGTAACCCTAGCCCATACCTCCCCAACCAAGAGGAGAGGTAACCTCACTTGGCATGAGGACAGGCTCGGGGGATGCCTTGCTGCCCACCCACCAGGACGGGATTGGCCTCTGAGCATGGACCAGGAGACATCCCAGCAGCTTTCACAGCCTCTGCACGTCCTGGTGGCACAGCGAGCTGTCACCTCCTGCCATGGGGACACGTGTATACCAGTCCTACTTATTTCTCTGTGGGTCCCAGTGGCTGTGCTCCCTCAGCTCAGGGAGTCTGGGCTGTGGCTGCAGTGGAAACAGCCCAAAGCACTGCTGGGAGCCAAGCCCAGGCCTCATCCCTGGCGCCGCAGGGCTCAGCAGCCTCCATGGGACAGAAGCTGCTCATGGTGTGCCAGCCCTGCCTTCCCCACGGCCACCTCAGTGACACTGTGCCACCTCAGGTAGGGACACAGAGAGAGAGAGTCCTCCTTCAGCTGGGGATACCAGACCTCCCCTCCAGTTCCCCCTGACCGTGAAGCCTTCAGCTGTGCCAAACCTAAAGACAACTGCAGAATTTTCTCCACCCAGCAGCTGGAACCAGGCCTGGAAACTCAGGGGCTGCCGAGTCATCACATTTTCCACGAAGCAGTGAACACTACCGCAAGGCGCAGGGGGATGGGGACGCCCCGCCGCCCAGGGCTGGGAGGGGACTGGGGCTGTGCAGCCAAGCCACCACCTCTGGCAAGGGGCAGAGCCTCAGCGGGGGCTGCTCATGCCCTGTGCTCCAGGGGGATCGCCCAGGAGCAGAGATGGGAAAGGGGACCCCCGACAGCATCCCTATTACTGTGGTGTCAGGTTTTGCTTGTGCTGAGGTGAGGGACAATAGCCACAGTGCAGTGGCAAAGGCCCTGCATGGCAAAGGCTCTGGGCTGTCTTCCCAAGCAGAGACAACCCCAGAGCAGAGCAGAGTCCACCCAGTTTGTTCTCCATGCACTGGCCTCCTCTCCAGGTGCCCTGGACATGGAGCTGGCAGCATTGCATTTGTCCCTGCTAAGGCATCTCCTAGAATTGAGCGTGGTCCTGCACACCTGGCAGGAGTCAAGGCCTCCCTGGGAAGCACCTGCTGGGGTGAGGATGGGCAGGGGGGACAGCAGAGTGCCTGCCTCACCCAAGGGTCCCAGTTGTGTCACAGGGTCTGTGCGAGGTGACAGTGTCAGGTGATGTTCCCAAGGTGATGTTCCCTTGCAGGGCCCCTGCCAGGGGACAGTGTGTGGCTGAGGACACTCCCACAGGGGCTCAACCTGTCACTCAGAGGGCACAACCATGACCTGGTGCTGTGGGCAATGCTGGCACTGCACAGAGGAGCCTCTACTGCTGTCTGGATGTGCAGCCGTGATGTATCTGTGGGAACTCTGCCATCCCTCCCTGGGCAGGATTCTGTGCATCCAACCTGGCACCCTACAACAACATATGCCCAGGGGCCCCATGATACAAGGGTATTAATGCCACTGGGACTGGGCTGGGAACAGCTCTGGGGCTCCTATCCTGCCTCAGACCAACACCAACCCTTTGGTCCCTGTCCCTCAGTCCCTCCCAGGGCCCACCAGCACTGTGAACTGCCCCAGGCCACAATTTCTTCTGTCTGCCGCTCTGAGGTGCTGAATGCTGCCCAGGGCTGCGAGGGAGGAACAAGAGGAACAGGCTGTTCCCAGGGCAGAATCTGCAGAGGATGCAGGTGCCAATGGGACCTCTTGCTTTGCAAGGTTCACACGCCATGGTTCTCCAACCCTAAACCCTAGAGCACTGGGATGCTCCTTCTCCAACCCCTGGCAAGTGTTTAATCATTCCCACATGGAGTCCTGCCAGCACTGCTGCTGCATCCTGACCAACGCTTTAATACCTTGGAGCTCTTCCCATTTTGCAGAGGTGGGAGGGCAGGCAGGCAGGCAGTGGGGGACATCACCCCTCTGCAGGGCAGGGCACAGCAACACTGTCCAGGCTGGGGGACAGAGGAGTGGCTCTGTTATCATCACCTGGGTGATGCTCTTTGCTCCCCCCACCCGCTGCTGAAGCCCTGGCAGCTGAGCCCGGGATGCCTGCGGGTGCGAGCCAGGCGCCTTGCAGAGCTGGGAGCGCAGGGCTGCGGTGACTCAGAGCACGCCCAAAGCCGGCAGAGCCGGGCAGACCTGCTCTGCACCCCCGGGGCGTGGGTGTCGCCCCCGGGGCTGAGCAGGCTCCGCTTCCCCTGGCCAGGCAACAGACACTCACTGGGGAGGACTGAGAGCAGTCAGGATAGTGCCGGTCCCAGATCTACAACAAGTAGTGCTGGGGCAGCACCTGGCTCCAAAATCACCCACTCTGTCACCAACAGCCTGTGAAGTCCTGTGGGTCTCTGCTCCCACCCTGTGATGGGGCTGGCAGCAGGGGTGATTTGCTGCAAGGATGCCATGCACACAGATCCAAGAAGTAGCCATGAAGCAGCTCCCAGTGCCCGCTTGTGCCGCACCATGGCGAGATTCCCCCCGCACAGGCACAGCCACTGCGTGCCAGGCTCTGCCCCTGGCACAGCCCTGCTCGGAGGCTGCCCATCCCCTGCCGCCCCCCCGGGCTGTGGCATCAGGTTTGCCTGCACCGTGCCAGGGCACAGGAAGCTCCGCACTCCTTTCTCCGCTGCATGCATCCTGGCTTCGACCAGGGGAAGAGGGAGGGGGACAAGGAATGGGACCCATACCTCAGCTGGTGAGTGTCCCTGGCGTGGTCCACAGCCCGTTCCAGTGAGCCTGGCGCGTGTGGTGTCAACTTGGCACGCTCACACTCACCCGTTTACTCTGCTTGTGCACGGCCCTGACGTGCAAGTCTGGGCTGGACCGGTGGGAAGGCCCGCCTGGGCTCGCCCAGCTCTCAGCTGCAGGATGCTGGGGAGGAGGGATCAGCTGGACAGGGATGTCTCCCGTGGCCCCTTGAGGGCAAGGGTCTGCACTTCAGGGGCAGGAGCTCTGTGCCAACACTGCAGGTTGGGCACGGCTCACTCCTCCCTGCACCTTGCCAGAGTTTGTCCTACATGCTGTGGTTTCAGCCAGGTGCTGGGGACCTGTTGTCCCTGAAAATCAGCCTTCTGATTTGTTTTAGTATAATGGAGTCAGTTCTCCTGAATTATAAGATAAACAAGAATCATATTTGCATTCCTTTATAAAAGATATCACCTGATGGACTTCTCAAGTGACCAGTGGAGATGGAGAGGTGGGAACTTCTCTGTCCAATCTCTGATCACTGTCCATAAACTTATATATATGAGGTCAACAATAAACTGGAGACTTCTTTTCTTCTTCTCTACCTGAACACCTGTTGTGTGTGTTACTGTGTGTTTCTATCTACATCACAGTAACAGGGACCCTTGGTTATGCTGAGCTTCCCTTGTGCTGCTGCTGCAAAGAGGAACAGGGAGAGCCCCAGGACAGTGATGAAGTCAGCACGAGCATCCAGCCCATGCACCAGCCCTGAAGGTGGCTGTGGGTTGTGATTGCCAAAGGCATTGCCGCCCGGAGCTCCATCAGACCAAGCACCATCCCAGAGCAAAGGCATCCTGACCCCTCAGTCCCTCAGCAGGGGATGGAGAGGAGCTGGTGCACTGGCTCAGGAGGCACACAGCATTCCAAGAGCTTGTCCAGAATGGCACTTATTGTCACCCTGGTGCATGGGTGGCAGCTGGTCCCTGGGGACAAAGAGAGGGGTCTTGCCAGTGGGTTTGGAGGAGAGCTGGGAGCAGGTCCCAAGGTGCTCCCACTCCCATCTTGGTGGATGTGGCAGGAGGAGGTGCAATAGCCACAGCACTGAGTGTGAGGACTTCTCTCTCCTCCAGTCCCGGCTGTGGGCAAGGTCTGGACCTCACAGGTGCCATCTCCTTGCCAGAGGCTGGCAGGATGAGCCAGCTTAGCTTCACATGGGAGCAGTGGGTTCCTGCATGCTGTGCAGAGCAGTGGAGGAGTTCTTCACCCAGCCCTTGCCAGTCCCACAAAGGAGGGTCACACATTTCAGTCGCACTCAAGGTCCCAAAGGGCACCCATCCCCACCTCAGCTGGGCTAAACTTTCTGCAGATAGGGAGAGGGACAGCAAGAGGAAGACCTGGACACTGCTGCCACACTCCACAGTGATGTGAAAACCCAGCCTCCAAATTTGGAAAGAAGCTCAGTTTCCAAATACCACCATGAGCTGAAAATCCCAAGTCAAAATGAAACCAGCCCCAGCCTCTGGTTCAAAGTTTCCTGTATTAAAACAAACCTGCAGACAGCTGCATTTGCACACAAAAGGTTTTGTTTTCAGGAGGAAGGTTATTTTTTCAGAGGAGTAAACACAAAGCCTGCCCATCTTTTATGTCACAGGGTAGGAAGGAGATCTGCTAGCAGCTCAGGTCACAGGCAGGGCATTGTCCCCTCTTACTGCCTGGCTGCTGTCCCTCTCCCATGTGCCCTGGCATGTGCCAGTGCCAACACCAACACCCCCATCAATGCCACCACCACCTTTTCCAGTGGCAAGCCCTGGACCAAGGCTTTTCACACCCATTCCCATAGCTGTGACATCTCTGAGAGTCCCAGGCCATGGGGACAGGCTGTTGCACTGCAGCAGTCCTGGGAAGCTGTGGTGTGGCACCCAGGGGTGCTCCTGTCCCTGCATTGTGGCTGCAGCCTTGGCAGTGCCTGCTTGTGCAGCTCCTCAGCTTCTCCCTGGCTTCTCCTGCAGCTCCTGATGCCAAACACGAGTCCATCTTGAAGACTGTCAGCAGTGCCTGCTGCTTTGCATCCAGCCCCCAGCACAAGCAGCTCTGCTTCTTCACAGGAGCAGCTGGGAGACCCCTTCTGGGTTCTGCTCCCGCAGCCCAGCTGCAGGGAGCCCCAACACCACCCTCCTCAGGCTGAGGCATGTTTGGGGCTGGCACAGCCTAGCTGCTCCCCAGGGCGCTGCTGAGGGCAGCCACACATCCCAGCAGTAGCTGCTTCTTGGGACATGTCTTGGCCACGGGCACAGGGCCCACAGCCATTGATTGCCACAGGCTCTGCTGGCACACGCTCAGCCTCGCCTGGAGGCTGCTGCAGTTCTGGAGCAGGGGTGAGGTGGATGCAGAGGGATGCAGGATCAGCACCCTCCACTGTTGCCTGCTGACAATTTTGTCTGTCCTTTCAGCCTCTGCTGCTTGACTAGGGTCAGTGGGACCATTCACTAGGTCTTCCAGAGTGACACAGAGCTCAGCCTTGGCTCTCCAGGAGTCCCCAGTCAAGTGTCCATTGAATTGGCCATCCTGATTTGAAGGTTTGGGGTATGGAGCATCTGTAAGGCTTGGAGGCCTGCTCAGATGCCAGACTTGGAGTGCTGGTCCCTGGCAGAAGCTCTTTTCACCTCAGAACTGGAACACACCTGCCTTGCCTCAGTTTACCATCCACACACCAGGAAGCAGAGATGCTCTGCTGCTGGAGGGGAGGGAGAGCAGACTGGTAACAGTGATGCATCAAGCTTTTCTGAGCCTCCTCATCCCCTCCTGGGCACTCATTAGCAGCATGTTTGGCATCTGGGCTGCAAAGCCACGCTGTCCTGCTGTCCTGCATCTCTCATGGGTGGTGGCTGGGTTGGGTTGGGCTGGGCTTGCTGCAAGGCCTGGAGGAACAGCCCCAAGGCTCAGAGGGATCAGCTGGGCTGCCGTTCAGCTTGAGCCACTTGTCTGGGAGAGCCTAAAACAACAAACATCGCAGAATAAGGGAATGTTTCACTGCTTCTTTTGGTTGAGTGGTTTCCTGTTTTCTAAGGAGCTCTTCCAGCACCTCTGGGGCAGAGGACTTGCCTGCACAGAGCCTGGTCCCAGAGCAGATCCCTGTCTGGGAGGCAAGTTCTGCTGCTTGACATCTGGCAGAGGAAGAGGTTGCAAAAGATCGGCCGTGACCTCTGCCAGAGACCTGCAGCAGGAGTGCTGGAGGTTCGGATTTTCCCTTTTTTTTTTTCTCTTCCTCTCAGGGAATTTTGTCCCATCTGTTGCCTGAGATGATAACAACCGGTTAGAGACAAAAGAAGTGGCCAAGGTAGGGGAAAGGGTGCAGCTGTCTACTCCCTTAGCTGGGGGATTGTCTCTTGGGAAGGACAGAGATACCCCGAGATTTTGGCTGGGGGTGAGGGCTGGGCCCAGCTCCTTGCCTCTCTCACACTTGGATCCAAGGAGAACAGTCGAGTTGCTGCTACTGTGGGGAGAATTCACTGCCACCACGGAGTCAAGCCCTGTACTGCTTTGTCAGGGAAATCCACAAATGCCAGAGGTTTACAACGAAAAAGGAGACAGAGGAGTCCTGCAAATCTATTCTAATAAGCGAGAGGGTCCACCGGGACACACACCCGTAGGGTTTTCTCTCTCAGGTTTCGAAGGGCGCACTCTCCTTTTACCTTGAACTCCCGGGCGCATGTTGCCCTCTTCCTTTGCCCATTGGCCGAGGTACCAGGAAGGAACAGCCTCCCCGAACTGCCTACCACATGTGCCCCCTTGAACCGCTTATTTTAACCCGAAATTCAGGGTTCTGTAGACACTCATCTGTTTCAGGAGCCGAGCTGCCTGGGCTCTGCAGCAAACCAAAGTTCGTAATTAAGACCCATTTCAAAGATGTTAACACCCATACCTTCACCCATCAAATTGTAAACATATTAGCTTTCCTCTCAGCTTCTTCCTTACTTTGGGTGAGCTTTTGCTTGTAAGAACAGCCGCTGAACTGGGACCTTATTAACACTAAGTTAACAATATTAACCTCACTGGAAAAGGGCCCTCACCACGTACCAGTGTTCCTCGGGAAAAACCCAGGAGCTGACCCATTCCGGAGGGCGCATCCCCCTGCCTGCCGCTGCCCAGCGCCGCTGTGTTCGGCCCTGGCTCTGGATTTTTCCGCTACACTTTAACCCAGCATCCCCTGCCTGCCGGGACACCCCTCAGCTCCGTTAGTTTGTGTGCCCGGCTGGGCGTGCCCGGCTCTGCCGCCCCAGCGCTCTCCGCGGTTCCAGCACAGCCCATCCCGCCCTCGGCAGGGCCCGGGCCCGGCTGCCCCGGGCGTTTTTCAGCCGCCCCTTCCCCACGGCTGCCGCCGCCGCCATCCCCGCCTGAGGGAGCCGCGGCCGCAGCGCCGCCTGCCGGAGCGCGGGAAACACCGCCCCGCCCGGCCGGCGGCCACGAGCGCCCCTGGCGGCCGCGCCCGGAACTGCAGCGAGGGGAGAGCGCGGGAGAGGCGGGAGCGGGACCGGGACCGGGACCGGGACTGGGACTGGGACCGGGACTGGGACTGGGATGGACTGGGACTGGGACCGGGACCGGGACCGGGACTGGGACTGGGACCGGGACCGGGACTGGGACCGGGACCGGGACCGGGACCGGGACCGGGACCGGGACCGGGACCGGGACCGGGACTGGGACCGGGACCGGGACCTGGGGACCTGGGACCGGGACGGGACCGGGACCGGGACCGGGACGGGACCGGGACTGGGACTGGGACTGGGACGGGACCGGGACCTGGGACTGGGACTGGGACTGGGACTGGGACTGGGACCGGGACTGGGACCGGGACTGGGACGGGGACTGGGACTGGGACTGGGATTGGGACCGGGACTGGGACTGGGACTGGGACTGGGACCGGGACTGGGACCGGGACTGGGACCGGGACCGGGACTGGGACTGGGACTGGGACTGGGATCGGGACCGGGAGCGGGACCGGGCCAGGGGGGCGGGACTGGGCCAGCGGTTCTGGGATCGGGTCAGCGGTTCTGGACTGAGTCAGAGGTTCCGGGACCGAGTCAGCGGTTCCAGGATCGGGTCATAGGGGCGGGACCGGGTCAGGGTGTGCGGGTCAGCGGTTCTGGACCGGGTCAGGGGTTCTGAGACCGGGTCAGGGGTTCTGGGATCGGGTCAGCGTTCTGGAACCGGGTCTCCGGTTCTGGACCGGGTCAGGGGTTCTGGGACCGGGTCAGGGGTTCTGGGGCACTGGGTCTGTGGTTCTGACACTGGGTCTGCAGTTCTGGGACTGGGCCTGCAGTTCTGATTCACTGGGTCTGTGGTTCTGTGTTTCTGGGTCTGTGGTTCTGTTTGTTGCTGCTGCCGGTGTGATTGTTTATACATACCAGTAAAGAACTGTTTTTCCTTTACCCATTTCAAAGTTTCAGTCATTTGGAGGGAAGAGGTCGTATTGTCCATTCCAAGGGGGGCTCCTGCCTGCCTTGGCAGACACCTGTACTGCAAACAGGACAAGGGCACAGCGCCGTTCCTTCCCCTCTGGGCCAAAGCATCCATGGGTGTGTGGCCGCACCCAGGCTGAGGACACTGCTCGCACACACAGCCTGGCTGGTGACCCTTAGGACAGCTCGCCATGGCCTGACAGCCACCGGCACGGCCAGCAGCTCCTTGGCACTCCTGGGCTCCAGCTCTGGCTGTGGGAGCAGGAGCAGCTCGGTGCTGCAGACCCGCAGGGTGCTGCTGAAAGCAGCAGGGCAGGGCACCCCGTGGCACGTCCCTGTCGTCTCCATGTCCCCACTGCTGCTCCACGCAGCCCGGGCCATGCACCCTGCCTGTGTGTAGGATGCCAAGCAGGGTCCTGTGCAGTGTCAGCGTTGTCCCAGCCTGAGCCCATCCCTGCTCCCCTGAGCCTGAGCCCATCCCTGCTCCCCTGAGCCTGAGCCCATCCCTGCTCCCCTGAGCCTGTCCCAGCCTGAGCCCATCCCTGCTCCCCTGAGCCTGTCCCAGCCTGTGCCCATCCCTGCTCCCCTGGCCTGTCCCAGCCTGAGCCCATCCCTGCTCCCCTGAGCCTGTCTGCAGTGGGGCACACAGGGAAGGTCACCCTGCCTAGTGGTGCCCACCCAGCTCCTGCCGCCGCTCCTCTGCTCCTGCCTGGGGCCCTCTGCCCATCTTTCCTGCTTCTTCCCTGCCTGTCACTGAAACTGTCCCCTGCCCTGGAGGGTACCAGGGCTGGTGGAACCATCCCAGCAGGTCACCAGGGAAACACACAGATATTTTGTCCACTGACAAACATACTTTTCCCCTCCTCTACCACACATTATTAAAAAGGGCCAGGGCAGAGTCTGCACTGTGTCAGCCTCTGGGGCCTGGCTGATCCCTGGGGAAGAGGCAGCAGAGAGGATGCTGACATACAGGAGGGTTTCACTACTTGAATTTGTCCTGGATCCTCGTGGGAGACAGGATCCATTTGGACCTCCTCAGGGTCCAGTCCTGGATCCTTACATGCTCAGTCATCCCTGACCATGACAAAAACATGAGCCAGCCCCGTGCAGGGATGGAGCAAGAGGCAGACCTGGTCCTGTCAGAGCCCCAGAGCCAGGCAGTTCTGTAGGGTACAGCCCCACACACAACATCTGCTCAGGATGCTGCATCAGGGCTCTGTGGGGCCTCCAGCTGGACTCCAGCTCCCCAAAGCTGAGCAACCACAAAGCTCACTCAGGTGTCTCCCCTGGTGCTTCTGGGGAGAGGCTCAGGAGGCCCACAGGAGAGGGGCAGGCAGAGCTGCCCAAGGGGCTGTGACAGGAGCTGGAGATGCCCGTGGCAGTAGTGCCCAAGTGGGACAGGATAACGGTGTTATGAGGCAGGGGTGACTCAGCAGGGCAGGGGTGGCTGCCCCAGCTGGGAGCAGAGCTCGCTGCCCTCGTGCCCTCCTCTGCAGCCCTGAAATATTCACCTGGTGCTTCTCCATCCTCTCCCCACTCGCCAGCAGCACAGATCTCTCCTGCCCTGTTCTGGTACCACAGACCTGGGTCCCAGCACCACAGGTAGGCTCAGCAGTACAGCAGAACCCACTCTGCCCCCAAATGTCCCTCAACAGCCAGAGGTGAGGTGTGGGGTAGAAGGATGGTGGATCAGAGCTGCAGCACTGCAGTGGCTGCCCACCAGGCACCATGTCTGTGGTGTGCTGCTGGCCCCCGTGGGGGCCCAGTGCTTTACTCAGAGTCACCCCAAACACCACCCTGGTGCCAGCCCTGACCCTGTGCCCCTGCTGGCAGGAGCAGGGTACTCAGCAGCCCTGGGGCGTGGGACAGCTGCTGTCTGGCCAGGCACAGCTCTCATGGGCAAGAAGCCAAACCTTTCTGCTGCATCTGGGGTTCTCGTGACACAATCGCTGCCTCTATTTCTGTGCTGAAAGCTCCATGGCTCCATCCTTGGACTTACTGGCAGGAAAGGTGTTCCCCAGAGCAGCTAGGGACCCCTCTAAGCCCCAAGAGCAGAAGAAAAGAAGCTAAAAAGCTCCAGTTTCTTTGCTTTTCTTCCAGGTCTGGGGTATCTGTGTCTCCAAGCACCATGGCTTCCCCACTGTGAGCAGACAGGAATATTTCTGATACCCAGAGCTGGGACAGAGCAGCCCCCGTGTGCTGCGAGCTCCTGTGGCTCACACCTTCGGCCACACAGTTGCAGCAAGACCAAGAGGACTCAGAGGAATCACAAGAGGAGCATGCATGGCCCAACATGGCAGCTTCCTGAATTTCTGAGGCCAGAAAGCACAATCCAGAACAGCTTTCAAAAGCAGACAGCCCACTTTCTGTTGTGGCTAGGAGCTGGAGGAGCAGCACTGGGCAGATCCATCATCTCTGCATTGCTGCCCTCTGGCTGTCTCTGCTTATCCACAGCCAGTCTCCTCCAGCTGGAAAGATGGGACCTGCCATGGCTGTCAGGGGCTCTGCCTCTTGCCATGCAAGAATCATCATAGAATTTTTCAGGTTGGAAAAGCCCTCTAAGATCATCAAGTTCAACCACTGCCCCAGCACTTCCATGGTCTCTACTAAGACATGTCCACAAGTGCCACGTTTACATGCCTCTGTGCTGAAAGCTCCATGGCTCCATCCTTGGACTTGCTGGCATGAAAGGTGTTCCCCAGAGCACCTAGGGACCTTTGGTGGAGCTTTGTCTCCACCCTGGGCAGCCTGTGCCAGTGTCTGATCACCCTCTCAGTGAAGATATTTTTCCTAAAATACAAGCTGTTGGCGCATCCTCCCTGGCCCTTTGGCCCCAGGCAGCTGCATCCACAGATCCATCCTGTGCTGGGTAGGACACAGGCAGCATCACGTGCAGTCTGTCTTTAGCAAGGTTAAGAATCTGAACCCGCTTGCCATTGGCTGGACTCATCACACCTATTTCTGCACCAGACTCTCGGGGGTTGCTTTGGTCAGGATGACCCTGAGATACAAATTCTGCTGTCTCCAAACCCTGCTGCTGAAAGAATGAGTCGAAAGTCTTCAGCTGCTGTTCTCAAGGTTGCTTTATTGTTTCTTATCTCAGATATTTTCTGTCTGGGTTGCCGAGGTCTGTTCAGCAGGGCAGCCCCAGGCACACTCTCTGCCCCAGGGGCAGGCACTAACTTTTATACTACAAACGATGTGTTAGTTATTTACAATTATGATCCAATGCCTCTCACCTGTGTTAGACAGTTGCGTTCTACTCTAATCCAATCCCCAAGTGCCACCATCACCAAAAGATGGGGTTAGGAAGAAGAAGGAAGGAGGACAGGACAATGCCCAAGTCCCTCCATCTTACCCCCTAAGCCCCTATGGTAAGATCTCAAAAAACTCCCTTTGCACTCTATAACTACTACTATCATGTTATCTAGAATTTTGTGACTTTTAGTTCTTCATTCACAGGTGGTAATTTGTTCCACGGGTCAAACTCAAAGCCCCAGGAGTCCCTGGCTGCTGCCAGGGTCTCTGACCCCCCTGCCAGGGCTTTGGAGCCCCCTGGCTGGAGCTGGGATCAGCCAGGACTGAGAGACATCCTGGGTTCCAACACCAGCCCTTGGCTGAGTAGGGGCTATTTTAACCACCTTTAGCTGTTACCAAAGGCTAGAGGAGGATCTGTGCCTCCAGCAGAAGCACTCCCCGGCGGTGCCAGAGCAGCTGAGCCCACAGAGGGCAGCGCTGCTCCCCGCGCCCGGCGGTGCGTGGGCGCAGGTTCTGTGCAGCAGAAATGGAAGTGACGGCTTTCTAACCGCTTCCTTTCGTTCTGGGGCTCTGTCTCTTGCCCCTCCTGCCCAGCTCGTTTCCTGTTATTGATACTGGCCCCTGCACCCGGCTGGAGGTCAGTGGGCCCAGTGCCCCCCGAGGGAGCAGCCCAGGGACTGGGGCAGCAGGGCTGATAAGGTCCCCACTGCTACAGCGTGCCAAGGGACACAGGATAGGAATAACGAAATGAGTCTTTAGGATTTTCAGGCCTTTTTGTGCCTTTTTCATTGAGCCCTGCTTTGCCCTGTGTGCTGTCTGTGAGGACAGAGGGGCTGGGGGTTATCCTGTTCCTAGGAGACTTCTTCCTGCCCACACAGCTCGCAGGGTTTTGCAGGCAGTTCTGTGGCCTGGAGCCTGCTGAGAGGATGTGTGTGTGCCTCCTGGCCAACCCACAGGGGTCCAAGCAAGGCTCACTCCCCAAGGGAAACCAAAGCACACAGTATTTTCCAGACAGCATTTCTAAAAGCACAGCTCTCTTGGAGGCATCCAGGGAAGCACAGGACAAGCCCAAGTGACACATGGATGTGTCCCCAGCAGACTGTCCTGGTAACCAAGTCATTCTGTGGCTCCTGCTGTCCCTCTGTGGCTTCTCCACTGGTATTTGTTGGCTAGAGTGTCAAAGTCTCAGTGCCTTGGAAGTCTGGTCCCAGGTGTTGGCTTAGATCCCCTTTACCCTCACCCCCTGGGGACATGATTTAGTGGTGAACATGGAATTGGTCAGTTAATGGTTGGACTTAATGATCTTAGAGGGATTTTTCAACCTTAATGTTTCTGTCATTTCCTGATTCTATACACCTGGCTTAGGAACAGTCCTCCATGTGATTACTCCACTGTAAAATGAACAGGGGGAGCTTCTTCCCATGTGAGGAGAGGAACAAACCAAGCTGATATAAAGCACTTTCACTCTGGGAGATCACCTTTCCCAGGGCAACTGTTCCTGTGCCAAGGCACCTTCTTTATTCCACAGCAACACCAGCTCTGCATCAGTGTTAGCCCAGCCCAGTGGTGCTGGTGGTTCACCAGCTCTGCGTTTCTGTTGGCAAATGTGAAAGAAAACTCAGCTTGTTTGCAGGAGATACGGGAGAGTATCTGATTCCAGAAGCCAAGCATGATTCTACTCAGCAGTCGTAGAATCACAGAATATGCTGAGTTGGAAGGCATCCATCAAGTCCAAGCCCTGGCCCTGCACAGCACCCCAATACCTGTGCCTGAGAGCTTTGTCCAAATTCTCCTTGAGCTCAGACAGATGTGGGGCTGTGACCACTTCCCAAGGGAGCTCACTCCAGTGCTCAACCATGCTTTGGGTGAAAAACTTTTTCCTTTTATAATTTAAACCTCCTCTGACACAGATCTAGCTGTTTCCTCTACTCCTGTAAGTGGTCACAGAGAGCAGACTGGATCTGCCCCTCATGAGGATATTGAAGAGCTCAGTGAAGTCTCCCCTCAGTCTCCTCTACGCTGAACAAACCGAGTGATTCAAAGAAAACAATCCAACAGTTAAGCAGGAAATCCAGGTCCTAAACTGTTCTTCTGGTTCTCCTTGAGGAGAGGGCAGGAGCAGAGCAGCTGGCAGGATCAGCGGCAATGCCTTGGCAAAACGAACCAGCAATTGCTTAATTGCTCCCAGCTCAAGCCAGGCAGCAGCAGGAGCAAACCTCTGCACAGACCGAAACCGGCCACGCGGAGAAAGGTCACCGCCCCGCCTCGCTGCCCAGGATCAGCCCGGTGCCCGTGGGATGCCCGAGGCTCCGGGCCCCGGCAGCGCTGCCGGGAGGATGCTCCCGCCGGGGCTGTCCTTGGGAACGCGCTCCCGTGGAGGACGCTGGAATAGCGAGACGCTGCTCTCCGGAAAAGCGATCTGCGGAGGTGCCTCCCTGGGCTGCCGGGAGCTGGCTGTCCCCGGGCCCCCAGGTACGGTGCCGCAGGTTCGCGCCGCTGCGGGATGCTCGCCGTGACCGCGCCGTCCTCCTGCGCCCTGCCGGCAGCCGGCCGGCCAGCCTGCAGAGCGGCTGCTCGCTCCCCAGGCAGCTGCTTCACCTTCAAGCCTGCGAGCGATGCTTAGCAGCGGAGGAGATGGGCTAATTTCCAGAAGCCTGCAGGACATCCTGAATCCCAGTCGTGTCAACGGAAGCAGAACCATCCCTTCCTGAGTGCCGGACCCAGAGGTGACGGAGCCTGATGGGACAAAGCCACGGTGTGGTAGGCAATCCTGGGGAGTGAAACTATTGGGCAGCGTCTGTGCTTCGGGTGCCAACTCAGTGCCTGCCTAGGCTGAGGTGACTTTGGGGCTACAGTGCTGTGTGGAGAGGGAGAGGAGAGGTGCTGGGGTGTGCATCAGCACCACTGATGGCTGGGTGAGGAAGCCCATGCTCAGGAGGCTGGGGGGCAGAAATGGGCATAAGGATTGGCTGGTTGTTAGTGGGAAAACAGGTCCCAGTCTGGAGCTGGAAGGTGCTCTTTGCACAAAGGGAGCTGGCTATGAAATCATGGCCAGGGGTGCAAGAGGACCCCATGGAAGTGGAGTTTTAAAATGCAAGTGAACAAACAGCAAGTACCAGTCAGGGATAAATCCAGATCTTCCTCTCCAGAGCACCAACTCCATAGGGACCCCATATCTTGCTGAAAGTAAAGCAACATCTATAAGGACTCTTCAAGGCCCCCAAGACTCTGTCACAGACCTCTCTAGTCCTTACATCCCAACAAATAATCCTAATGCACAGATGTCCACAGACAGAGGACACAGGGGATCCCATGTCTGGCACATGCCTGGTTGGGCCAGGGTGAATGGCTGGTGTGGTAACAGCTGGGACTCTTCCCTCCATGTGCATCCTTCCATCACCAACCCTCCCAGCACGACTCTGGGCATCACCATGACCCCTGACACCCCACTGCCACCAAGGTCAGAGCAGAAAGGAATGCTGGGGGTCAAGGATGTTCCTGTTCTGGGAACTCACCAGTCCTTCCCCACCAGGGGAGGGAAGCAGGAAGGTGAGGGACACAGCAGTGACCTGCCAGGAGCCATTTCCTTCAGTGTTGCTTCCTCCCATCCCCTCCTGGGTTTTGCCCCTGGAGCCTGTCAGGTTCCTCTTGGCTCACCCCAGATTGCAGTGGCTGTCCTGGTGTCCTGATCCTGTCCTTACAGCAAACTGACCCTGAGCTGGGATCTGCCCCCAGACTGGACACTGCTTCCCCTCAAAGCCAGGTCCACCCTGGCCCCAGCAGTCCCTGCCTGGAGGATGCAGCAGCTCTGCTCCCCAGCCCAGCCTGAGGCAGCTGCTGATGTGACATGGGACGAGCACAGCTGCACATGAAAGGCACAGTCCCTGTCCAGAGCATCTCCCAGCTCTTTGCTCCCCACTGCACCCCTCTGCAAACCCAGCCAGTGTCCCTCAGGAGGAGCCATGTTCATGTTCCAAGCAGGGGCTCAGGGGTGGCCAGAAGTGATGTGCCCAAAGGTGCATTTGAGGGCAGGGAGGGAGGGAGGGAGGGAGGGCATGTGTAGACTTCCCTGCTTGAGGTCTCAGCACACCAGCACGGATGGGCACTGATGAGTGACCAGGGACATCTGCTCTGCACGTGTGAGTGTGCACCCACTGTGTACCCAGCAGGCAGGAGGGGTGTAGGGGTCAGTCCCAGGAGAGCAGCAGATGCAGGTGGGTGCAACAAGGCACAGGGGACAGTTTGCTGCCCGGGTGGCACTGAGAGCTGAAAAATGCCCTGGGTTAAGCAGTGTGTTCTCACTCCCTTTGCTCCTGTTTTCCCTCATGTCCGGTCTAGCTCTACCAGCTCATTCCTCATTTTCCAGCAGCACCTTCATTTTTGTGCTGTGGGTCTCCAGATGTCTGTGTCCTCTCCCATGCCCTCCCTTCAAATGCACCTCCTCAGCATGCTGGTGCTTTGGCAGAAGGGTGAAGAGCAGCCATGATGGCAGGTGGGAGCACACTGGGGTCCAGTTGTGCACCACCAGAGGTATGTAAGGGTCAGGACATCTCAGCAGTGCAAACTTTTCTGCTCCTAGGAGCCTGGGCCATGGCACATAACTACACAACATCCCTACTGTGTTCCTCCTATCCTGGGTGAGTCGCCTTGGCCACTTCAGGCTCTTCAGTCTCCATCAGAGTTTTCTGCATAAGGAAAAGCCTAGGGAGGGGCAGGTGTAGATTCCAGAGGCTGTATCCTGGGTGCCCTGCTTAGCTGCAGCTGGCACAGGTACGTGTGTGACTGGCAGAGCCAAGCCAGCAGCACAGGGAGGTCTGTGAGCAGCAGAGGAAAAGTGCTGCAAGGCTTTTCTGGGAACATACCTGAGCATGAGTACCTTGGTGTTGTGATATTTCAGAGGATACACTGCATCCCAGCATCTCAGTTTTCTCTTTTTTCCCTGAGTGGGGTTCTTTGCCATGACCAAATGCGAGTGGAACCAAATAAGCCATTTTGCAAAGGAAGTGCATTAGCATCTTTCCTGAAGCATCCAGGGGCATTTCATGACCAAGGCAGAAAATCAGGAGGGAGTTATTGCTGAAATCCTTTGAAATGCCCATCAAATGTCTTAAATCACACTGAGCCACAGATCACTGAAATGAGCAGCTTCACACAGGAAGCTCCTGGCCTCTATAAACCCCTTTTGCAACTGGAGTTTGTGGCTTGCATAAAATGTGTTGGTAAAAGGTTCCCATTCCCTTTGGGGAAAATCAGCCAAAATCCAGCTCCCACAGGCCAGTGCTGTCCTGTGTCTCCTGCTCACTGTGCAGAGGATCAGGATGTGCTGTGGTGCCTCCTGGGTCCAGCAAGGGTCCCTGGACAGCCCAGCTGTTGCAGCCCCATTGCTTTGCTCCTTTGGGTGCTGGCAGATTCGTGGAGGTTCCCTGGGCCCTATGAGGGTCCAGATATCTCCATCCTCCCTGTCACAGGTGCCCAGCAGCTGGGGAGGTTGGGAGGGAGGGTGCCAGATGTCACTGACACATTCCATGTGCTGGCAGCCCTGTGGCATCTGCCCCAGTGCCACATGGAGCTTGTCCCTCACTTGTCCACCGGTGGCAGGGGAACAGAACAGTGAGGAAGCAGCAAGATCAGGCTGGAAAAAAGGGCAGGAAAAGCAGCTCCAGGGGTTTGCATCTTGGCACTATCCTCAGGAACCCCTTAAGCTCAAAGACAGCCAGATGGAACAGGTGCCCTCCACACTTAGAGGGCAGATACAGCCCCAGCCTCAGGAAGCTTCTGCACATCTGACAGCCTGTCACTCCAGCACAGAACCCTGTTTGTTTACTCTGGTTCCTACTGGGAGCAAGTTTATCTAAGACCTTGTTAAGTCCTGCAGTGCTGGTCATCCCAGGAATTCCCTAGTTCTGTCAGGGACAGGTGGGAAGGAAGGGCAGTGTGTGGTGGGGCTGCCTCTAGGCCTTACAGATGTGTTCTTTCATCCCACGTAGGGCAGGCAGCAATTCCTCAGTCTGTCCTCTGGCCACTTTGGGATCTGCAGGTAAGATCCTAGAGTGCTCATGGGTGCTGGTGGCCTTTTCTCCGGGGTAAGGCTGTTCTGCTGCTGGCCAAGCCCAGCACTTTGCTCTGGAGCTTGGGCCCTCTGATCTCCTAGCCCTGGGTAGAAGGTGGCGCTGGCAGGGACAGCTGCCCAGGGAAGCTGTTGTTGTGGCACACCTGCAAACACACAGGTGTGCAGCTCTCCAGCCAGGTGTGTCTCCAGCACAGCCTGGGGACAGCACAGCCACCTCAGGGAGCTGGGCTGGGGTGGCTCCAGCCAGGGCAGCCCGTGGAGCAGACACGGGAAAGGTGTTTGGGGTCCCTGTGGCTGTTGGGGTGCAGCGGGAGCTGCTGCAGCCCAGCGGAGTGGGGGCTGAGCAGGAAGGAAGCGTGCTGAGCCTGGGCAAGAGCAAACAGGAAGAACAGTGGGGATGTGCTAGGAAGGATGTGCAGTGCCCCAAGGGCAGCCCGGGCCCACCTGAGCCAGGCCCCAGGGACCTTTGTCCCCAAATACACCCCTGCCCTTCCCCGCTGGGGAGGGGGAGCTCACCCACCTTACCCTGAGGTACCCAGGGGTGGTGGTGGGTGCAGAGGGGTGTCCCCACATGGACAGGGGTTGAGGGACAGTGGGGTGGCACAAGGAGCACACTGCACACAGGCAGGCACTGAGGGTGGCAGGCACTGAGTAGCCCTGGCACATTCCACAGCAGGATGGGGACAGCCGGGGCTCGGCCCGGGCAGCACAGCGAACTTTCAGGATCCATCCTGGCTCCTGTGGGCACTGGGTGTGGTGCCCCAGAGCAGCACCACTGCACTGTGAGGAGCAGCCTGCCCCACGCCTCCGGCCAGTGCCCGTGGCTGCGCCCTGCCTGTCCCTCCGTGCCCACGGGGGCATCAGCACTGGCCGTGGCTTGTCAGAGGACACCGAGCACCCGGAGGTGCCTGCGCGGGGACACTGCGGGCTCTGGGGGAGGCCGGGCCGTGCCCAGGGCGCAGGACGAGGGTGGGAGCGGGGCTGGGTGTGCGGGCAGAGCCGAGCTGCAGAGATGTGGCCGGTATGTGTGTGGGCGGCCGCCGGGGTGGGGGAGAAGGAGGGAGAGGAAGCAGCAGAGGCAGCAGCTCCTTTGATAAGCAGCTTCCTGAACAGTTTGAGACCGTGGTGTCAGACCGACAGGCGGGTGCCCGAGGGCCCGAGCCGGGACCGACAGCCCAGCCCAGGGCAGCAGGTAGGCAGCCCCAGAGCCCCCAGAGCCCCCGAGTCCCCGGAGCCCCCCAGCCTCGGAGTCCCGCAGCCGCAGCCCAGCCGTGCCGGACAGGAGCACGGCGTGCCGGGGCGCTGGGCATGAGCGTGAGCATGGGCAGCCCCAGGCAGGGCTGGGATGCTGGGCAGGTGGTGTGAGCACTGTCCCTGCAGGTGCTGGCAGCTGAGCCACTTCCCTGGGCCCCTCTGCTAGCGAGGGCATCTCCCAGGTGTTTCCTGGCTGGACAGCTGCTGGGATGGGAGCCTGGGCTGTCTCGGGTCAGGATCACTCCTGGTGCTGCTCCTGCTGAGCAGCTGCTCTTGTCCTGCCTGGATGGAGAGCACTGGGACACCCTGCGTGGGGCATGGGGATGGTGTGTGTGGCATTGCCTCTCCCAGAAGTGTCGCTGGGCAGCAGGGAATCCTGGGGAGCAGCTCCTGCCCTAGCTGTGTTCCCAACCACCATGTGGACTCTGGTGCTCCACAAGACCTCACTGAGCAGATGGGCTGGCTGGGATCCCACTCTTTTCCCACCAGGAGCTCTGACTGCATCATTCCTTGTCTCTGTGGGTCTGTCTCCTCCACATGGAGGAAGCTGGGGATGAGTGGAGGCTCAGGATCCCAAGGTGCTGCCTGCACCATGAAGATCTGTGCCCAGAGGTGAACCAGCATCAGCTGCATCTCCCTGGCCCTGCCAGGGGCTAACCCATGGCTGGTGATGGAGGATGTCTGGCACCTTCCCCAGCTGGGCTGCCCCATTGCCTTTTGCTCAACCACCCAGATAAAGCAGTTTCCTCTTGACAGTTGCTGTGTCCTGCAGGATGGGGAAGGCTGTCCCAGGGCATTCCCTCCCTGGCCAGAGCCAGGAGGCCGTTGAGGGTGCCTGCTGTGTGTCTCCCTGCAGCAGGAGATGGCCAGACTCTGCGGTGGCTACGGCCACCTCGTGTCACCTGCTGAACGTGGCTGTGCTCAGGCACTCCAGCTCTCACTCTTCCCCACTATATCCCCAGGATGAAGCAGCGGGGTGTGATGGGGAAGGGCTAGAAACACAGGGCATGTGCTTCCATGGAGGTGGAGAGCATCTGGGGCTCCCCCAAACCAGACCATGCCCTGCCACCACAGAGTGGGTGTCCTGCCCTCAGGGGAAGCCGGTGGCCCTTGGTGCCATGCCCAGGGTCACCAGTGGTGCCTGTGTGGGCTGCAGTGCTGCAGGCATCCCCGAGGGTGAGCATGCTGGGAGCTCTCCATCTGCCTGGATACAGGGGCTGGCAGTCCTAGTTCCAGGACAACTGAGGACATAAAACCCATCCCTTGCTTGCAGACCATCTATTGGGGCTCCACCCAGCCTTGTGGTATCAGAGCTGACTTTTCTTTTCCAGCTGCTTTTCCTTTGATGGCTCCATGCTTTCCCAGGAGCTGAGGGCCCCCCGTGTGCCCCTGCTGTGCTTCAGGACGAGGGCTCTGTGGCTGCTGCAGCATGGTCCAAGCCTGCTTGGTGTGCTCCAGAGTTCATAAGGGCAGCCTGGCAGCCCGGGCAGCTGCAGCTGACATGGACAAGCTGGACAAGCCCTGTCCCCCTGCCAAGAAACACGTGCGTCTCCAGGAGAGGTGAGTGTGCCTCAGCCCTGACCAGGGCACTGCTCATCCCCAGGGCTCTCCTAACATTCCTTCCTGCCAGCCCTGTGCCTGCCAGCAGGTGCAGGTGCAGGTGAGGAGGCAGCCCTGGCCCCCACCCAGGACAAATCTCAACACCGTTCTTCAGGGCTTCCCAGCAAAAAGGCAAAATGATCAGCTAGTTCCTTGTTCCTCAATCTCCCCGTCTACTGGGGTCTCCATCTGGCTTTTGCTCAGTGTGGGGTGCTTTTAGCTGATGATATAGTGGGATGGGCTGTCCTTCTGTCCCGGGGTGGCAGTAGGGCAGCCAGGGACACCTTTGCCTTTCAGGAGGGGCTCCAATGTGTCACTGGTGCTGGACATGAGCTCTCTAGGGAACGTGGAGCCCATCCAGCCTGTCTGCACACCACGGGACATCACACTGAAGTTTCTGAGGACATCCAGTCACGTGCTGAGGAAGCAGGAGCTCCAGCAGCAAGCCCAGAGCCTGGCACAGCTCCAGGAGGAATTTTCGGTGCGACGATTCCCTGACCCTCCTCACAGGAGGGGTGGCAGGGGCTGGCGGTGGTGGGACTGACATCTGAGCCCAGCTGTGCCCCACAGCCCCAGTGGGAGGGCAGGCTGTGTGGGCAAACAGAGAGGAGAGGGGCCCAGGCATCACCTGCTCCTCGGGGCACACATGTCCTGTTGGGGTCCCTGGAAAACCCAGTCCTGCCCTCCCATGCCGTGCTCTTCTCCCAGGGTTGCCTCTCTGGAAAGAGTGCCCCACAACTGGAGTAAAGACAGGACTCATCCCAGGAGCTGGCATCTCTGGTGCTGCCCCTGGGTCCCCGGGTCAGCTCTGCCCTGCTGGGCAGCCAGGTCTGCCACCACCAGGGGACACAGTGACAGTGATTGGCTTTTCCTCATGGCTGTTTTCTCCCCCTGCAGAAAATCCCACCCAACTTCGTGAGTCCAGAGGAGCTGGAAATCCCTGGACATGCTTTCAAGGACAGATACAAAACCATTCTCCCCAGTAGGTGCCCTTTGCCTCCCATTTGCCTGTGTTTGCCTGTGGGTGAGGGATGACTCAGAGCAGCAGGGCACTGGGCTGGGCACCCTTGGGTGCTGTTGCTGCTCCTGTCATGCTTGCTCCTTCTGCCCGTGTTGCAGGAGCTGGGTGCCTGTTCCAGGGCTCTACACAGTGCTGGGGGGGGTTCATGGGGAGCTGCTCCCTGGGGTGTCCTGCCCAGGTGTGCAGCACTCATGGGGCCTTACATGTCCCAAGGGCATGGCCCTGAGAGTGGAAAGGCTGAGGATGTTCTGGAAGGACTCAGCTGGGCTCTGGTCAGGTTCTGTGGGGATGACCTGGAGATCACTGCAGGTGTTACCCCACCTGCTCACTGTGGTACCTACAGGTTTGGGCTGTGCCCTGCCTGGGGAGTGAGGCTGAAGTGGGACAAGAACAGGCTTGAGGAGGGGTGCAGACAGCTCTAAGCATGGCATGGAGCAGGAGGACTCAGCCTCCAGCCCCTGAGGATGGGCAGGATCAGTCCCTTGGCTAACACCTGTGACATCTTTCAGATCCTGAGAGCCGGGTCTGCCTCAGGAGGGCTGGGAGCCAGGAGGAAGACAGCTACATAAATGCCAACTACATCACAGTGAGTGTCCTCACAGGGCCTGCAGCCCAGTGCTCACAGGGCACCGCCTGCAGGTGCCACACTGGGTCACACACCCTGGGGCAGTCTCACCTGCTCTCCTGTGGCTGCCCTGGGGCAGCAGACTTAACTTGCCACCCCTTCTGGAGCTGGAGAGATGTGGCTGCATCTGCACAGGGCAGACACACTGTTCCTCTTGGTGGGAGAGTCTCATGAGGGAGCTGCTCTTGGCTCCTGTGCAGAGTGAGCACCCCAAAAGGCTCCTTTGCAGTGGCTCCTCCATTTCCCCCTCACAGCTGGCCCATTGTCTGGCAAAGCCATGGGAAGCAAGTTGTGTCAGCAGATTATGGCAGCTCAGAGATCCTCAGACCTCACACATCCTGAGATTTCCTCTCTGCTCAGGGAGCGGGTTGCAATTTCCCAGGAAGAGAGCTAATGAAGATGGGGTGTGGCTTATTTTTGGCACCTGGTGGGGTTCCTTTCCAGAGACTGAGAAATCCCCAGACCCTAGGGTGTTACTTAGACAACTTGGCTTTAATATCCATCCCTGTGCAAACCCTTCCAGGCTGCAGTCTCTCCTAGAATGGGGTCTCGTGAGAGCCAGGTGCCAGCCTTGCCTGGTGGGCAGGCTTCCTGCTGAGCAATTCATCTCCCTTCCCTCGGGACTGGCCAGAGCACTGGGAAGCAGAGGTGGGGCTGTGCATGCTGTGAGTGCTAGGCAGTGAAGGAAAGCAGCACTTGGAAAAATAACCCACACAGAGTGCTGTCTGGGTGACAGACAAACCTCTGGGAGGTGCTTGGAGGGTGTGTGGTGGAGCTGGAGGGCGGTTAGGAATATTTCTGATGGTGCTTATGGCTGAGATCCACCAAAACAGCAGCAACCACCACCTGCAGGGAGGGTCAAAGCTCCTCTGAGCCGGCAGCACTGTGCCCAGAGCTGCTGGGGGCCTGGGAGGTCCAAGGGCAGTTTGGCCACGGGCACCAGGGCACTGTGTCCTCCCGAGGCAGCTGCACACCAGGTGACACTGGCACTCTGTCCCTACACCCCGGGTGTGGTGGCATCCCCTCTGTCCCACCCGACTGCTGACAATGCAGGAGCACTGTCCATCCCTGTGCACACACAACTGCACACACACCCCTGTGTGCAGCTGTTATTTCCTGACTCCTTCCTTCCCCTTACCTCTCCAAAGGTGGAGCAGTGCAGGAATTTGTGGGCACATCAGAAAACTCAGCCTGCCTGGGCATGCCTGGGAGGGCTCTGCAGGTGTTTGATCACATCAACCCCACCTGTGATGAATGGTCTTCCTGCTGGTGGTGTTCCATGAAATGTTTTGGAGCATGGGTGTGGGGGCAAGGTGGAATTCCCAGGGTTGACATCTCCACGTCTCCTGAATGGAAAATCATGTTTCCTAGGAAAAAGAAATAATCTCGAGGCATGAAAATAGGGCTCTGAAAAATGTTCCTGAAAACATTCCTGTCCCTTAGCTAGGCCAGTGCAACTTCTTGTGAGACCAAACCATTAACAGATTGCTGAGAAGGCCTGGATTTTTGATACCTTTGGCAATTTTATACTAAGATAAGTGTCTGGAGACAGGATGGAGCTGTGAAACAGGGATTCTTGCTTGTCCTCATGGAAGTGCCCACGGTGTGGAGTGCAGCTCCTTATGTGAGCTTTGCCTTGCCAAGGCATTCATCATGCTGGCTATTGTCACCCTGACAGCCTAGCACAAGGCCAGCTGCATGGATGGGACCAGCGGGATGGGGAGGAGGCCCCAGCAGAAAAAGCATTTTAAGGACAGATTTAGTAGGAAACAGCACGTGTGGCTCAGCCTGTGAACTGCAGAGGAGGAAAGCGTGGTGAGGGCCGGGAGGAGCTGGGGCCAGCCCCCCCTGCCCTCGGGGAGCCCCCGGGTTGCTGAGGGCCGTGGTGTGCTCGGCAGGGCTTCGCGGGGCGGCCGCGCGAGTACATTGCCACGCAGGGCCCCATGCTGAACACCGTGACTGACTTCTGGGAGATGGTGTGGCAGGAGGAGGCTCCGCTCATCGTCATGATCACCGAGCTCCAGGAGCACAAGGAGGTACCCCTGACCCAGGGCACAGGGGGGACTGGGGCACTGATGGCAGTGGAGGGTTGTGTGAGGCCAAATGAGGGGTCTGTGCACGCACTTATTGTGCTTTTGTCTCAGAGGATTCCCTGATGAATCACAAGGGGAGGAGGAGATCCCCAGGGCTGCAGCCTTGGCCCTCTCTGGCAAAGGTTTTCCCCCCTCACGTGGCTGTGTGCTCTGGGCATGCTGGATAACAGGATAAAGGGCTTAGGGCAACCCCCAGGGATGGGGCAGAAGCAGTGGGCAGCAGTGCCCCTCGGGCCCCCAGGGCTCTCCCCTGGGATGAATCCCCTGGCTGAGAGCTCCCAGCCCTGGGGAGAGCTCTGGGGGCCAGAGGGGCACTGCTGCCCACTGCTTCTGCTTCTGGGATGGGAGCCAACAGCATGTGCCTAGCAGAACTGAGAATGGGAAGTTCTCTTCCCTGGCCATGTCCTTGCTCCCTTCTCTCCCAGCTGGCAGCCTCCCTATGTCCTGGGTCCTGCTGCATCTGGAAGCTTCCTTGGCTGAGCAGGGATATGCATCCCTGGGGCCTGACAGCCAGAGCAAGGCATGGGAGAGGGTGCAGGGCAGCAGATGCAGGGAAGGGGTCTGTCCCTCTTTCCTTTCCCTCTGTATCACTCTACATGCACCTTCCCTGCTGCCCTACTGCCCCCAAGGCCATGCCCCCTCCCAAGAGCACTGACTCAAGCACAGTTCAAATGTCCAGTGGGTGCCTTGAGCATCTCCACAGCCACAAACCTGCCTTGTTCTCCAGAAATGCATCCACTACTGGCCCGAGAAGGTGGGCACCTATGGCCCCTTCACCATCCACTTGCAGCGGGTGAGCCAGGCTGTGGAGTACGTGGTGCGGGACTTCTCCATCCAGGTGGGTCTGAGCCTCACCCTGGGCTCACAGAGGAAGCACCGTGGGGCCCAGCAGTGCCCCTGACACCCCTGGGATCTCTAGTGAGGTGGCAATGCTGTGTGACAGGAAAGAGGAGAGTTCATGATTCTCAGGATCCCCCTGCCAGAGGAGGTGGTGGAATCACCATCCCTGGGTGTTTAAAAACAGACTGGCTGTGGCACTTGGTGCCATGGTCTAGTTGAGGTGTTAGGGTATGGGTTGGACTTGATGACCTTAAAGGTCTCTTCCAACCTAGTTATTTTGTGATTCTGTGATTCTGTGGTCTGCAGAGCCCCTCCTGCCTAGGCTGGGAGGGAGCAGGACCCAGCCCTGGGGTACAGAGGAGAAGGGGTCAGCTGGGCAGAGCAGCACCACCAGCCCAGTGTTTTTGCTCTGTGTCATTGGGCTCTGCCCCTTGGGCTCTCTGTGGCCACCCTGGGCTGACATGAGCCTGAAGGATCCTGCTTGCTTTGCCGGGACTCTGGTGACAGTATTGGAACACTCTGCATCTGTTCTCACCTTCTGGGATGGGACACATCCTTGTCTCTAGCCCAGGGGTCTCCCTCATGTCTGGCAGAGGCTCAAAGAGGGATTCAGGAGGAGAGTGGCTGAGATGGCTACAGGCTGTTTGGCCTCTGCTTGAGCTGAACTCCCCGTTTCATTTGGCCCGTGCTCTCACAACCCATTTCTTCGTTCTGTGCTGGAAAAGCTTGGAAAGGAATGCCGTGAGGTCAAACACATCCTCTTCCCTTCCTGGCCGGACCAGCAAACACCCGAGTCAGCCAAGCCCCTGCTGCACCTGGTGTCCAAGGTGGAGGAGGCTCTGCAGGCTGCGGCCAGCCCGGGGCCCATCGTGGTGCACTGCAGGTAAGGGCTTGCCTCACCTGAGCCCCGTCTGTGCTTCTCCTCAGGGTCAGGCTGAGGGGAAAATCCCACCTGCGTCCTCATGCATGGGTCCCACTGTGGTGCAGAAATCCCAGGGCACAGCCACTCCACAGCAACGTTGCCAATCAGCAGCTCCTGTCCTGGCAGCAGGATGGTGGCGAGTATGGCATGTCCTGCACCTGGCTCCAGCAGGGTGGGAGCAGGAGGGGTCTGCTTTTGGGACCCAGCCAACAGCCCCTCCATACACCCACAGCTCCAGCTCTGGAAGATCCTGCTCGAGCAGGGAGATGGAACCAGGTGACCCCATGGTTGGTCCCTTCAAACCTGACCCTTTCTGTAATTCTGTAATTCCTGCTCCCTGTGCCACCAAGCATAGCCTGTGGCTGGGATGTGGAGCTGTGTTTCAGGACGTGTTTCACCTCCTGCAGGAGGTGGCCTCTGCCAATTTTCTCTCCTTGCTGAGCAAATTTGGGGACAGTGGAGGAGGGGCTGGTTGTCCCTATGGAATGTGCAGCGTGCACTGTTGCAGGCTGACTGCAAACCACTGGTGCTGGGGTTAGAGCCCAGCTGGGAGGGGACAGGGCTGCAGAGCCCCCTGCACTGCACAAGGATGGGCACAGACTGGTTTTGTGCTTCTAGAGCAGCCTAACGGGCTCTGCAACACAGCAAGAACTCCTTGCCATGGCAGAGTGACCCCAGCCCATGGCTTTTGGTGACTGGCTAAGAATCTTGCTCTGGCAGCTGGGGCCAGGACCCAAGGAAGAAGGGCCACCCCCATAGGAACAAAACACAGCAAACCAATCCAGGAGTGCTTCCAGCTGAGCAGATGCAGGTGTAGGCAGTGGGTGCTCACACTGTGTCTGTCCTACAGCGCAGGCATTGGCCGCACCGGCTGCTTCATTGCCACCAGGATCGGGTGCCAGCAGCTGCAGGACACGGGGCAGGTGGATGTCCTGGGAATCGTGTGCCGTCTGCGCATGGACAGGTGGGTACACAGGGCAGGTGGCTCCTTGGAGGGTCCTGCTGGGGGCCAAGCCTGAGAGCAGGGGTGTGCGAGGGATGTGGCAGAGACATCCCAAGAGGGCGTGGGGACTATTTCTGATGGAAACCAGAAGGGTGGCTGGGGGATGCAGGGTGTGTGGGTAGCAAACAATTCCCAGTGCCAGCTTGGTTCTGCTGTCAGAGCCATTGTAGCTTTGACCTGAGGACATGAGGGAGAGGAGAGGGGCTGTGAACCTTGCAGCATCTGCTCCTCCCTTCCAGCTCAGCCACTAAATCCAGAAACACTCCACCTGGCCACGTTTCAAGAACAGGGGCAAATTAGCACCAAATCATTTGTTACTCTCATTTTGAACAGCCCAGCAATGCTTCTGAACCCTTCTATTCTTTGGGCTGGTGCCTGTTTCAGAGGCATCTTGACAAGGCTGGTGAAGTGGGAATATTTGTGCTCTGGGAGCAGAAAGCTGGGAACAGGGTGCTGTGTTTGGTGAAGTGTCAGTGGGCCCTGCCTTTCCCTTGCAGAGGTGGGATGATCCAGACGAGCGAGCAGTACCAGTTTCTCCATCACACACTAGCCCTCTACGCTTCCCAGCTGCCAGAGGGGGGAGGCCACTAGTGCAGGGCTCCCACTGGGCTTGTGGCTCCCTGCTCTGACCTCTCCTGCACCAGCCTCGGGGACACCTTCACCAAAACCTCTCCTGATGCTGCCAGGCCACAGAGCAGCAGCGTGAACATCCCTTGGGATGAGAACAGCTGAGCCAACCCACGGGGACTCTGGCTTTGGACCCTGGGGATGAGCAAGGTGAGGTGGTGCAGTGGGTGCTCGAGGTGGCCAGTGCTGCTGGCTCGAGGCAGATTTCACCCACAGAAAGAAACTTTGGCCTTTGAGAGGTGCAAGATCCTGCACCAGAAGAGCAAGCTGCAGGAGGAACTGCAGCTGGCAGATGTGGAGCATGGTTTGCCTTTTTAGCTGCACACAAATGTTCACCCCGTTAGACACAGCGCCGGTGGAACTACCCTGAAATAAACAGAGCCTCTGTCCTGGCTGTGCATCCTCTGTGGGCAGGGCTGGGCTTGCTCCAAACATGCACCATGAAGTTCTTCTTGCTAAAGACACACCTTGATGGATTGGTGCACATTGGCTAACAGCCTTCCACAGCTTGCTTTCATCTCCACCTTCAGCCAACACCTTCTCAACAGCCTTAAAGTAGAATCATAGAATTATTAAGGTTGGAAAAAACCTCCAAGATCATCGAGTTCAACCTCTGATCACACCCCACTGTGCCCACTAAGCTGTATCATGAATTGCCATGTCTAGTTGTTTCTTGAGCACCTCCAGGGATGGTGAGTCCAACACCTCCCCATGCAGCCTGTGCCAGTGCCTGACCACCCTTTCAGGGAAGAAATTTTCCCCAGTATCCAACCCAAGCCTCCCCTCTCCCTAGCAGGGGAGATTCACAAGCGCAGTTTGCAAGTGATGTGCTCACAATTGCCTTCTGCTACATGAGGGTGGGGAGTTTGAATTCTTGGGGTTTTCTTTCTGAAATCAGAACAAAATAATATTTGGATTTTATTAGGTTGTCTTTTTAATCCAGGGGGGAGAAATAGAAGACGGAAAAACATTTTATCGTAAAGCATGGAGATGAAAATACTTTGTGAAGAATTTTGAAGTACTGTGAAGGTATTCAAAGGTGCCCTTGGCTGATGGGCACACACTTGGGCAGTGAGGGCTGGGAAGGAGGTGGCATCTGCCCAGTCTGTGTCCACCCATGTCATAAGCCCTGACATGACCCAGTGTGAGATCCAGGGGGAAAGGGTCAATCTTCCTGCTCAATGAGTCTGAGCTTGCCTGGGCTCCCTGAGCTTCCCCAGCTCAGGGCTGTGTGCAGGACCTATCCCTTAACCATTATGGGTCCCCAAAATGCAGCTGAATCGCTGCCCAGTGGTCTTCCCTGTCCACTTCCCTCCCTCGGCACCAGGAACAAATCTGCTTCCTGGCCCAGCAGGAGGAAAAAGGAGCAAATCCTAGGTAATGTCCTTTCACCTACTGCATTTCAATCATCCCCTGGCAGAGAAATCCCCCTGTTCCTAGTGCCAGGTCAGCCCTTCCTCATGCCCCAGCCTGCCCAGCCAGGTGCTTTGGGGGAGAATTGTGTTCTCTGTGGGACTCCTGCATGATGCTCGGGGACTTGGAGAGGCTGTGGAGCTTCTGCAAGCTCTCTGCAGGTCAACACATGGCTCAGGGCTTTGCCTTCTCAGGCAATTTGGTGCAACACTTGCCTTTAATGGTGTTTCTGGAGACACCCACAGAGGTCTGAGTTGGGAGACAGGCTTTATTCAGCATCCCCTCCTCCAGTCTTTCCTTGCCCACTGCCATCAGGCAGAAGTTGAAGACTTGCAAACTGCACCTGGACAGTTTTTGTGCACTCCCTGGAGAGCAGGACACACCATTTCCCTCATGCTTTCAGTTTGCTTCCAGGGAAGTGCTCTTAGGGCAGGCTCAGGCCAAGGGCTGCATGAGGGTCTCCCAAGGCATGCAGGAGCAGCACCAGGATCACAGCTGGGCCAGGGGTGTTGTCACCTCCTCACAGATTCCCCAGCAGGTGCTGGAAGTTTTTCCAGCTCAGCTGTCTGATGCAGATTATGACCAGTTAAGCAGGTTTCCTGCCTTTTGATCTCAATTTCTACCAGCTCCATCTGTTCCACATTTACCTGGCCACTGTGTGAATTCTCTCCATCTTCTATGCCCTGACTCCCTGAGCAGTGCTGGGGGCTGTGCTGCTGCCTGTGTTACTGCCAAACCCCAGGTCAGGGGTGCAGCAGCGTTGGATCTGCTCTGGCTGTGCCCTGAGTGTCCTGAGAAACTGCCTCACCCTGTCCAGAGAGAGCACAGGGTGCACAGCTGAGAGAGCAAAGGAACCTCTCCAAAATCTCACACTTCCCCGTGCCCTGGGCTAGCATTAAACCCCTGAGCTTGGCCAGGGGTTTCAGCAGAGCCAGGATTGCTCCTGTTCCTCACTCCCCCTTTAAACTCCCAGCTGTCCTTACCCTCTCACAGTGCTGTGCTTCATGGCAGGGACAGCCCAGCCAGGCAGAGCACGCTGGCACTGGGGCCCTGGGTTGCAGCATCCTGAGAACCATGGCCCCAGGAGGCCAGGGCCTGCTCAGGGCTCAGGGAAAGTCCTTCCTCCACAGAATCATGGTTTGGGTTGGAAAGCCATCTAGTCCCAACCCCTTCCACTATCCCAGGTTGCTCCAAGTCCAGCCTAGCCCTGGACACTTGTAGGAATGGGCAGCCACAGCCTCTCTGGACAACCTGTGCCAGAGCCTCACCATCCTCTTTGTTAAACATTTATTTCTTACATCTAAGAAAATATATTAGGTATGAAGATACAATATATAAGATCCTGTCCTATCCACAAGACTGTAATTTTGGCCTGGGGTTTTCAGGCTGGTAATCCATTCCCTCCCTTAGCAACAACTCACTGGGATGGAACAAAACTTGGTGGCCAGGTGGCACACATCACCATGTGGCACACACCAGCCTTGGTGGTGGCAAGAGACCCAGGATGCTCCAAATGCACTTGCAGCTGGTGGAAAGCTTCAATGCCATCGAACATAGCAGGTCCTTGGAAAGTCAGAGCATATACCAAAATCCATCATTTTGAGTAATTAATAACAGCTTTGCTCTCAGGCTCCAACAGCACCCATGGACTCCGAGTAATCAGCACCCAAGCCATCACCTGGAGAGGAGACATTTCAGGGCAGGCTTTGACATTTCCAGGCAGCACTGGGGTCCCAGGATCTCACGAAGGCCCCATGGGAGCACCTGCAGCAGGTGGGAGCCCACAGAGGATGAGGCCCTGAGCACTCACCCAGAGCCAGAGGGAGGGTTGGCCTGGGCGCTGGCAGCCCCAGGAATCCTGTGGGACATGGGAGTGACAGTTTTTTGTGCCAGTCCTTGGAAAGCCAGGGGGTGCTCAGCCTGGAGAAAAGGGGGCTCAGGGGGGCCCTGCTGGCTCTGCACAATTCCTGACAGGAGGGGCAGGAAGGGGTGGTTGGGCTCTGTTCCCAGGGAACAGGGACAGGACAAGACAAAATGATCTCAAGTTACACTGGAGGCAGTTTAGATTGTATATTAGGAATGATTTCTTCACCAAAAGGTAGCCAGAGCCTGGCAAGGCTGCCCAGGACAGTGGTGGAGTCCCCACCCCTGCAGGATGGTGCCTTGGAACATGATCCAGTGGTGACCACAGCAGTGCTGGGATAATGGTTGGACTGGATTATATTAGAGGTCTTTTCCAACCTGAACAATCCTCTGATTCTATTAAAAAAGAATCAAGCAGAAATTACCTGCAAGATTTGGGGGATGATGAATTTTTCACTGGTATAAGGAGTTTCCAGTGGGGTGATTACAGAAAACAATTATATTTCTGCTTCCTCAGGCCTCCCTCTGAGACAACAGGGATCCTGAGCAGGCAGTGGGAGCTTGGAAAGCAAAATGCTTTCTGTCTCTGCAAACAAAGGCAGCTTCCTGTGACTTATTGCACATGAGGGAAACTTCCCCACCATTAATTGTCAGGGCTGAGATACCCCTGTGAGGTGAATCGAACCCCAGCCCAGTTTCCCTATTTCCTGTGCACACACATCTGTGCCAGGCAGCCCCAGCAGTGGATTCAGCACCTTTGTCTCTCACAAGAGCACCAGCCACCTCTACACACGGGCTCTGGAATAAAGGACCTGATCTACAGGAGTTGCAAACAGCCTGGTGTGCCAGTCCTGGCATTAGGACTGGCTCAAATCCCACGGGGGTGGAAGCGAGCCCTGTTGGCATGGCATGGCAGAGCCAGGGCAGCTCCAGCACACCCCTGGAGCAGCTCTGCACCCCCAGCCCAGAGAGCTGAGCAGGGGCAAAGCAAGAGGGTTTGCAGGCTGCAGCGCCCAACCTGATGGCTGCAGGCTGCTGTGGCAGCAGGGTAGAGGTCTCACAGGAACACCCTTTGGGGAAGCTGTGGGTGGTGTCTGGCTCTCCAGGTGGGAATTGTCAGCTTCTGTGACACCCCCTACACCCCACTGCCCACCCTGGCTGCTGGCCCCAGCACTCCTGCACACCCTGCACCCCAGTTCTCCTGCACAGACCACACCCTGCACCCTCAAGTACCCCAGGACCTCTGCAACCCCAGCAACGCTGCACCCCTGTGCCCTGCACCTCCCCCACCCAGCACTGTGCACACCGCCTGCACCCCTTGAACACCTGCACCCCTGCACCCACTGCCCCTGCACCTGAGCCATCCCTGCACCCACTGCCCCTGCACCTGAGCCATTCCTGCACCTACTGCCCCTGCACCTGAGCCATCCCTGCACCTGAGCCATCCCTGCACCTGCACCTGAACCATCCCTGCACCTGAGCCATCCCTGTACCCCCAGCACCCCCTGCCCCTGTTCCTGAGCCATCCCTGCACCTGAGCCATCCCTGCACCTGCACCTGAACCATCCCTGCACCCCCAGCACCCCCAGAATCCCTGCAGCCTGCACCCAAATCATCCATGTCCCTGCACCCACTGCCCCCTGCACCTGAGCCATCCCTGCCCTTGCACCTGAGCCATTCCTGCACCCCAGCCATCACATGGGCATCACCTGGGGAAACTGAGGCCTGAGGCCAAGCACCAGGTCTGAAGAAAGCAGCAAGTGGATGAGGTGCACTCTGTGCCCATGGAGGCCCCACCGACCCAGGGTGCACCTCCCTCAGGGCTGCACCCCCCGGTCCCCCCGCTCACCCACCGATGTCCCCGAGGATCAGGAACCGGGGTCCCTGCTGGGGCACCCCTGGGGTCACCTCGGCTGTCACCACACCATCCTCGGCCGTGCCACCAGCCCTGGGCAAGGGCACCCATGGCCGGGGGCAGCTCCTGCCTCGGCCAGGTGCTGCTGCTCGTTCTGCCGTGGCCGTACCTGCGGCAGGTGACACCGGGGGGCGGCGGCGTGGGCTGCAGTGGGGCAGGGGGCTCGGTCCCGCCGTGTGCCAGGGGTGCCGGTGGCACTGCCGGGTGTGTGGGAGGGCAGGTGCAGGTTGTGGTGTGCCCGGCGGCAGGGCAGGGCAGGGCACGGGGGTACCTGGGCACGGCGGGTGATGGAGCACGGGGGGAAGGCTGCAGGAGGGCTTTGGGTGCGGGCTGCGGGGGAACTGGGGGTACAGGCGTGTCGGGGGGAGGGGTACGGGGGTGCATCCCCCGCTCCCCAGGCTGACCGGAGCAGCCCTGGGTTAGCGAGGTGCCGGCAGTGACCGGGCCGGGCTGTGGGCCGTGGGGCTGTGGGCCGTGGGCTGTGGGCCATGGGCTGTGGGTCGTGGGCCGTGGGCTGTGGGCCATGGGCTGTGGGCCGTGGGTCGTGGGCTGTGGGCCGTGGACCGTGGGCCGTGGACTGTGGGCCGTGGGCCATGGGCTGTGGGCCATGGGTCGTGGACTGTGGGCCATGGGTCGTGGGCCGTGGGCCATGGGTCGTGGGCCGTGGGCCATGGGTCGTGGGCCGTGGGCTGTGGGCCATGGGCTGTGGGCCGTGGGCCGTGGGCCGTGGGCCATGGACTGTGGGCCGTGGACTGTGGGCCATGGGTCGTGGGCCGTGGGCTGTGGGCCATGGGCTGTGGGCTGTGGGCCGTGGGCCGTGGACCGTGGGCCGTGGACTGTGGGCCGTGGGCCATGGGCTGTGGGCCATGGGTCGTGGACTGTGGGCCATGGGTCGTGGGCTGTGGACCGTGGGCCGTGGACTGTGGGCTGTGGACCGTGGAATGTGGGCCGTGGGCCATGGACTGTGGGCCGTGCGCCATGGACTGTGGGCCGTGGGCCATGGACTGTGGGCCGTGGGCCATGGACTGTGGGCTGTGGGCCATGGACTGTGGGCTGTGGGCCATGGACTGTGGGCTGTGGGCTACCCGGCCCCGCGGGTCCTCCGGGCCGGCAGGGGGCGCGGCGGCGGCGCGGGCGCAGGCGGCGCGCGGGCCCCACCCGGCGCGGCGGTGCGGCAGCAGGGCCCGCGGCGCGCGGACAATACCGGGGCAGGCGGCGGCTCGGCCTCCCTCGGCCCCGCTCGACCCCCATCGGCACCGCTCGGCCTCCCTCGGCCCCGCTCGACACCCATCGGCCCTGCCCGGCCCCGATCGGCTTCGCTCGGCCCTGCCCTGCTCCACCCTGACTGGCCCCGCCCCGATTCGGCCTCGCTCGGCTCTACTCGGCCTCGCTCGGCCCGGCCCCGCTCGGCTCGGCCCCGCTCGGCCCTGCCCGGCCCGGCCCCACTCGGCTCGGCCCGGCCCGGCCCGGCTCCGCGCGGCTCGGCCCGGCCCAGCTTCACTCGGCTCAGCTCGGCCCCGTTCAGCGCGACCCGGCCAGGCCGGCACCATGCTGGCGCTCTTCAACAAGCTGCTGGACTGGTTCCGGGCGCTGTTCTGGAAGGAGGAGATGGAGCTGACCCTGGTGGGCTGCAGTACTCGGGCAAGACCACCTTCGTCAACGTTATCGCGGTGAGCTCGGGAACGACCCGCGTCGCCCCATCCCTGAAGGGTCACGTGCCCACCCCGGGCTTCACCCTTGGACCCCCATTGCACCCCCATTGCACCCCATTGCATCCCCATTGCACCTCCATTGCATCCCCATTGCATCCCCACTGCACCCTCATTGCCCCCCCATTGCATCCCCATTGCATCCCTATTGCATCTCCATTGCCCTACCAATGCCCCCCCATTGCATCCCCATTGCACTCCTATTGCATCCCCACTGCACCCCCATTGCCCCCCCATTGCATCCCCATTGCACCTCCTTTGCGTCTCCATTGCCCCACCAATGTCCCCTCATTGCATCCCCACTGCATCCCCACTGCATCCCCACTGCACACCCGTTCCATCCCCACTGCATGTCCCCACTGCACTCCCGCTGCCCCCGCCTCATGTCCCCGCCGCACCCCCCGGGTATTTCTCGGGACGTCTCCGCCCTGTCGCATCCCAGCCTGAAAATGCCTTTGGGGAGGGGGTGCAGTGCAGGGTGCGGACCCGGGGTGGCCCAGGCAAACCGCAGCGCTTGCTGCCCGCATCCCCAGAGCCGAGCGGCGCTCGGGGCCACAGCCGGAGCAGGGCAGGGTCCGGCACCGCCCTGCTCTCGGGCCGGAGCTCCGCCCGTGCTCAGCGGGCAGTGCCGTGGTCAGCGGGCAGTGCCGGTGCCCGCGGGCAGTGCGGTGGTCAGCGGGCAGTGCCGGTGCCCGGCGGGCAGTGCCGGTGGTTAGCGGGCAGTGCCGGTGCCCCGGGCGGGCGGTGCCGGCGCTCGGCGGGCAGTGCCGGCGCTCAGCGGGCAGTGCCGGCGCTCAGCGGGCAGTGCCGGTGCCCGGCGGGCAGTGCGGTGGTCAGCGGGCAGTGCCGGTGCCCGGCGGGCAGTGCCGGTGGTTAGCGGGCAGTGCCGGTGCCCCGGGCGGCGGGCCGGCGCTCGGCGGGCAGTGCCGGCGCTCAGCGGGCAGTGCCGGCGCTCAGCGGGCAGTGCCGGCGCTCAGCGGGCAGTGCCGGTGCCCGGCGGGCGGTGCCGGTGGTTAGCGGCAGTGCCGGTGCTCGGCGGGCAGTGCCGGTGCCCCGGGCGGGGGGTGCCGGTGCCCCGGGCGGGCGGTGCCGGTGGTCAGCGGGCAGTGCCGGTGCCCCGGGCGGGCAGTGCCGGTGGTCAGCGGGCAGTGTCGGTGCCCCGGGCGGGCAGTGCCGGTGGTCAGCGGGCAGTGCTGGTGCCCCGGGCGGGCGGTGCCGGTGGTCAGCGGGCAGTGCCGGTGCCCGGCGGGCAGTGCCGGTGCCCCAGGCGGGCAGTGCCGGTGCCCCAGGCGGGCAGTGCCGGTGCCCCAGGCGGGCAGTGCTGGTGCCCCAGGCGGGCAGTGCCGGTGGTCAGCGGGCAGTGCTGGTGCCCCAGGCGGGCAGTGCCGGTGGTCAGCGGGCAGTGCCGGTGCCCCAGGCGGGCGGTGCCGGTGGTCAGCGGGCAGTGCCGGTGCCCCGGGCGGGCGGTGCCGGTGGTCAGCGGGCAGTGCCGGTGCCCCGGGCGGGCAGTGCCGGTGCCCGGCGGGCAGTGCCGGTGCCCCGGGCGGGCGGTGCCGGTGGTCAGCGGGCAGTGCCGGTGCCCCGGGCGGGCGGTGCCGGTGGTCAGCGGGCAGTGCCGGTGCCCCGGGCGGGCGGTGCCGGTGCCCCGGGCGGGCAGTACCCGGCGGGACTGCGGGAGGCCGGCCCCGGGAGCCGGGCCGCACTCGCTCTCGTACCCGTACCGGCAGGCGCTTTGTCATCGTCCCTGCCGCCGTGGGGACCGTGCTGGCGGGGACCCATGCCGACCCTGCCGGGCTCGATTCCTTGCCTGGGGCCGGTGTGGGAGGTATTTACCTGGCGGCCTTCCTCGGGGAGCACCCTCCCGCAGCAGCGTGCCCTGCTGCCTCAGCAGCAGCTCCGCTCCCGAGCGGGGCAGTCGCAGCCAACTCGGGCCCCTCCAGCCCTGGCCTCTCCCCGGCTGCGCTGCCTCATCCCGGGGTCCCTGCATCCCGCAGTGGATCAGGAACTGCATGTCCTGCATCCCGAAGCCCAGGGCGTGGCTTCACCCATGGGGATGCTCGGCAGTCTCTCCTCTTGCTTTTTGGGTTGTTCTCGCCCTCTCAATACATGATGGTGCAAGGCGGGAGGATCCTGATGGGGTGGGTTTGGGCTGTTGCCCCTCAAGGGTTTCATGGAGGGCAGTGGGTGCAGATCTGCCCTGGTTCCCTCCTGCTCCCTGCACATTGTGCCCGTGCCTGCCATGGCACCCAAGCAGAGCTAGTTGTTGCTGCTGGGCTGTCAGAGGGGATTTTCAGCTCATATGGAGGCTTCATATGCCAAAGAGCCATGCTCTTTGGGAGGTACTGAGGGACAAAAATGTCCTTCCTGAAGTGTCATGGGACAGAGCGAGGACACCCTAAAATGCTTTTCATTCTGGAGACGATGGCACTCCTGCTCTCGGGCTGTCTTGCTGGAAGTCACTTCTTCAGTGCTCCAGTCTCCTGCTGTTTCCCCCAGTAAACCAACACCAGTGTCTGGGGACAGGGAGTGTTTTGGCTCAGGGGCAGTGACCCTGAGCACCAGTCCTATTCTGGGGGTCCCTGTCCCTGCCATTTGTGTGTTTAGTAGTCAATTTCTGCAATCCCATGCCAGGGTGGGACACAATGGTGCCATGTGTGGGCTGCTCCTGCTCTGGATCTGCTGGCTGCTGCTGCCTGATAACAGCACCCAGGCTGCCTTAAAAATGGCCAAGTAATTTAGTGTCGGTTTTAATCACCAGTTAAGCTGTGAGGCGTGATGGAGCTTTATCCCAGACCTGCCATGCTGTTTTACCTGCACAGGGCTGGAAACCCCAAGGATTGGTGTTACTCAGCTCCCTGTTCCCCACATTCCTCCTCCTCTCCCAGCCACATCTGGAGCAGACAGGGTTCAGTGTGAGCTTTGTGGGGTTTGCTTCTGTCAGTAAATACTTTGTACCTGGCACTTTTACTGTGGGCAAGACCCACGCACTGGGAGTCTCTCCACTTAGCCAGGATTGGTGGTGTAGGGAGATGGGACTTCAAGGAATTATAGCAGCTTCTGAGGAGGCTGAAGTTGGCACCGTGGCCTGCTGGTCTGCCAGGTCTGTTGTGGGACCCTCACATGGCAGTCAGGCTCAGGGTGTTGACTTCTGCCTCTCAGGTTATTTGGAAAGTTCAAGTTTTGTGAAAGATGCACACAAGAAGGTGCACCAACCTTTGAGAAGACATCCTGGAAGGAAGGACTTGTTTGGCACAGCGAAATAGAAGCGTGACACAGAAAATGCCAACTCGACAGGAACTGCCTGAGAAGGTCTGGAGGCGCCTGGCTTTAGGGTGTTGCAGTAGGGTTGTTGGAAGGGGAAGTAGCTGTGATTTGGGCTTTGTGGAGGGATAAAACCTGCAGAAGTATGGGATTTTGGTGGTGGAGAGAAGTCACAAGAAGCCTTTCTGGGACTGGAGCTGCTCTGGGGGGGTTAGCACTGTCCTTTTCTTCCAGGATTGGTAACTGCACCTGGCTGAAGAGTGGGCTCTGGTTCCCTGGAAGGTGGGGGCTCCCTCTGGCAGCCAGGCTGTGGTTGTGCCAGGCAAGGGCTTTGCTGAAGGCAGCTGTGATCAGGGTGACTCCTCCTGGGTCACCTGCCTGGGGACTTTGATTTTCCAGGACTAATTTTTTCTTTTCCTAGCTGTTGATAGCTGAGGCTTGAAGTCTTTCCTGTAAGGAGAAGTGAAAACTGTAGATACCCCCGGTCTTGATTTAACCTGAAGGTAGTGGGCTTTTAGCTGCCTTTTCTGCAGACTGGTGGTGACATGGTTGACTCCAGGGCATGGAGAGTCCTCAGCAGGTGCTGGGGCCAAAACCCCATCAGTGCAGGCCATGATTAGAACAAGAGCATTGCTGCTTTTTAACATCACATGCGTTCTGTCTGTGCTAGAGCCTTCCAGGAGAGTGAAGCCACAAGTGCCAGGGTGTTGGATGTGTCTTGGGAGCTCTGGGGCACCATCCTGTGCTTCAGCCCTGCTTGGAAAGTGATTCAGACCAGTGCTGCAGGAGGAAGCATGGAGCTCCTGGAGCAAGTTCAGTGGTGGCTGTGAAGATGCTGACAGGACTGGAGCATCTCTCTTATGAGGACAGGCTGAGGGAGCTGAGGCTGTTGAGCCAAACAGCCAAAAGGAGATGGCTGAGAGAGGCCCTTGTCAGTGTCTGCAGGGAGGGGTCAGAGGGGGCACCCCTGGGCTGCTCTGCTCCCTGGGGCCCAGCAGTGTGGAACAAGAGGAATGGGCAGAAACTGATGCCCAGGAAGTTCCACCTGAACATGAGGAAGAACTTCTTTCCTGTGCAGTCTGAACAGGCTGCCCAGAGGGGGTGTGGAGTCCCCCTCACTGGAGACATTCCAGAACTGTCTGGGAATAATGCTGTGCCATGTGCTCTGGGGTGATCCTGGGTAAGCAGGGAGGTTGGAGCAGGTGACCCACTGTGGTCCTTCCAGCCTGACCCGTCCTGTGAAACCACATCAGCCCCATATTTGGCACCAGGGAGGATGGTGGATGGTGTGGCAGGTAGCCAGCTCTCCAACAGTGCTGCCAGGGGAGGCAGGGCCTGGTAGTGGCTCAGAGGACTGCAGAGCTCCCACCCATCCTCAGAGAGATGCTGAGCCCTTCACCAGCCAGCTGACCCCTCTTGGCAGGATGTGCTCTGGGCCTGAGCCTGGGAGGGAAGGTGCAGCTCCAGGTCTGCAAGGTCCCCAGGATTTGCTGGGGAGGTAGAGAGGTGCTGAGGAGGTTGCAGGGAGATGATGTTCTGATGCATTTGCACCGGTCTGTTTTGACACTCACCTCTCCCAGGAGCTCTGGGACAGCCGAGTGGGGTCTGGCAGGGCCAGCCTGGGTGGGAGGTGGCTGTGTGTTCTCATGCTGTCTCATGGTCATTCTGCCTCCAGATGCAGCACCTGGGTCCTCCACAGGTGTGTCTTTGCACCTTAGCTTCATAATGCAGAAGGTGGCAGGATTTCTGGGGGGTTTCTGCATATTCCTGAAGAGGAGGAGAATCTGGCTGTGGCATGGCCCTGTCTTGCTGCTGCAAGCTCTGTCAGCATGAACCAAGAAAAATGGACAGTGTGGCTTTCCTGAGATAGGATCACAGAGTGATTTGGGTTTGAAGAGACCTTTAAAGATCGCCTTGTCCAACAGCCTTGCCATTGGCAGGCACATGCAGGGACACCTTCCACTAGACTGGTTTGCTGCAAGCCCCATCCAGCCTGATCTTGAACATTTCCAGGGATGGGGCAGCCACAATTTCTCTGGGTAACCTGTGCCAGAGCCTCACCTCTCACATCATAAAACATTTCTTTTTTACATCTTTTATCTGTGAGTTTCCCTCCATGTTAGAGCTTGGACAGGGTTTGGCAGGGACTCAAGTGGCACATGGCAGGAGATGCCTGCAGGAGTGCCAGGCTGGGCAGTTTGGGCGATGGTCCTGGCAGTGGTGGGAGACACCCAACCCGAGGTGTGTTGGGCTCCTGCCTCTGTCCCACAGAGGGCCATGCTCTGGTGGAGACACAGCTGCACAGACCCAGGGCTAGGCTGACAGCACTGCCCTCTGGGGAACAGGGCTGCAGAGCAGTGATTTATCTGGAGCAGATCACATCAGTTCAGTGTCATCCTGTGCTGGGGCAGGGTGACAACCCCCTGGCCACGGTGAGGAGCAGGGCCTGGCCACCTCAGCCCTGCCTGCTGCCCCCGAGGGCGGGTGGCTGCTATGGATGCGCCGAGGGTGTGCCCTGGCTGACAGGGGTGGTGGCTGAAGTGGCAGTGGGGTGCTGTCCGTGTGTGTGTCAGCACAGGGCTCAGCATCAGCTGGAGGCTCCACTTGCCCTGGCAAAAGCTGAATTCTGGCCTCCTCTCCCAGTGACCCAGCTGGGAAGTGTTGGGGCTGGGCAGAAAGGTCTCTTGCCTTCCAGGCAGGGCACCAAGACAGAGTGGTTTGGGCAGAGCGGTGGGTGACCCTGGCAAAACCAGCAAGGAACTGGAGTCTAAAAATCTGATCTGCCATACTTCCCAGTGGAATCCCATTCTTAAGCAATTGGTGTGGCCTGGCATCACCTTCAGGGTGAGCATGGATGCTATGTCCATTACATAACCAAAATTTTGGGGAAGAATGTGTCCAGTGAAGCTTTTGCTTGTCTCCATCTGGGCTGCTCACTGCTTTCCTGGCAGTGGAGCTGTGGAAGGCTGGACCCTGCAGGGAGTTGAAAATATGTTGAAGGCACCAGTGTCAGGAGTAGTTGGAGAGGAAAGAGGAAACTCTGTGTTTCCACCACTGAGAGTTGCTGATGCAGGAGGAGCTGATGCAGGAGGAGCACGTGCAAGATGCTTCTGTGGGTGCTGGGACAGCAGGGAGCACGTGTGAGCCATCCTGGACCACAATGTGTTGCATTCCCAGCCCAGCCTGTTCTGGCCAGCTCAAGTGGCTTTGTTTTGCCCCCTTGGCTGTGGGCAGCCTGGAGGCAGGTGCTGCAGGGGAGAGGGGTTTGGGGCAGGAGCAGAGCTGTGCTCACTCACACAGACAGGCTCGCTCCCACCCATGGAGGAGAGAAGAGGTGACTCCTGGCTCCTGCAGCTCACCCCTTCCTGGAAGAAACTTCTATCCCACAGGAACCATATCTTGTGTGGCTTTTGCACAGCCAGCAGATCCCATGATGTGGTCTGGAATCCCTGAGGGAGGTCCCAAGAGCTCTTCGGCAATTGCTCTCTGTGCTCACCGATCAAAGCCTGAGAAGCTCTTCATTTCATAAAGCTCAGTTGTGAGTTGAACCTCAATCCATAGGAGCATCCCCTGTGGATGCCTGCCTGCCTCCCCTCCTCTCTCCTTCCTCACAGTGCTTTCTGGGTGCAGCCTGGCCTGCACACCCCTTGGCTGCCGGGTTTTGCTGCTGAATGCAAAAGGGATATGAAAAAGGGAAGCAGTGTGTATTGCAGAGTGTTTGGAAGGGGTCAGGAAAACTCTGGGGACTTGCTGGGGTGATGCATCTGGAGGAGCCACAGGCTCAACCAGGCACAAAAATCTGTTTATGAGAAAATAGCATAAACTGACTTCCTGTTTTGAGGTTTGTATAAACTAAGAGAAAAGCCCTCAAGAAACTGAGGGGTTTAAGGTAGTAAAGACCTGCTAGGATGAGTTTGGCCATGGCTGGTGGTTCCTGCAGGTTTCTGGCACTGATGGCCAAAAGCCCCAAGGCTGCACTATCCTGTTTGTCATTCTGCCCTATGGCTCCTCTGCATTCTGCAGCATGGCCTCCCCCAGGATGCATTTACAGCCCCTAAGGCTGGTTTGAGTCCCAGGGAAGCTGCTGGAGGCAGTGGGTGAAGGGCTGTGCCAGCTCCTGTCTCCTGCCCCAGTGATGCCACATCCCTGCTGGGACTGCCTGTGACGTCCCTCTGTGCTGCTCCATCCGGGCCTGTCCTGCAGTCCTGGGATTTGAGCAGCAAACTGGAACGTGGGGTGGGCTTTGCCAGAAGCTTTGGTGTGCTGCTGGGCTCGTGAGGCAGCATCAGCAGAGGGGTGGTTCCTGCTCACTGCTCCCACAAGCCTGAGCATTCCACAGCAGCACTGGGATGCTGCAGCCCCAACAGGGATCTCGTGCATCTGGTGCATAAATTCAGACATTGGAGCTGCACTGGGAGCAGCTCCTGGGGGCTGGCAGGGGGACCCTTTGTGACCCCCAAGTCACCCAGCACAGGCAGGATGCAGAACTGGGGGACCAGTGCAGACAGCACTCGCTTGAAAGCAGAAGTCAGTCTGGTTTGAGCTGGGCCATAAGTGATCCAAAGCACAAAACAGGCTGGTGCCCCCAGGACTTGCAGCTGGAAAGGAGCTGGAACAGGGGGTGGCTCCTGGCTGGGAAGCCCAGCCTGAAACCCCGGGGGTCCTCACCAGAGGTCACTGCAGAGGACCAAGGTCTCAGCCTCCTCCCACAAAGGGCTTGGGAACCCCACCTTGAAAGAGCTGGGTTGGGCAAGCCCCCAGCCCACCGGGAGAGCAGTGTGTCCAGGGCTGAGGCTGGCAGCTGGCTGCGGGGTTGGGCACTGCGCTGGGGCACCCAGGGCACCCGTGCCCGTTGCAGCAGCCAGTGTCATGGTTTAGGAATGGTATTCCCCAATTCGGTGCTCCCACTGGTGTTAGGTGTTCGCTGCCTCTTGCTTCCCCTTCCCCCTCCAGCTGGAAGCACAAAAGGCAAAGATCACAGGTTGAGATAAGAACAATTTACTAGAAACAGCAACACAGATAAGAAGACAGTAAGAGCATCACTACTAATAATAAAAGTGTACAAAGAGAGGGTGATTTACATGCAAAATGCTCACCAAGCCCGGGACAATGAAACAATAGCTTCCCTCTGCCCACCAGGCTTTCTCCCAGCTGGAAAAGAACAGCATTCCCCTAGTCCTGCTGGCACTGTGTCTCCTGGGCTCTGTGCTGCTGGCCTGGACCTGCGGGAGGGTTGCACTGTGCCCAGGGCAGGGCTAGCAGAACCTTTGGGGTTATCCCAGGCTGTCAGCCTTGCTTTCCTGCCAGGACAGGCTCTACCCATTCCTCTACCTCCTAATGCTGTTTCACCTTGTTCCTTGCAGTCAGGACAGTTCAATGAAGACATGATCCCAACAGTGGGTTTCAACATGAGGAAGATCACCAAAGGGAATGTTACCATAAAGGTAAGATGCAGTTGTTACTGCTGGTGGGGGCTCTTGGGATGAAAGGTGAAGATGAGACTGGGGGCTTTTCTGGAGGTGGAAGAATTCCAGGGATCCCAGCTGCTGCTCATGGAATAGAAGCACAGCAGCATTGAAGGTGGAAAGTGCCTTTAAGAGCGAGTCTAATCGTTCTGCCAGGAGCACCATGTTCACCACTAAGCCATGTCTCCAAGTGCCACATCCACGTGTTTTGTTAACATTTCCAGGGATTGTGATTCCACCATCTGGAAGTGAAAGATGCTCCCTGTTAGGCCCTGCAGGTACCCACCAGAGGAGGTGGTGGGGAGGGCTGTAGGAGATCTGGACTTGTGCAATAAGAGTCAGTCTGGGCTGCAAAGCTGGAGGTTTCAAGGTGCCTCTGACTTGCTGGTAGGGAGTTATGGATGTGGTCACCTTGGTGAGGGTGATAGTGCTGGGAAAAACAGTTCATGGCTTGCAGTGGTGGTCTCTGTCTTGGGAGCAAAAGAAAAAGAGGGTTATACCTGTTTTGGATTTTTCAAGGGCCTGGGCTTGTACTGGGAGATAGCTGTTGGACAAGCTTGCAAAGCTGGCTGGGGGATTTGTTTTGAGAGTGTGCCAAATGCCTCAGGGAAATGCCAGGAGGTGTGATGGGCATGGGGAAAAGCACCTGGCTTGGGCCAGGGGGTCCCTTCATGCCAGCAGAGGCACACTGCAGGGGGATTCAGAAGAATCTGAAGAGGAGAGGATGGGGATGAGTTTGGTGGGTGGCCAAAATGCCCCAGATGGCCACCTGGGGGAGGGAGGGTGTGGGCTGGCTGTGGGGCAGGCTGTGGGGCCGGGGTAACTCTGCCATGGGGTAACTCTGCCATTCCTGTCACAGCTCTGGGACATCGGGGGGCAGCCACGGTTCCGCAGCATGTGGGAGAGATACTGCCGCGGCTGTGAGCACCATCGTGTGAGTATCCAGAGCCCTGTGTGCCCCTGCTGCTGCTGGGGTGTTACTGTGTGAGTATCCAGAGCCCTGTGTGCCCCTGCTGCTGCTGGGGTGTTACTGTGTGAGTATCCAGAGCCCTGTGTGCCCCTGCTGCTGCTGGGGTGTGAGTATCCAGAGCCCTGTGTGCCCCTGCTGCTGCTGGGGTGTTACTGTGTGATATCCAGAGCCCTGTGTGCCCCTGCTGCTGCTGGGGTGTTACTGTGTGAGTATCCAGAGCCCTGTGTGCCCCTGCTGCTGCTGGGGTGTTACTGTGTGAGTATCCAGAGCCCTGTGTGCCCCTGCTGCTGCTGGGGTGTGTGAGTATCCAGAGCCCTGTGTGCCCCTGCTGCTGCTGGGGTGTTACTGTGTGAGTATCCAGAGCCCTGTGTGCCCCTGCTGCTGCTGGGTGTTACTGTGTGAGTATCCAGAGCCCTGTGTGCCCCTGCTGCTGCTGGGGTGTTACTGTGTGAGTATCCAGAGCCCTGTGTGCCCGCTGTGGTGTGAGTATCCAGAGCCCTGTGTGCCCCTGCTGCTGCTGGGGTGTTACTGTGTGAGTATCCAGAGCCCTGTGTGCCCCTGCTGCTGCTGGGGTGTTACTGTTGTGAGTACCCAAGCCCTGTGTGCCCCTGCTGTGCTGGGGTGTTACTGTGTGAGTTACCAGAGCCCTGTGTGCCCCTGCTGCTGCTGGGTGTTTACTGTGTGAGTATCCAGAGCCCTGTGTGCCCCTGCTGCTGCTGGGGTTTACTGTGTGAGTATCCAGAGCCCTGTGTGCCCCTGCTGCTGCTGGGGTGTGAGTATCCAGAGCCCTGTGTGCCCCTGCTGCTGCTGGGGTGTTACTGTGTGAGTATCCAGAGCCCTGTGTGCCCCTGCTGCTGCTGGGCCATGCCAGGGGTGCTGGGGTGTCATTGTGTGAGTATCCCAGACCCTGCTGGGCCATTCCAGGGATACTGGGGTGCCAGGGGAGCTGCGGTGCCTTTGCTGCCCAAGCTGGACACCGATGTCAGGAGTTGGAATCACTGAGTCATCATGAAGGTTGGAAAAGGCCTCTAAGATCATTAAGTCCAGCCTTTCACCCAACACCACCATATTCAGCACCAGACTATGATGTCCCCAGATGGTTTTTAAATACCTCCAGGGATGGTCACTCTACCACTGCCCTGAGCAGCCTTTGCCAGGGCCTGACCACCCTTTTAGGGAAGAAATTTTCCTTAATATCCAACCTAAACCTCCTCTGGTCCAACTTGAGGCCATTTCTTCTGGTCCTGTCACTTGTTTCCTGGAAGGAGAGCCTGACCCCCACCTGGCTCTACCCTCCTGTCAGGAAATTGGAGAGATGGAGAAGGTGTCCCCTGAGCCTCCTTTTTTCTAGATACTTCCCCTGGGGACTGATGTCTACATGGGCTTTGAGCAGAGGGCAGCCAGGTCCCTCCAGCTGTGCCAGACCCTTCTGTTCCCTTCCAGCATCACTCAGTCCAGCTCTGTTCCTCAGATCTTGCCCTGCCAGGCTCCCATGCATCCTCTGTGCTGGTTGCTCACCACAGGGGCTGAGCAAACCCAGTCGTGGGGCTCAGCCCTTCCCAGAGGCTGGTTTCCAGGTCAGGATGTTTATGTGCTGCCAGATAAATCTTGTGCTGAGAGCAGGAGTCTCACCCACTACTGAGTCAGCAAATCAGAGTGTCCCTGGGTGTCCCCTGCTTGCAAACAGTGCAGTAAAAGCAATCCCAGGGAGCCCAGGCTTAGGGTCAGCATGGTGAGGCACTCACAGGAGGCAGGTTACCTGTTCCAAAGGACAAATACTGATCTTGGGACTCCATACTGGGGTTTCTTAAACCCAGTCAGAAAATGAGATTTATGGGATCTTTCCCAAGTCACCATACCCTGAGGTTTGGAGGGCTGCTCTCTGTGCTGCGCTGCCCAAATCTAAGCCTTGGCAGGTGAGGAGGAGTGTGGTACTGCTTGTTCTGCACGTTGGGACAGTGGTGTCTGCTCCTGCCCTTGCAGATGGTCACCATGGTGGGACATGGCCTTGGACCTGCAGGAGGGTTTTTATTACACTTTTTATTACAATGAGCTTTGCTGGAAATGACAAAATCTCTGTCCTTTTACTCCTTTTGCTGCCTCCTTCCATAATGTCATAATTTTGGCCCATGTGGTTGTCAGGAAACAAAAGGACCTGTCAGTACCCAGGTCACACTCCAGTCTGCCCTCCTCACATCGAGCTGTGTCAGGTCCCTTTCTCTTTGCTCTCAGCTCTCCCCCTGTGCCCAGCATGCCAAGGGCTGGGGCAGTCGCTGGGGGTGTTTTTCCCTCTCAGCACAGCGTCCCCATTTTCCTGTGTTAAGCACTTTAGTAGCTCTTTTCCTATTTTTAAATAACTCCCCAAAGCCGGATGAACTGGTGTTTCTCAATCCTTCTCTGCTAGCAATCTCTCTTGATCTATGAAATCAAGGCTGCTTTGATTGTTTCCTCACCCAAGTTTTGGCTTCACTGACATCCTTTGCAGGATAGAAGTTGGCCTGTAAAAACAAAATCCTTTCCCAAATCTCCCCTCCTGCTCAGAGGAGCATTGGTGGCCACCAGCTTCACATCCATGTGCTCCATGGCCCCTCCCAAGATTACCCCATCAGTGGGATGGGGAGGTCCTTCCCCTTCTTGGGTCATCATCTCCTCTCCATCCTCAGCTTCTCTTGCCTTCTCTGCTTGTCTTCTGTCCTGGGTATTTACATGGGAGCTGCCATGTGCACATGTTGGAGACAACGTGTGTCCTGCAGCTTCTCTCCCCTTGCCCAGCCTCTCAGCAGGTTGACACCTGCAGAGACAAGGGTAGGGTGGTCCCCCACTCCCCTTGGAGACATGAGGAGCTCTCAGCTCCATAGCCATCCTTGGGAAGAGGTATCCTGGTGGAAGGATCCTGTTTATCAACCACCTCCACATGCTGGCCGGTTTGCAGTGGGGGCAGTTTCCTGCTGTGAGAGCAGGTTTGGGGGTGGCACGGGCCTCAGCACAGCACGAGGGCCTGGAGACCTGGGCACCTGTGCTCAGGGTTGTCCCTTCCCTTGCAGGTACATGGTGGATGCTGCTGACCAGGAGAAGATAGAGGCCTCTAAGAACGAACTGCACAACCTGCTTGACAAGCCGCAGCTCCAGGGCATCCCGGTGAGCTGCAGCCTCAGTCTGTGCCCACAGCCACCCGTGGTGCCCAGGCTGGGCACTGCCAGGGCTTGCAGAGCAGGCAGGGAGGGGCTCCCCTTCCTTGGAGGTGTCACTTCCCTGCTGCACTCCCAGCTGGGACGGTGACACTGTGGGTCAGAGCTGGGCCAAGCAACAGAGAGACCTTCAGGGCAGAGAGCACAGTGAGGCCCCTTGGGTGCAGTCTGTCCTCTCCGGGGATTCTGTGATGCCTGCTGTGACAGCAGGGTCCTTTCTCTGCGAGAGGAGCTGCTGGGCTGTGACAGTGCTGGGGTGGGCTGTGGTGCAGTGCTGGGCATGCTGTGTCGGGTGGGCTGTGCAGCATCCTTTGAGAGGAGCTCACTGCAGACCTCGCCACGGATCCCCAACGTCCGCTGCCAGCTAAATTAAGCTCCTGACATACCACACTGCAGTTGCAGGCCTCTGAAGGCTCTCTTCTGAGAACAAACCTCCTGATTGAAACGGGGGAGGAGGGATGCTCATCCCGTGCTGCTGCAGAGCCCGGCGCAGTCGGAGCAGAGCAGCCCCAGCCTCGGCCGTCAGGTGACAGTCACACGGCTGCTCCGGAGGGACAGACCCGGCCTGCTGGGGGGGTATCATCCTTGCACAATCTCAGAACGCTTTTGTGGCTGTCGAGAGCCTTGAAGGAGAGATCAGAGGTGGCACAAACAACTGATCCTTGGGCTGGGCTGCCTGCAGAGTAGGTTTTGCCCTGCATCCACAGCTTGCTCCTGCTGGGTAACATCAGTGTTAGCCATTTCACTTGACTTTTTGCTCAGAGACAGTGAGAGGCTCCTGGGACAGTTTCCTAGATGGCACAGCAGGTGTTGGTACCCTTCAGAGAGGATGTGCTATGGGGCCATTTCTGCACGGGGAGTAGGGAGTGCACAGGAGATGCTGTGTACAGGCTAATTAAGGCAGTTAATTGAAGTGCTCTGCCTCCTGAGTGCTGCTGAAGGGGGTTTCTCTCTCTGAGACATCCTAGTGGAGTAGCCAGGGCTGTCTGGTGCCACAAGCAGGCTCTGCTTCTGAGTGGCAGAAGCAGGTTCCTGCCTGGTGCTTCAGGTGTTCCCTGTCCTGCCCTGCAGGTCCTGGTCCTGGGAACAAGCGGGACCTGCCCGGTGCCTTGGATGAGAAGGAGCTCATTGAGAAGATGTAAGTGTGCCAGAGCCCGGGCCAGGGGGTGTGACACAGGCTGAGCCCCTCCCCGCTCTGCCTGTCCCCCCCAGCGCCATCACCCCTCCGGGTGGTGCCTGGGCTGGGCTGGCAGAGACTGAGCATGGCCGAGGTGACGCCCTGTCAGAGAGCGGAGCTGGAACCGCCCGGCCGGGGCTGGCCCCACGTGCCGCAGGGAGCCTGGGGGCCCGGCACAGCGTGGCACTGGCTGGTGGAGCTGCTCTGCCCCAGATACCGCCCTGGACAGTGGGACTGGGCTCCTCCACAGGGGGATCTGGGATGCTGCACTGACTCACAGCATCTCGTCCCCTTCAGCCACCTCTCAGAGCACCTCTGGACCGTGGGCACCTGTGCAGCTCCCATGCTGCCAGCCCTGTGCTGCTCCCAAAACCTCCCTGCCCCATCTGGCTGCAGGGCTGGGGGTACCCCTGGAATTTGGTGGCCAGGGTCTCCGTGGGATTGGGTCCCTCCTGCCCTGTCTCATGCCGCCCCTCCCTCCCCAGAACACCCCTGCCCCTCAGTGTGGAGCGCTGGTGCCCTCACCTGACCCATGTGCAGCTCCTGGAGAGCCTGGGGAGCTGCTGCCCCTTCACTGTGCCTGTCTCAGAGTCCAGAGACCCTCCAGGGGCTGCCCAGGGGGGTCTCCCATGGCCACCCACCCCAGAGAGCTCAGTCTGCAGCCAGCACTTGCTCCCTTCCCACAGGAACCTCTCCGCCATCCAGGACCGAGAGATCTGTTGCTATTCCATCTCCTGCAAAGAAAAGGACAACATTGGTGAGTGCCACGGGCTGGGGGCATGGGGGCAGCCCGTGCCCACGTGTTTGCCCAGGTACAGGGGGAGGTGACAAGGACAGAAGCTCTAAGTGTCCCCTTGCCTCTGCAGACATCACCCTACAGTGGCTTATCCAGCACTCGAAGTCCAGGCGAAGCTGAGGTCCTGCAGGCCTGGCTCAGACTGGGAAGATGCCATTGTACAAGCCCATGCCCCTCTCTCCTGCTCTGTCCCTCCAGCTCTCTCTCTAGATGGGTATTTTTAGGGGACCCCAGACTCTGCTCACATTGGGGCAGAGTCCTTGTTTTTATTGTAAAGAAGATGTCTGACTGCCCTCCTCTGCCCCTCTCCTCTCCTCCCCCCTCTCCTCCTCCATTTTGGCAATGTTCTGTTGTTGTCTGTGTACACAGTATAATATATATGTATATATATTTTAATTTTTTAATTTAAGGGATAGCGCTGTTATTAAATTGGGCCCTGTGAGGGTAGGAAAGCTGGGGCTCCCCCAGGCCAGCCAAGGGTCAGTGTTGGGAGGAGGGTGCCAGCAGAAGGCAGCCTTTGGGGATGGGGCAGTGCCAGCTGCAGGCAGGTCCCCTGGGGCTCCCTCTTCCCTTCTCTGGGTGTCCTGCTGCTGCCTCCAGGCAGAGACCACCCTGGGGGTGTTGGGGGTGCCCACCTTGCCCTGCCTGCCTTGGCCTTGGGGGGAGGGTGTCAGTGCCACACAGGCTCCTCACCCCCTAGGGGACAGGGATTAGCCACAAGCCACTGCCATCAGCCTTCCCCTACTGCCTCCACTTCCCCAGCCCCTCTTTGGGGCCCAGGGCTGCTTGTCCCCCTGCCCCATGTGTCCCCTGCTCCTGTGCCTGGGCTGAATCCTGCCCACTGCCCAGCCTGGCTGCTCAGGGGGTGATCTGGGGCACTGGTAGCAGTGCTGGGGGCCCAGCAATCCCTGCAGCCCCTGGGGGAGCAGGGGGCTGGCCCCTGCCTCCCACCTGTCCTGGCTCAGCCCCACAGAGCCCCTCAGGACAGCTGTGCTGGCTGCCCACGTGCCAAGTGGCATCGCCTGTGCCCGGCTGGGGCTGCTGGCTCTGCCCTGGCCAGGGACAACCCTTGGGATGCCAGAGAGGGAGGGACGCCTGGAGGCACCTGGAGACACACTCAGAGCATCTGTGCACCCTCAGTGCTGCTCACAGACCCGGGGGGGTGTGCCCTGTGCCTGCTCCCCATTCCCTGCTCCCTGTGCTTGCACCTCAATCCTACACCCCGTGCTCTGCTCCCTGTGCCTGCCCCCCATTCCCTGCTCCCCATTCCCTGCTCCTTATTCCCTGCTCCTTATTCCCTGCTCCTCATTCCCTGCTCCCCATGCCCTGCTGCCCTGCTGGGAGGCACGGGAGCCATGGGGCACCAGGGCTTGTGGGGACAGTGGGCAGGTCTGTGTCTGCAGAGGGTGGAGGACTGTGGAAGTCCTGTGGGGTGAGGAAGGCTGTGGCTGGCTGGGCCATGTCTGTGCCATTGCTTGGGGCTCTGAGGTGCAGCCTGGGGGCCTGGCCAGGTTGTTTGGGGCCAGTCTGGGGGGACTGGGCTGGCACTGGAGGGTGGGTGTGCAGAGGGAGGCAGCTGCTGGCCCCAGTGCAGGGCTGGGGCGTAGGGTGGGGATGGCCAGGGGGTCTGCAGGGCCCCTCTCAGCCTCTTCCCACTCGGCTCCAGGGTGTCAGGCCTGGGATTTACCTTCTGTTCTTGTTTTTGCAGAATTGCACAAAGAGAGATTTCTTTTTGTTGTTTTTTTTTAATTTAATGACTTGTAAAGTGTTGTCGCCCCCCCCACCCCCCCTTTTCTTTTTGTAAGAAATATTTTGACTCAGATTCGACCTCTGTTGGGAAATGATTCTTGTAACTGTACAATTTTTTTGCCTCCTAATAATAAATTAACAATTTTGCGTTGCGGGTGTGGTTGCAGTCAGGTTACTTGCTTACCGTCTCCGCCACATCCTCAGCCTGGGAAGGAGTTCCCTGTCCCCTCGGTACCACTGGACACCTGTGTGGTCACTGGAGGCACCTCTGATGGTTCCAGATGCCTTGGCCTGCATGCCCCTCTGATGGTTCCAGATGCCTTGGCCTGCATGCCAAGACCAGCTCGGACACTCCATCCGTGTCCATCATTGCTGCTGGACCTTCCTGTGCCCCTGCTGTGTCCCGGAGCTGCTGCAGATCCCTGCTGGGTGTGGGGGCCGGCAGTGCTCCTGCTCGCCCTTCCCCATGTGCCCAGCAGTGGTGGCCATCGCAGCGGGGTCCCGCCGTGCCGTGTCCTGCTCAGGGTGGCAGCAGGGTGGCAGCAGGGCCGGGTCCAGCCCGGCCCGTGGGGCCCTGTGCTGCCCAGGCCGTGGGGATGGAGCCGCCTGCAGCCCCTGCCCCGCCCGCCCCCCTGCCCAGGCGTGCAGCACAAGCCCGGCTTTGTTCGCCCTTGGCCCGGGCTCAGGACGGAGCAATGCGGACCAGGAGCATGAGGCTCCCTTCCCCCCCCAGCCCAGAGCCCCCGGCCCGCTCGGGGACCCCGCTCACCCCGCGGGCATTGGAGGGCTGGAGGCACCGCCTGCGCTCCGAGCCCTCTGCATCCCTGCGCCAAGACGAGACCCCTCTCCTCCCAAACCGTGGGGCCCAGCACGGGCTTGGAAGGGAGGAGGATGAAAGGAAAAACCCAGTTTTGTGCTCTTGAAAGAAAACTGGGGCTTTTGTTTCCCTGGAAACGGGTGTGCGAAAGCGAAGCGCGCGCGGAGCCCGGTGGGTGTAGCGCACAAAGCCCGCAGTGAGCCCCCGGCTTTCAGCGCCCCTGGCAACCGGCGCCCTCGCCCCGGCACGCCGGGCTGGGGCGGCTGCCAGCGCTGGGGACAAGGAGCTCTAACAGCTCCCGTGGCCAGGCTGCCCTCAGGCAGATCCGTCCTGCCTGCTCCTTGACCCCCCTGCTCCTTGACGCCCCTGCCCCTGCAGGGGCCGTGGGCAGGGGGTGGATTTGGGCTTGGAAACCCTGATGCCCTGAAACCATCCTCCTGGGACAACGGTGTCCCTGCAATGGGAATGTGGATGAGGGCCAGGAGGCCTGTGGGGCAGTTGGGGTGAGATGCTCTGACCCCAAGGCTCCCCAAGGGGTGCTGGGGGTGGTGGTCCCACATCTTCCTGCAGCACTGCGCAGCAGCACTGTGCAGCAGCACCACCTTGGTTGTGAATACTGCACATGGGGAACTAGCAGGCTGGGGAGTTTCTCAGCCCTGTGCTGGGCTGGCTGGGCTTTAGTGAGACCAGTCCAAGTCCTAAAAATCACCTCAAACCCAGCACTTCAGAGGGCACCCTCTCACAGGCACTGTTCAGCATCACCTCAGAGGGAGGGAGCAAAGAGGCTGGGGGCCTTTCCCCATCTCCCATCCCTGCTGCCCACTCTGGCACAGCTGCTTCCCTGCCCTCCTGCCCCCCAGCTGCCCATGCCCACCCCAGAGCACCCCAGGTTTAGGGAAGAGCCATTCCAAGGGGCTCCCAGGGCTCAGCCCAGCAGTGCCAGTGGCTGCAAGCACGACGTGCTCTAGGTTACTGGTTTATTGAGCTCATACAGGGCACGGCTTGAATCCGTGGGATATGGCCAGTTGGACCTTCTCCTCTTGTGGAGGGGCTGGCAGGAGGGGAGGGGACAGGAAGAGGGCAGTTTGTGTTTGTTGTGTCCTCTGTGAGCCATCATGGCCAGCCTCTGTGGTTTCAGGTAAGACCTTTCCGGCACGACGCCATCTCCAGAGCAGCAGCCCCACGGAGCCTGGCCAGGCAGCGGGGACAGGAGGGTGCTGCTGTCCTCGCTGACCTTTGGGCAGAGGCTAGAGGGTCACCAGTGTAGCCATGGGGACTGGGATTGCAAGCCCCACCTGCCCAATGCTGGGTTTGAAGCCCACGGCGCAGCCCCCTGAGCTGTCTCTTTCTGCTTGTTCCACATCCAGAAATGAGTACTAATGGCAAAACAACGTTTGGTCTTGGGAGGAGGTGGTGAAACGATCGCTACAGCTCCCCAGTGGCACTTAGCATGGGGTGCCAAGGGCCAGGAGGGGTGGGGGAGTCTCCCGGGGCTTGTCGAAGAAGATGGAGGAGGACATCTCGGTTTTGAGCTTGCTGTCGGCACTGCTCTCACTGGAGGAGGTGTCGGGGCCGCAGCCCTCACAGCAGCAGCAGCAGCAGTCCATGAAGGCCTGGCCCAGGGGACGGCAGAGACACAGGAGCAGGACGGGCGTCACCGAGCACTTGAAGAACAGGAAGAACTGGTTGATGAGGTTGAGCAGATCCAAGGTCTGCTTGGACATGTCGGGGACATGTAGGCCACCACGATGTTGCAGACGTTCTCGGGGGTGGTGCAGAGCCCGTAGATGATGGTCAGTGCGATGATGGTGCAGTTCAGGTGGCCCTCGCACTGGCTGTGCTTGGTGCCCCGGCACTCGCTCTTCTTCTCGGGGCCGCGGATGCGCCGCGTCACCAGCTGGCAGCTGACGGTGAACAGGAGGGGCAGGCAGAAGTAGCAGCCAAAGTACCACCACATGCGGGCGTTCTGGTAGGTGAGCACCAGGGAGTAGATGGATTCGGGCAGGTTGGACGAGGGCTTCATGGTGCAGTACTCGGTCACCACACCGGACACGGGCGATGTGTCCTGCGCCAGCTGCCAGAGCAGGACCTCCGGCACCGAGAGCGTCATGGAGCCCACCCAGATGACAGCCAGCTTGGCAATGATGGACTGGCACTGCTCGATGGGCCGGCTGCTGGCCTGGGGGCTGGTGGCTGCGTGGAACCTGTCGATGCCCAGGGCACAGAGGCTGAAGGTGGTAACTCCCAGTGATGATACCTGGTGGGGGAGGAGGCAGAACAGAAGGGCCCTGCTGCAGGGACATCACAGGGGGCTTGGCAAACCCCTGGCTACCAAAGACCACAACCCCTCCTACGGAGGCTGTAGGGAGGTCACAGCCTGTGGCTGCATCCCAGGGTTTAGAGCCACTTTTCTGTGACTCCTGAAAGGATAAAAATGGCCCCTGACCCTGTAGTCCCTGCCCAGCTCCCTTTCCTGCAGAAGGGAGAAGTTTAGCTGGATGTCTGTCTGTCCATCCAGCCAAGGTGGGAACAGAAGGATTGTCCTTCAGGCTCTTCCTCTATTCTGGATGGCTCTTGCAGAGGAGAAGCAGGGACCATCACACCCACCAGCACCTTCCCAGGGTTCCCAAGGCCCGCCTGGCCAGGCCAAGTGAGTTCAAGGCACTCGTGTCCCAAATCAGCTTGGGGCAATTTCCGCTGCATTGAGAATAGCAAGAAAAACATCCCCTTTGCCAAAGGAGGAGGTCAAGGGAGGGAGAGGACTTGCTGTGGCCCTGGGAGGGCTGGCCAGGCACTGACCAGCATTCCCAGTCCTAGCCCCAGCACTGGGAGCCAAGTCCCACAGCCCTTGGCCAAGATGATGGCAGAGTCACATGCTGGTGTCCCAGTGCTGTGGCCATTCCTGGCCTCACGAAGCCATCAAACATCACCCTGTGCTGAAAGACCTTCCCAGCACTCAGGAAACCTCCCAGGGCTCCACGTGGTGTGTGGGGAACAGCCCGGAACACTGCCCCCCCAGTCCCCTGGCCTTTCCCTTGGCCCTGAGCTGGTCACTCCAGCAGCTGATGAGCAGAGTGATGCCAGCACTCAGCAGCACCATCGGTTATGCACAGCAGCATCTCCCCAGACCCAGAATCAGGACACCAGCATCCTGCACCCAGCACCACCTCCCAGCATGTCCCCACTGCTCTGCCCAAAGCCTGGGCACCCAGCAGCCTGCTCTGCCCCACAGCCAGCACCCAGCACCTGCTCCTGCTCCCTGGCTGGCCCCTGCAGCCCTGGGTGCTGCTCTGCTGCTGCCTCCTCCCCCACACCCTTCCACAGGCTCTCCATCTCTCCTGGTGCCCTCAGTCCTGCAGAGCACCCATCCCCAGTGCCCTGGCAGGGATGTAGCTGGTGAGTCAGTGCAGCACATCCCTGCACACAGCCTGTCCCCAGGAGCCCCTGTAACAGCTTTGCTCCCCAAACCTGGCTCTGTGCCAGAGCACTGAGCAGCTGCAGAGGACAGCTCTGCTTCCCACAGCATCCATCCAGTGCCTGAGCCACAATCCCACCAGACATGAGCCCTTGGCCTCCAGACAGGCTCCCCTCTCATAGCTGGCCCTTTGCTGGGTGTTTGGCTCTGGCCTGGCTGTGGCTCTCCCCCAGACTCCCTGCAGCTGGAGCCCCTTTCTGCTTTGGGGGCAGGAGGGCAGTGCAGGGCTGGTCTGGGGGCAGAGCAAGAGGAGCCCCCACACCAGGACCATGCTTCCCAGCCTGGGACATGCTTGTCTTTCTTCAGCACCAACATTCCATCATTCCTGGCCCTTCCTGACTCCTTTGGGACTGAATTATCACCAGGGTGTCCCAGGGCACCCTGGTGCTGCTGAATCCCTGTCCCTGGTGGTGCCACCCCCAGGCTTCTCTCATGGGGACAGGGAGCCACAAGCAGCAGATCTTCCTCAGATCCTCCTCGAGACAGGGTCTGTTTTGGGGACATCACCCTTCCCTTCCCTTCCCACCCTTCCTTGGACACTGAGCCAGCTTGGGCAAAGTCCTGCCTCTCTCTGAGTCCACCCAGAAGCCATGCTGGAAGCCTGAGGTGGAGGACAGGGATGGGGCAAACACTCCAATTAGTGAGAGGATGGGGTGGGACACCTCTGGAAAGGAGCAGCTCTTTCCTGCTGGGCAGGGACACAGGGGAGCAGTGGGTCTACAGGGCTCCTCCACCAAACACCACATCCCTGTGTTTGGGGCTGTGCTCAGTGGGACACCCCAATCCATCTGCACCCAGAGGACCCAGTGGCATTGCTGGAGCTCACAGGGCTGTGCACAGCCAGGGACCCTTGCACAAGTGCAGGCCCTGCACGAGGGCACTGGGGCGTGGACAGGTGGCTGTTCCAGAAATGCAGAACATTGGGGTGGATGCTCAGTGGGAGGGTCTGACCAGGCCTGAGGGGGTTTTCAGTGATCTGACACTGTCTCTAAGCTCTTCCAGGTGTTTGCACCCTTTAATAAACGGGTCATTGGCCACAGAGAACAGGCAGGTTTGGTCTGTCTGTCCCATCAGGACATGGAGGGGCACAGCTGGACCCAAGGGTTCCTTTGAGGAAGGGAGATGAGCACACTGAGGGTTGGTTTCCAGCACAAGAGCAGCATCAGCCCAAATCCTGCCCTCTGGGGCAATTTTGCTCATCCTGCCATCCCCTGTCACCACAGTCCCTCTGGCCTTCCCAGTGGGTGCCTGGCTCTCCCTGAGTGTGGCCAACGTGTCACACAGGAATTTTGATGACAAACACAGATCTCAGGCTTCCAGGACTAATTCCTGGGCTGTCCCATTCCAATGCTGACCAGCACTGCCCACCTGCAGCCCCCTGCCCCTGGACCATCCTCAGCAGCCTACAGTGTCCACTTTCTGGGCCAGCACACTGCAGGACTGAGCCCCCAGGCTTTGGGGAGTCGGGCTGGGACAGGAACAAACAAATGGAGGGGCCCTGCTGACAGAAGCCCCTGTGCTGGCTGGAGGAGAGTCTAATGGGCTTTGCCCAGCCCTGGCAGCATCGGTGCTGGCTGCAGAGCCTGAGGAATGGCCTGAGACAGAGGGAAGGTCACCATGGGGACTGTCCCTCAGCTCCTTGCTGTGCCCCACAGCAGTGGGCTCTGGCACACAGCCCTTGCGCCAGGCCACCAGCACCATGCCCCGGAGCAAGAGGGCAGAGGAGCTGAGTCCTTGATCCCTTCGGGCTCCTGTGCAGCCCCTTACCTCCATGAAGGGCACAACGCGACAGGACAAGTCCCCCAGCAGCCGCTTCTTGGTGATCTCGTTGAAGATGACCACAGGCAGGCAGAAGAAGAGGATAAGGAAGTCCCAGAAAGCCAGGCTGGCCAGAATGGAGTTCCAGGCGCTCTTCATGTAGTAGTTGTGCCACACAATGCACATGACGGACAGGTTACCGATGATGCCCACTGTGAAGACGATGAGGGACAGGAACATCACGGCGTAGGCACTGTAGGAGCTCTCCGTCACCGGGTACAGGGGGTTGTGGATTTGCAGCCGCTTGTCGGACACGGTGGTGAGGTTGGCTCGGGGCTCTGCCCTGTCCCTGTCCGTGGGGACCCCCGGTTGCTGCTCCGATGGGTCGGTGCTGGACGGCAGCAGGGCCCTGGTGGGGTGCAGGCTGGCGGAGTTGAGGGGCCGCGGGAATTCCACCCGCACCCCCGGCACGTACTGCTGCACCGACTTGGAGTCCTCCTCCGCGCCCCGGCGCAGCCTCTCCCGCACCTCCCGCACCTCCCGCACCTCCGGGATGTCCCGGGCAGCCGCGGGCAGGGTCCTGCCGCTGGCCGCACCCTGGCCGTGCTGAGCCCGGCCGGTCCCAGCGCTGCCTCGCATCCCCGGGGCCAGCAGCAGCAGCAGCAGCAGCAGCAGCAGCAGCGGCGGCGGCGGCGGTGGTGGCGAAGGCATCGTGCCCCCGCGAGTGCCCGCTGCTCCGGCAGCGTGTGGCGGCCCCCGGGGCTGCAGGGCGCTGTCCGGCACAGCCGCTCGGTCCGGCGCCGGCCGCGGCTCTGGGCGCCGGCGGAGCGCTGGGCAGGATAAAGCGGAGCGGGAGGGGAGCCGAGCCCTCTGCTGGTCACCCACCGCCCGGAAAGCGGGACAGCGGCCAGACTGGGCAGGTCCACATCCCCAGCACCCCCCGGCACTCGCCTCAACATCCCCAAACATCCCCCCGCCATCCTGCAGCATCCCCCAAACATCCTCGAACCCATCCCCACAAATCCCCCAGTATCCCCAAACGTTCCCAAATATCCCCCTAGCATCCAAAAAAATTCTCCAACATCCCCAAACATCCCTTCAGCATTACCCCTAGGATACCCCACCAGCCTTCAACATCCCCCAGCATCACCAGTATTCCCCAACACCCTCAGCTTCCCTCAGCATCCCCAATATTCCCCAAGATTCTCCAATATTCTGCAACAGCCCCAAGCATCCCCCAAGATCCCCTGAGAAAAAGCCAGATGAGGGATGCCCACAGCCTGGCACTGGCCATGGCCTGCCAAGCTCAGCTGTTCCCATGGCAGATATCCCACTCTGCCAGGAGCAGGTGGCACTCAGGAGGCCTGAGGTCCAGCACTGGGCCTCACATGGCATGTCTGGCACTGGGCACAACGTGGCACATCCCCTGCACACCCAGCCCAGACTCAGGACACCCTCAAATGGCCAAACACCTCCATGAAGGTGTCCTTCATGGGGAGCTGACAGGGCTGCCCTTGGCAGGAGGAAGGACTGATGACGCCAGGTGATGCTTCTTGTGACAATGTGGTGCCAGATTTGTTGGCTCAGTTCTCCTAAGGTTTGTTGCTGCTTTTCCTCCTGACTTCCCCTTGGGAAGCAGCAGTTTGAACTGGGGTGCCTGATCTCTGTATCTGTGACTCCTCCCCAGAACTATAAGCCCTCTCCCACACCCATCATCTTTCCCTGTTTCCCCCTCCTATCCCCAAATCCACCTCCTCTCCTCTGACCTGGTCTCCTGCTCCCCTATCTGTTATCCTTCCTGCACTGTCACCTCTCAGCCTGTGGGACTGGAGGGCCACGGGGTTCCCTCTGGGGACATGCCCTGTGTCATGCAGACCCCCTGTGGGGCTGGATTTCTGCCAGGCTTGGAGCTGCAGAGCTGCCCCACACCAGGGGATCTCCAGGGCTGTGTCCCTGTCCTGCCCAGGGACAGGACAGCAAACCCCAGCTTCTCCCTTCCTGGGAACCCACTGCCACGTCCCTCTGGCACTGTCCACCCCTGCCTGAGCCAGCAGGGACAATGGGCCAGCAGCCAGAGCACGGGGGCCAGGGGCCTCCTGCTGTGTCCCTGGGAACTGGGGCAGACCATGGCACAGGGGATCTGAGCCCGGGACTCAGAGGGTGCTCCCTGCAGGGCTGTGTGGCCCCGGGCACAGGGCAGGACATTGCTGGCAGGGGCTGCAGTGGTGGAATGCAGGGGGGTGTGGGACATTGCTGACAGGTGTTTTGGTGGTGGGCTGCCCCCTGCTCTACTCAAAGTCACACTGAGCTCAGCTGGCACTTGGTGCTTGGCCACCACAGCTGGGCTGGCAGAAACTCGGGGTGGGGAGGCAGAAGGAATGAGTGCTCCCAAATCAGAGGGCTCAGTGAAGCACAAGCCCTTCCTCACTGCTGCAGGGGAGCTGCTCCTCAGCGTGTGACAGTGAGGGTCAGCCACAGGCACAGAGCTCTGCTCAGCTGTGCCCGGGGCTCTCCCTTCTCACACGGCTTCTGCAGCCAGGGGCTGCTCTCTGGCTCTCAACAACGCTCTGTGTTTTGAGCATCATTTGGAAATTTTCCATGAGAAAATAGGATTTTGGCTCTTGCTGGTTCTACAGGAGCAGACAGTGGCAATGCTCGAGGCATTGCCTGTGTGAGGGATCATTGGCCTGATGCTGGGAGAGCCCGACTGTGACAGAGGGAGAACAGCTCAGCCTGAGCTCATTGACAGCCCAAGGATCTCACAGGACTCCTGTGTGCTTCAGGTGCTCTGGCTGCAAAGACTCCAGGGAGTCTGTAAAAGTTCATATGACAGCTTCAGGGTTCATGGCTGCTCTGGCCTTGGTTCACTGCTCTCTACCTAAAATGAGCCAAGTATCTTCCTCATGGGGGAAAAATGCTGAACTGTGTCATTTGAATGGAGCTCAGTGCTGTGCCCAGGTGTGGGGCTGCCAGCAGAGTCAGGGCATGGGCAGCTCAGCCAGCCAAGCACGAAGCTGGGTTAACTGAAGGATGGATGACTTGAGCTTGCTCCTCAGCGAGACCCCATTGCTGACCCCAGCTCCCTCTGCAAAGGTCAGGCAGGAGAGGTGATGGCATCAGTCCCCACATTAGGCTCAGGGAGTGATGACACTGCACCTTGACGAGGCTTGGGCAAAAACACGCTGTGCCAGGGGCCAGGATGGGCAGCTTGGCAGCCCTCAACATCCCCTGAACACCCTCCAATATCCCCTAACTTCCCCCAAAAATCTCCAGCAACACCCTAACATCCCCCAGCGTCCACTGACCCTGCCCCAGCATCCCACAGCATCCTGCAGTGCCCTTCCCACTTGCCCCAGATTGCTGAGCAAGGGACGAGCAGAGGCCAGGCAAGGCTGGGGCCAGGAGAGGAGAGGCTGAGGAGCTCCCTCAGTGCCCACATCAGCTCGGAGGAGGAGCCCTTGCAGCGCAGCTCCTGGCAGGTGCTGGCAGCCAGGTGCTCTGTAAGGAGCTGCAGCTATTTTTAGTTCCATTTCATGGCCGTTGCACAAGGGTCAGGCGTTGTCACGGAGCTGCCTAAAGACAACAGCAGAGGTCACTGGGCAAGGTGACACTTCAGTGGCACAGCAGTGACCTCGGGCTGGCTCTGTAACCCATGGAATCACTGTCCAAGCTGCCTCTTGGAGATTCTCCTCTTCCTTCCCTCCCTCTTTCCAGAAGCTCCCAGCCAGGGAGGGTCCCTGGCTGTCACCAAACTGGGGGCCAGACAGCAGCCCTGGACACTGTTTGGGAATGGCACATTTATCTTCTCCAGCCAGAATTCACAGAGGGGTGAGACTGTTTCCTGGGAGATGAGTGTGTGTTTTGCAGATGCCTCCTGAGAGGTGCCTCACCAGAGTCCAAAATATTCCACTGTGACCCAGGAGATGCTTTTTCCTACATCCCCACTTCTAGATATTTTATTCAACCTTCTGTTTTGGACAAGTCTGCATAAAAATCATACACTACTGACATCCCCCACTGCGGGGCTCACAGGGACACCCCCCCAGTAACACATTCCAAAGGCTCTGATAGAAGAGGGACACGGGTCAGGGGCTTTCCTGAGCCTGCACTGCACACCAACTGACTGCCCCATTCTGAGGCCCCTTAGAGCTGTTCCTCTGGGACAGGACAGCTCTGCTGCAGCCAAGGGCAGATGTAAAACCAGCTGGGAATCTGTTTCACCCCATGGCCCCATGCCCATGGCTCCCCAGGTGCTGGTGGAACAGGGACACATGTCTGATCCCATTGGTGGGGAGGGTAATGGGGGTACCAGCCCCAAAAAAACAGGGAGAGTGAGTGGGCACAGTTGGGACCCCTGGTCTCTCCGATGAGTTTCTCAGTCTCTCCTTGCCTCTGCAGGATGCCCCTGTGTCCTCCTGCTCCAGCATGGAGCTCATGGAGGAGCCCAGTGGGGTGAGCTGTGCATGGTCTCTCTGCCCTGTTCACTGACTTGGGAATTTCTGGGGAAAGGAGAATTTCTCCATGCCATTTGTTCCAATCCAAGCCCAGAAGAATGGCTGAGATGGAGAAAGCTTGAAAGTCTGGGCAGCAATAAGGTAGCAGTGCCTGCAAGCGTGATGCTTGTGCTGAGCTGGACAGTGGATGGGCTGTGGGGATGGGCTGTGGGGATGGGCTGTGGGGATGGGCTGTGGGGATGGGCTGTGGGGATGAGCTGTGGGGATGGGCTGTGGGGTGGGTCCCCTGAGGGCACATGGGGCTTTGCCAGGAGGTGACTTTGCCAGTGATGCTAAGCTGTTTGCCTTAGGCTGGGAGGGCAGCAGGCGCAAGCTGCCCTGTCCCCCACGGCATGCAGCACCCTGTCACCTTGTCCCTGAGGCTCTTGTCTGTGACCTCGGGCTCCTCTCTGTGTGGCCGTGATGTTACAGAGCATCCCCACACCGAGCTCTGGGGATGCCAGTGCTGTCCAGCTCCTCTGTCCCTGACTAGAGCCTGACACTGAGAGCAGCCCCAGCGTAGCTCAGCTCTCCCAGAGCCCTGCAGGGTCAGACTCTTTCAACCCTGCTCTGTTAATGAAAACATCCTTTTTTCTAAAATCAGAATCAATGTCAGAACCTCATGAGGCTTCTGCCTTCTGGAGAGCTTTGGTGAGCTGCCAGGCTGCCACTGCTCTCTGTGACAGCACACAGCAGCAGGCCTGTGCTGCTTGCCCTGCAGAGGTGGCAGGGGACACTGCTCAGTCCACACACACACCTCTCCTGCTGCTGCGTGAGCCCCTCATCCCATGGCACCTCTCCCGCTGGAGTCAGGGCACGTGAAGCACAAACACCCAGAGGGAGGAGGAGAGCGTTCCCTTTTGTTTCCACCAAACAGTCCGGCTGCGGGAGCAGAGCAATAACCGGGCTGGTACACGCCTGTTTGCCCAGGAACGGAGGGAGAGGGCAGGGAGGGGACCCGGCAAACACAGACGGCTGGCACGGGGAGCCCAGTGCTGCGGCTGCTGCTGGGTGCTGCGGGCACCCTGAGGAGGCCCCCAGGGTCCCCCTTTGTCCTCAGGGGCTGTACTCCCCTGGGAGTTTCCTCCCAGTGGGGGCTGAGGCCAGCCTGGTGTCTGTGCCAGCCCCTGTGTCACCGGGGAACAAAGCTGAGCCTGTCCCACTCATACTGCCACTGCGGGACCCTCCCATCAGTGCGCACTCTGTACCCTGCCCCCTGTCCCCTGCCCCTGCCCCACTGCCCCCTGCTCCTGCACCCTGCCCCCTGCCCCCTGCCCCCTGCCCCCTGCCCCTGCACCCTGGCACCCTGCCCCCTGCCCCATGTACCCTGCCCCCTGCCCCCTGCCTCCTGCCCCCTGCCCCCTGCCCTCCTGCACCCTGCCCCTGCCCCCTGCCCCCTGCCCCATGTACCCTGCCCCCTGCCCCTGCCCTCCTGCCCCCTCCTCCGCCCTCCCTGCCCCATGTACCCTGCACCTGCCCCTGCCCCCTGCCCCATGTACCCTGCCCCCTGCCCCCTGCCTCCTGCACCCTGCCTCCTGCACCCTGCCCCTGCACCCTGCCCCTGCCCCCTGCCCCTGCCCCCTGCCTGCACCCTGCCCCTGCCCCCTCGCACCCTGCCCCTGCCCCCTGCCCCCTGCCACCCCCCCCTGCACCCTGCCCGCTCCTGCGCCCTGCCGCTCTGCCCCTGCCTGCCCTGCACCCTGCCCTGGACCCTGAACCGCCTGACCTGCTCCTGCGGGATGACCTGGCGCGGCTCCTCATGAGGGAGGATGGAGCTGAGAGGGAGCACAGGCTTCTGAGAGCAAGGAGCAGGCAGAGAAACCCTCACTGCAGCCCCAGACTCGTCGTTGCTCCCTGCGGGGATGGTGTGCAGTAGAAGTGGGGGTCTGGGGACTGAAGCACCCTCAGTGTCTGACCTGCACACCACGGGGCCAGCCAGGAGCCAGGACAGGCTCTGGATCTGCAGTTTCTCCTCGCCTGCTCCCTGGAGATAATGCGAAGCTGCTCCCCTCTGGCCGTGCCACACTGTGCTGAGCTCCCTGCTGCCGGTGCTGCTGGAGTGAACTCGCAGCCCGTGGCCTCCACGGCCTCCTGCGGGATCCCAGCTCTGCTCCCAGCAGGTTTCCCCGCAGTCACGGGTGTAAAGCACGACAGGAACACTCCAACACATTTTACAGCAGTAAAACCAAAATGACAGTGGGATTTTCCTTGAGCCACAGCAGGAGGTGAGTTCCTGGGGCTGCCTGGCAGGGAACAGCCCAGGGATGTCCAGGCACTCGGTGGGTCAGTGTCACGGGGGTGCAGGGAAGCGTTCTCAGCTCTGGGAGCAGGGGCTGCACTGCTGCCTGCACCGGGGCAGTCACAGTGTGTTCCAAGAGGAACTGAGAACCCACAGCAAGGTCAGCTTAGGGCAGAGGCAGTATTTTCACACGGAATTAAACAAGCAATAGTCTGCAAGCAGCAAAAGGCCATTGGAGAGGCTGTGAGCTCTTCCTTTGGTGGACTCCTCTTGGTGATTTACCTCTAAGTTCCCTGTAAATGTCAGGGAAAAGTCACAAATGCAAAAATGTGACTTGGAGCAAAAACTCTTCTAAGAGTAGAAAATAAACCGTCCTTCACTATCTTTCTTTTGGGATGAGTATTTGGTTTCTCTATTTGTGTCAATTCAGTCCCTCTGGCTCTAGCAAGAAATCCTTCATTTTCCCCTGCTGTGGGTAACCCTCCTGTTCCCCTGCTGCTGTCCCCCACTCTGGTTATCACACACTGTGCCCAGGGACTGCAGTGCTGTGTGGAGCTCGGGTTTGGGTGGTAGCTGCGGGGAGGGGTTGCAGTAGCTCCCCTGAGCCATCCCGGTGAAGGTATGAGCTCCTCCTCTCTGCTTCTAGCACCACTCTCAGGGTGCTTCAGCATCCCTGGCCGCTCTCAGTGAACCCCTGCAGCCACGGGGGTCCAAGCCCCTCTGGCCATAGGACACACTGAGGCTCTAGAGAAACACGGGAAGGCTCTGGGGGAGCTCTGAGAGCAGAGCCTGTGCTGGTGCCTTGTGCTGGGGCTGCCGCTCAGCTGCTGCGGGCAGGTCGGGTGATCTGCGGCTGCACCGCACCTGCGGCCGAGGCAGTGGCGCTGGGGAAGCACCTGTGGGGAGAAACACAGAGCTCAGAGAGCCACGGAGCTCTGAGCCTGTGCCAGGCACAGCGCTGCTGCCCGGCTGTGCCCTGCCCCAGATACTCCAGGGCTCTGGGCAAAAGTCAAGGTGATTTGTGCTTCCCAGGAATCCTGCTGTTTGTGTTTCCTCGGAACGCTGCGAGGGGAGGTGGTGCGGGGCAGTCAGTGCTTTGTGTGCTTCTCAGGGCGAGGGACACCTCCCAAAGGCTGCGGGGCTTCAGCGCTGGCAGCAGGTGACCACAGCCCTCGGGGAGGGATCTGCACACAGCCAGGGAGGCCGGGAGCTTTGGGAGAGGCTGAGGGGCGTCCAGGGGCTCCGTGTGCACCGGCAGCCCTGCCCGCAGGGGCTGTCAGCTCCTTGGGGGTGGTGACCACAGGTGTCCCAGCTGTAGGGCTTCTATTCAGACCTCCAACCCACATTCTTCCTCTCCTGAGTGATCTCTTCTGGTTGTTCCACTTCTAGCCCTCCAACAGACAGTTCACCCTCTCCATCCTGACCAGATCCTGCCCATCCTGCATCCGTGGGCAGCACCAGCAGCAGGGCCTGGCGCTGTGATGTGCTGAGTGACCCCAGAAATGTGTGTCCATCACCTGCCATCAGACTCCACAGAGCCTGTGCCACAGCTCAGCCCTTCCTGTGGGCTGGAGCAGCACCAGGGGCTGCTAGCAGGGTGGGCAGGGGGCACTGGGGGTCAGGCCCCCACTGATGCCCAGAGGTGGCTGGGGCCAGGAGTCCCTGGGGGAGATCTGGGGTGTCCTGCTTGCTTTGTGCAGAGCTGGCAGTGCCAGGGTGCAGGGGCAGAATGCAGTCCCCTGGCTGCCACAGCTCTGGGGAGAGCAGGGCACCACGGTGACATTTGTCAGCTGCCTGGGTGGGGACAAAGGTTACCATGCAGAAATTTCAGCTGCCTGCTGATGGAAAATTCCCTGCTTTGCACACATGCAAATGAGGGCTAGGGATCCTGTGCTCACGCCCCTGCCACTGCGCTCCCTTCTCCAAGCCCCAACCAGGCTGGGGGTTCCCATACTGTCCCCACTAAGGTCACCATCACACATACTGGTCCCCCAAAACTGCCCTTCCCCCTGGAGATGTGCGGGTCACAGGGCACGGCTGTGGCTGTCACTGCCCCCACCCTGTCTGTGCACCCGGGCTGGGCTGTGCCCCTGCCCTGCTGTACAGACCCCCGTTCCATCAGGCCCTTGCTCTGGAGCCAGAGGAGCATTGCTGAAGCCACATCCAGTCAGGGCCACACCAAGGCCCCAGGGACCAGGGGTGTCCCATGGAGCAGGTCACATCCCCATTGCTGTGCACAAGTGGGGAAAAAAGTTATGCCAAGGTCCTTAGAGGTAGGAGGCCATAGGAGGAGACAGACATTCGTCCGTGCTCTGCTAAGTTTGGTATTTGTTCCCACTGCAGGGCACTGTGCTGATGCTGCATGGACTGAGGTCCCAGAGCTGCACACCATCAGCACTGTTTGCTCTGAGGATATCTACAGACCAGGCTCAGGGAAGGGCAGAGGACAGGAAGGGAAAATCCTGAGCCTTTACCTAAAAAACTCTTGTTTTCCAGGATGGGATGCTTAAAGGATGATGCAGGAAGGGAAAAACCTCCCTGCTAAGCTTATTACCTTGCAGACTTTCTGCACCTTGGGATGCCCACTGACAGCCATGAGGATGTGCCCACAGGTGGGCAGGATGTGCTCCACCAGTGTCGGAGCTGCCCCGCCCCAACACCCGCAGGATCAGCAAGGCCAGTCACAAGCACACAGGTGCATATGGGATTCCTGGGGCTGTCAGCACCATCCACCCCAGGCTCCAAGCCCTGCCACCCACAGGACAGAGCTGTTAGCTATGGCTGTGGCAGCAGAAAAGCCAGAGGGAGAGGATGGAGAAATCCCCAGTCTCCCTGAGCAGTTTTCCCCTCTCTCCAGTGACTCAGTCCCATGCAGTGAATTGCTCAGCACTGACTCTCTGACCCACACGGCCTTCAGCCAGCAACCCACAGAGGCCTGGAGCTCCTCAGTGCCACAGTGAGGCAGGGGCCAGCAGCTTGCAAGATATTGTCCCCTAGGTTCAGGTCAGAGGCTCCAGCTTAGAGCCAAAGCCAGTGGCCCTGAGTCACCAGGTGACAATATCCTGCTGGTATGTCAGGTGTGGCAGCACCATGGGTGATGTGAGGCAATGCAGCAGCAATTGCAGCTTGGTGCTGATAGCACTCCTGACTGTAGGTGGGGGATGTCTCTTCGTTATTCACAGCTTTGGGCAATTGCTGAGGAGCTGGTGAGACAGATCATTCGGCTGGCAGATGTCCAATGTCTGCCAGGATTTGGGCTCTTCTTTCCTGGGAGAAGCTATTGAGCTCCAAGGAAGGCTCCACCCCTCTGTCCCTGTCCCTGACAGTGCAGCCACGGGCACAGTCTGCTGCCTACATACCCTGACCATCACCCTGGGACCTTTCCTGCCCACTGCTCAGAGCCAGATGCACCACCTGGGAACAAAGCCTGTCCCAGGCACCACATCCTCCCTGTGACAGGATCTGAGGGAAGGCATGAAGGTGTGCCAGGGGAGGGTCAGGCTGGGTATCAGGGAACCAGAGGGTGCTGGCACTGCCCAGGCTCCCCAAGGAATGAGCACAGCCCTGGGGCTGCCAGGGCTCCAGGAGGGTTTGGACAGTGCTCTCAGGCACACAGTGGGATTGTTGGGAGCTGGACTCAGTGATCCTTGTGAGCCCCATCCAACAGGAGATTCCATGATTCTCTGATTCTGTTATGGAGCATGGGTCCAGGGCTGGCTGCAAACCCAGCACACTCCTATCTGTATTTGGGGCAGATGGTTCCTTGGTTCTACCAGGCTGTCTTAAGTCCTAGTGGTGGTCATGCAGGTGACCATGTCCTGCCCAGCCTGGCAGGTCTCTCTCTCTCTCCTTTCTGGAACACTCAGAATACTGAAAATTTTCTCTGCTCTCCCCATACAGGAGCAATCCTGGGGCTGCCAGCAGGGAGCAGGATCAGAGGGGGCAGCAAGAGAGTAGGACCCAAGTGGGGATACTCTGTGAGCATCACGTGACAAAGCTCTGGAGGATTTCCAGCTCCTTGGGACCTGACATGCCTTTGTCTGTGGGGTGCTGAGTGAGCCCCAGAGAAGGGACAGGAGAGCAGAGGGGCAGTGCTGAGAAGAGCCAATGGAGCACAGCCAGGTGGCTCCTGCCCTACGTGCCTGCACTCTGGCAAGCTCATGGCTGTGGACGTAGGAAACCCAAGAAATGGAATATCTGGGCCTTCTCCCCACTCCCAGTGTGCAGCAGGCTGGCAGATAAGATACCACGGGCAGGTATTTCAGTTAGTGCCGTGTCAGGCTCCAGGATCAGGGAAAGGACAGGCTGCCAGGCAGGTGGCAATGCTGCCAGGTGGTGCAAGGACACTGCTGCCAGCCCAGAGAGCCAGCCCACTCCTGCAGCATGAGGTGATGCCAGCAGTTACCCCATGTCTTCTCATGTCCCAACACTTTGACAGACAGCAGCCAGAAAAGACACCCAAAATGAGAATGAACAGCTAAAATGCAGTAGCTCCGCCTGAGTCTTGTGGAAGGTGAAGAGAGCAATGTTTGGCTGTATTTATATATTTATATATGTATAATTACTGATGCATCCAAAACATTCCCCAAAACTGTTTTGTCACTGCCAGTTGAGAGGCAGTGCAGAGGAGGCTTGACGTGGCAGCCCTGTCCAAGCCAGCCTGAAGGCACAGCCATGCCCCTTGTGCAAACACGTCAGGGTGGGGGCAGCCCTGAGGATGACAGAGACCAGAAGAAGTGTGAGAGACTGAGTCAGCTCCACTTAAGATAGAAATCCCCTGACATCAAGGTCTGGCCCTGAGTTTTGGTACGTGCTTGGAAGGAAGTCATTGCTCCTCCTGCACTTGTGCTCCCATCTTCACCAGCCTAATTCGATCAGTGCAATGGCCCCAGTTAGGAGGTCACAAGTTCACTGGGGACAATACCTGCTTTTAGGTAGAGTTCCAGACACAAACAGTCCCTGGAACTTGGGGAAAGGTCTGCAATTTCTGCTGTCCAACATGGCCTTTAGCCTACAGTGTCTTTCTCAACCCATCTCATTTCCTCTGCCGCTGGCAGAGACACCTTTGGTGCCTCAATCCATGTTCAAGTTGGGGACCCTTCTTCAGGCATCTCCTTCTCTTTTGAGCTTTGTTGAAATGGAAACATTTACACAAATGACTTTTCTCTTTCCCCTATCACCATTTGCTCACTTTTCTTCTTGTCCAGCATTTGCAGATGCTGAAGTTTTCTAACCTCAGCCTAGAAGATGGAAGGACTCTTCTAATCCCACTGGTCTTTTCCCACTCTGAGAAGTGACAAGGAGCATTAACTGCTGGGTGCCATTCACTCAGTGCTCCTCTGGTTTCCTTGGAGTCTGCTTTGGGGGGGTGCTGAGCCTGGAATATCCTGACAGAATTGTGCTGATGGGTCACTGCAGAGGTCTCCTCCACAGGAGCAAGGAGACAGAAGCCCTGCAAGATGCATCTACTGTAGCTCCAAGTCTCCCATGATGGCACCCACACTCCTCCCTCCCCCTTTCCCTGATTCCAAAGACCTTTCTGACCTTGACTGACTGAGTTGTGCCAACCTGCTCTGCCAGGAGGACGGGCTGAGCCTCCCGGGTGGCTGGGCAGGCGTAGGCAGTATCTGCAAACCCTGAGTCAGGTTGCAGGAATGCAGTCGGGATAGGGTGGCAGGGAAGGACAACGAAAGGACAACAACATGACCCACGGTGCAGGGGATCTCCCAGTCTGTGGGTGATGTCTTTCCCTGCAGGTGACATGGCCACAAGCCCTCATGCCCACACCTGCACCGTGCTGTGAGCACTCACCCCACCTCTGCTGGCGTAGTGGTGTCCCCTGAGCAGCCCCTTCCTGGGCAGCCACAGCTCCCTGCACTGGGTGACACCACAGGGATCCTCTCCTGGGTGAAGCCTGTCCAGCCATGGATCTGCATGGATTCAGCAGGGCCAGGCTGAACACCAGCACAGCTCCTCCCTCAAGTGTTATTCTCCTCCTGCAGTGTTGGAGTCACAGTAAGGAGAGCCCTCCCCAGCTCTAGGGCACAGAAGCAATGCTGCCCACCAGAGAGAAACCAGAGCACAGAACCTTGGTTCTGGCTGCCTTCAGGAGAACCCCTCTCCACGGACCTGCACGTGTCTGGGCAGGTTTGAGGAGGCACAGCACCAGCCATCACTCTCTGCACACCATCCCCAGCCCACAGCTGCTCTGGCAGCTCTTTGCAGCTCTCTAGGATTTCACAGGGGCTCTGCCTTTGTGGAATCCAACCTTACTCGCCAAGAATGTGCTCCCAGCAGCTGCTGGAAGCAGCACCTCCAGCCTGGCCAGCACTGGGCAACTCCTCAGCCCACAGACAACTGCACTGTGCTACTGGATTGCAGCTCCAGGAACAGTCCCAGCCAGGGCACGGGTGTGTGGCAGGGGCTGAACACACAGATACCACCAGCACCTCAGCCCCCCAAAACCAGGCTGTGGACCAGGAAAGCCCTCCAAGGCTGTACCAATGCTGGGCTTGTGCTTCCTCTGGGCCAGGCACGCTATACAGTCTAAAATTCCTCAGAGAAGAGGATTTTTATTAAAATAAACTGCCTCAGTCACTCACACTCTGTATCTCCTGGTTTTGCTCACCCACACAGGGTGATCACCAAGTGATCAGAGCAGCATGGGGATGAGGGATGGTGGTAGCTGGGTCCTTACTGTGGCTCATGGGTTCCTCTTTGCTGGCTACAGCAAACAGTGCCAACAGCTCTTTCACACCCTTTAGGAATTGGCCATTTTCACGGAGCCCCTGATCCACCTTCCAAGACCTCAGGCTGGATTATTGCCTCTGTCTGGGTTCCCCTGCTGTGGTGCCTTTACAGGTGGTGCATCATGGTGTCAGGGGAGGAGGATGATGAGGGACATGTTTGTATCTTGTGGCCACCCTTTCACTATCAAAGCACAGGTCCTGTGCTGGAGTTACCTACACCCCAGCCCTAATCAAAGTCCAGCCATCTGGGCTGATGCAAACAACAGATTTCCCAGCATCTTCCTTGCCTTGACTGTGCCCTGTGCAAGCCACACATAATTTTCCTCTTCAGAGTTCTTTCTGGTACTTTCAAACCCAGCCAGTCACACAGACACTTCCTTCATCCCAGTCTCAGTGTACATGTTAACATGACTTCACCTGCAGGACAACAAACCTAGGTCAAAATGTTCTTCTGATGACCACAAAGATCTCTAGGAAAACCAGCAGCAGAAAACCAGCAGCAATAGTTACATGTAAAAAGAGGGACACTATTAAAATTAGGAAACTAAAAATAAGAAAGAAATTAAGAAATTAAAATTAACAACCAGAAGAATTCCTGAGCTGAAAGTGGCCTTTGAGTCCAACTGCTGGCCCTGCAGAGGACACCCCAACAATCCCACCCTGTCCCTGAGAGTGTTGTAAAAATTCTCCTGGAGCTCTGGCAGCCCCAGGGCTGTGCCCATTCCCTGGGCAGCCTGGGCAGTGCCCAGCACCCTCGGGGGGAAGAACCTTTCCCTGATACCAGCCTGCCCCTGCCCTGGCACAGCCCCAGCCCTTCCCTCACTCCTGTCCCTGTCCCAGAGAGCAGAGGTGGGAGCTGCCCCTCCTGAGGAGCTGCAGCCCCCGCTGGGCTCTGACCTCAGGCCCCAGGGGGAACAGACCAAGTGCCCTCGGCCGCTCCTCGTGTGGCCCCTCCAGACCCTTCCCTATTCCCATGTCCCTCCTTTGGCTATCCTCTAACAGCTTTATCTCTTGCCTTTTAACATGCTGGATGTTGTGTAAATATGATCCTGGAGGCAGAAAGCAAATGAGTGTGTCTGTTCATAGAGGTTGTATCAGTGTTACAGCAAATGTTTGTGAAAAGCAAGCGTGGGAGCTGGTTGGAAGTAAAGTGATATCTTTGAATAAGCCATAACCGTGTCCAAACACCAAGGAGGGTAAACCTGGGCAAGTGAAATGTGAAACCATGGTCAGGCAAGCCAACGGTTTTTGATTTGTTTTTTTGGTTTTTTTTTTTTTTTTTGAGGAACAACATGCTAAAAGCATAACAACCAACTTCCAAGTGTTTTTGTGAGTAGACAAAAGGTGGTTGCCTGCCTGCCAAAGAGGTTGAAGTCGACAAACAATGGAGTACAACAGCACCACTCATGAAAATGAGCTGTAAAGAGAAGTGAGATGAACCCCTCACATTGCTGTCCTTGCTGAGGCACTCAGGGGCTTCCCAGGCTGTGCTTTTTCTGCACAGGGAAGAGGTTCAAGGAGGTCCCTCATATGAGGATGCCAGGAGAGGAACATTTCAGAACACAATAGTTTACATGAATGGAGAGAAAAATGTCAGGCTTCTCACATGGAGAAATGTCTTCACCTGGAGGTCTGGGAATTCACAGGTGGGGCTGCTGCCGAGCAGGGGATCCATGCCATGTGGCCTAGCAGTAAGTTACGGTTAAGAGTCAGAGTGATTTTGGCAGTGAAGTGCTCCCCAAAGACTGAGGTCAGAGGCTGGGAGTCTCGGGAATCCTTTCTGGAGCTGGTGCTGCTGGTGGCACTAAAAGCCCCAAAGCCCTCCTGGTGACACAGGAGCAGCAGTTCGGCTGGTGCCTCTGCAGAGCTCCCCAGGCCCCCCGTGTGTGTGACAGCAGGACAGGACTGTTCTACTGCCAAGGAGACTCAGGCACAAGGGTGGAAAGAACACGAGTTCTTTCCTCACACCCATCTCCCCTGCCTCTGCCCCATGCCTCTGCCTGCTCCAAGTTCCGCTGCAGGACAGATCTCTCCCTCCCTCCCACCGCTCTCCTAAGCAGCCCTACTGTTCAAATCTCTCAGATGGCAGCCAGGAATGATTTTCCACCTGTAGCGTTTTGTTTTCTCAGGCTCTGGGGCTTGTTGCAAGACCACAGACTGGAGCAAGAAAGACTGGGAACTGACGCTAAAAACCTGGCCCAGGCCCTTGCTGGTCACCGGTGGCCATTCCCAGCAGACGATGGCCACAAGGGAGGCGGCAGGGGCGGCTCTGCCTCCTAAAGGTGGGGTAGGAGTGCCAGGGCAGGGCCCAACAGAGCGCGCACTGCTGGCAGGAACCGGGGGAAGGCTCTGCCCCACAGGAGACCCCACAGCACGCGGACCGGGCCGGGCCGGGCCGGGGCGGGGGCCAGGGGGCAGGGGGCTGGAGCCGAGGGCAGGGCAGGGGCTGGGGGCTGGAGCCGAGGGCAGGGCAGGGGCTGGGGGCTGGAGCCGAGGGCAGGGCAGGGGCAGGGGGCTGGAGCCGAGGGCAGGGCAGGGGCTGGGGGCTGGAGCCGAGGGCAGGGCAGGGGCTGGGGGCAGGGGCCGGGGCAGGGCAGGGGCTGGGGGCTGGAGCCGAGGGCAGGGCAGGGGCTGGGGGCTGGAGCCGAGGGCAGGGCAGGGGCTGGGGGCTGGAGCCGGGGGCAGGGCAGGGGCTGGGGGCTGGAGCCGAGGGCAGGGCAGGGGCTGGGGGCTGGAGCCGAGGGCAGGGCAGGGGCTGGGGGCTGGAGCCGGGGGCAGGGCAGGGGTGGGGCTGGAGCCGAGGGCAGGGCAGGGGCTGGGGGCTGGAGCCGAGGGCAGGGCAGGGGCTGGAGCCGGGGGCAGGGCAGGGGCTGGGGGCTGGAGCCGAGGGCAGGGCAGGGGCTGGAGCCGAGGGCAGGGCAGGGGCTGGGGGCTGGAGCCGGGGCAGGGCAGGGGCTGGGGGCAGGGGGCTGGAGCCGAGGACAGGGCAGGGGCTGGGGGCTGGAGCCGGGGGCAGGGCAGGGGCCGGGGCCAAGGCCGGGGCAGGGGCCGGGGCCAAGGCCGGGGCAGGGGCCGGGGCCAAGGCCGGGGGCAGGGGCCGGGGGCAGGGCAGGGGCTGGGGGCAGGGGCCGGGGGCAAAGCCAGGGGCAGGGCAGGGGCTGGGGGCAGGGGCCGGGGGCAGGGCAGGGGCTGGGGGCAGGGGCCGGGGCCAAAGCCAGGGGCAGGGCAGGGGCTGGGGGCAGGAGCCGGGGGCAGGGCAGGGGCCGGGGCCAAGGCCGGGGGGCAGGACAGGAGCTGGGGGCAGGGCCGGGGGCAGGGCAGGGGCCGGGGCCAAGGCCGGGGGCAGGACAGGAGCTGGGGGCAGGGGCCGGGGCCAAAGCCGGGGGCCGGGCCGGGCCGGGGCCGCCCTTCTCCCTCACCAGGGACCACCAGGGCCTGGCCCAGCCGCCATGGCGCCGCCCAGCAGAGAACCAATGAGCCTCCAGCACCTGCCCAGACAGCCAATCAGCGCCAGGCATCCGCCAATAAACCCTCAGGAGAGGCCCGGTAGCCAATCAGAGGCCTCCTCTGGCCGCCACACCTGCGGGGGTGGTAGCCGTGTTCTGATTGGTCCTGTGAGCCACCTTGTTCTGCGCTACAGCCAATCAGGAGCGGCGGCGCTGCGGGGTTACTCGGGGTCAGGATTTCCCGCGCAGCAGCGGCCATGACGTCACGGCACCTGAGGCGCACCTGAGGCGCGGCCGGGCCTGGAGCGCCGGGCGGGTCCTGCCCAGCCCCGGCGGCCCGGGCACACCTGCCTAGGGGCTGCACCTGCCCACGGGCTGCCACCTGGAGATCACCTGGCCCAGCAGCCGTGCTCCGAGCAGGGCCAGCCGGAGGAGGTTGCCCAGGACCATGCCCAGATGGTGCCTGCACAGCTTGCCTCGGTAACCTCTGCCAGGGTTCTTTCTCTCCAGCCGTGGGCACGGAGCACTCTGTGCCATGCAGTGCCGTGAGCTAGCTCGGAGCTCAGTCCCTCCCTGCCCCAGGGGTGGGCAGTAAGCCCCCGTGCACACCCGTGCTGAGTTGCCTCATGTCGGTGTGAAGCAGCGCAGCACTGGCTGTCTTCTCCCAGAAGCCACGGGCTCCCAGTGAGATCTCCATGCGGGAATACCCCTGTCAGGTGTGCCATCACCTGCCATCGTAGCTTAGAGAAGCACACACACACCATCGTAGGTTAGAGAAGCACAGGATGGGGCAGAGGCTGTTCCAGTCCAGAGAAGACTGCCATGAGAAGCACTTCCCTGCAGCAAAGAGCTGCTGGGGTGCAGGCTGGGCTGGACAAGGGCAGGTCCCTGTCCTGCTCCCCCAGCTGTGAAACTGCAGAAATCCCTTTTGGCTTTGTTTTTTGCAGAGGACAGTACAGCAAAGGCAGCAGGTAGAGAAACCAGGAAAGGGTGGACTCTACAGCTGAGGGACCTTGCTTTAGTTGTCATGGGCTCTTCAAGAGGCCATGCTGGCCCTTGTATCCATGAACTGATGTATATGACCAGGGTCTGGGATGGAAACTTGCAGAAAATAGCCCTGTCTCCAAGGAGGTTATTCCTGGTTGCCATAGAAACCGGGGTTTTTGGTGCCCCCTCAGTCTCTCGCTGTTGTAAAGATATGATAATTGAAATGAAACTTTATTTCTGATCCTGGAGATTGCTGGAGGGATGGGTATATCCCAGGAGTGTCATCTGCCAGAGACCACCAAGGGGCTACATAAGTTCCCCTCACATCTGCACAGGTGATGAGAGGTGGTCAGGGAAGAGCTGGTCACAGATGAGGGGCACTGCTAGACAAACACTAGGAGAAGAGGCTCAGGTGTGTGTCCCAGGGCTGAGGCTCCAGCCCCAGCCACCTGCTCCACAGCACCAGGATCATGGGTTGGGTGAGCACGACTCGTGGGGAAGAGGAGTTGTCCCCTCCCCTGCCCCACAGCCACACGCCCTGTGCACATCCCAGCACCGGTGCTTCAGGGCAGTGGGGCCAGTGTGCATGGCAGCCAATGGGCACACCACTGGAGAGACAGACACACCACTGGGGAGACAGACACACCACTGGAGACACACCACTGGAGAGCAGACACACCACGGAGAGACAGACACACACTGGGAGACAGACAACACTGGAGAGACAACACCACTGGGAGACAGACACACCTGGAGACACCACTGGAGACAGACACACATGAGAGACAGACACACCACGGGGAGACAGACACACACGGACAGACACACATGGAGAGACAGACACACCACTGGGGAGACACGCCACTGGAGAGACAGACACACCACTGGAGAGACAGACACACCACTGGGGAGACAGACACACCACTGGAGAGACAGACACACCACTGGGAGACAGACACCCAGGAGAGACAACACACCACTGGAGAAACAACATGAGAAACACAGTTCACTGAACCACACACTGGAGAGCACACAGAACACACACTGGACCACACCATGGGAGCCACACCACTGGAGAGACACACCACTGGAGAAACACACCACTGGAAAGCACACACTGGAGCCACACATGGAGAACACACCACTGGAGAAACACACCACTGGAGAGACACACCACTGGAGAGCCACACACTGGAAGCCACACCACTGGAGAGCCACACCACTGGTGAGCCACACCACTGGAGAGACACACCACGAGAGCCACCACTGGAGCACACCACTGGAGAGACAGACACACCACTGGAGAACACCCACGGAAGACACACCACTGGAGAGACAGACACACCACTGGAGAAACACACCACTGGAGAAACACACCACTGGAGAGCCACACCACTGGTGAGCCACACCACTGGAGAGACACACCACTGGAGAGACACACCACTGGAGAGACACACCACTGGTGAGCCACACCACTGGAGAGACACACCACTGGAGAGACACACCACTGGAGAGCCACACCACTGGAGAGACACACACTGGAGACACACACTGGAGAACACACCACTGGAGAGCACACCACTGGTGAGCCACACCACTGGTGAGCCACACCACTGGAGAGCCACACCACTGGAGAGACACACCACTGGAGAGACACACCACTGGAGAAACACACCAATGTCACTGTGTTACTGATTTACTGCTCGGGTGGCTCCTGAGGGTGCTGTGTGGCACCTTCCCCACCTCCCTGGATACCCTCTGACCCCCGGAATGGGGACGGGAGTCTGATATCTGCCAGTATAGCTGCAGCACGGGAGCTGCAGGTCGGCCTGAGAGAGGAAGGGGCTGGGCTCAATACACATTTGGGGACCCATTAGAGAATCAGCTGAGGCAAAACGTGCCATGCCCATGAGTGCACATGGCCTACAGGCAGATATTCCTGGCATGAGGTGCATGAAGACATTTCTCTTTCATGTGTGGGCCCTGCCCTCTCTGATGTTTCTGCTGTGGAGCTGGGGCAGCAAAGCAGCCAGGGTGAATGCTGGGGCACTGTCAGGGTGGAGCAAGTGCCTGGCAGGAGCGTGGAGGCAGTGAGGATGGCTGAGCCCTCCCCAGGCAGCCAGAGAGCTGTCATGGCACTACACAGCTGCCTCCCACCATCCATCCCCCTACAGCACGGTGATGCTGGAGGTGCCAGCTCAGCTGCCCACCTTGACCCAGCCACAGCCCCTGCCAGGCTGGGGGCACCAGTTTCTGCCTGTGGTGCCAGCTCCTGCCAGCCTGAACCTTGATCAGTAACCAGGCAGTAAATATCCCAGGGACAATGCAATGACACACGCTCCTTCTCAGCCGTTGGCACTGGGAACTGACGTGAATCATGCGATGGAAACGGGCCAACAAAGAGGCCAGCAGGAGACAAGCCCACACGTGGTTTTCTCTAGAGGGCCCAGCCTTGCCCAGAGCCAAACTAGGTTAACTGTGAACAGTGTTTTGAGGTTAACTGCTGCACACAGGTCATCTGCTCAGCATGACGAAGGGTCCGGGCTGGCCAGGTGCCAGCAGGATGCAGCAGGCAATGGCATCACTCTGCGGTGCCTCGTGTGTGGCAGGGATCAACATGGGCCTGCTGGAAGCACCTGATTCTCCACTGAAGGTTCCAGGACCTCTTCTTGTCTGGGGTCTTCATGTGCCAGGTGCTCCTACCCATGACACAACAGTTGTTTCCAGTTGCAGCAGGAGCACTGATGACCATCGTGCTGAGTGCCCATCCCTGGCAGTGCTGTGACAGCAAAAACAAGTTAACCTAGAGCAGAAAGCAGGGACATGGGCCTGACACCCTCCTTCCCAGCCCCCTGTGGAAGGAAATGTTGGTGTTTCTGCTTCTGACCAGCATTTCCCATCCCAAGCTCCACAAGAAGCTGAACTGAAATAAAACACTTCTTGCATCTGTTGCCCTTGGCTTTCCTCTAGGGATGTTTCTCAAAACAGCATGTTTAGCTCTAAAACTATCCATGCTAAGGGACTTTCCCCTGACTCTGTCCTGCCCACACAGGACATGTATCTTGGCAGGTGGCAGAAGGTGGCTGGGATGGCAGTCAGCAAGTGGTGTAAGGAATGCAGGGGAATTTCTGTCCCTCTCCCTGGAATGACATCATGTGGATACAACTGCTGCGATGTGCCACCACGTTCCCATGGTTTAGGACTGTGTTTTGGTGCACCCGGCAGTTTTTGGCTGCCCTGGGAGGACACTCCACAGCCTCAGTTTGGGTCACTGCTGTTCCCTGTGCAGGGGCAGCATGCCAGCAGCAGTGCTGGCGTGGAGGGCTGGCCAGAGGCTCCCTGCCCAGCTCCCCACCATGGGCCGGCCAGACTGGGGAGGGAACAGGTCACTCCCAGCTGTGCCGAGCCTGGCGAGCAGGTTCGGGGCTAAGGGGGATGGGCTGCGTGTCCTGGAAGGCAGCAGCCACCCAGGTGCTGGTAAACACATTGCGAAAGGCTGGGCCGAGCCTCACCCCCCACACATCACAGCTGAGTCATCCTGCACGCCGGGCTGCTCTCTTGCCACCATCCTGCCCTCTCCTCTATTCCACAGTGCCACCAGTGCGGGTCCCCTCCCCTGCGAGGGGCTGGGGCCCGGATCCACCTCGGCAAGCCTGAAAATGGCAGTAAGTCACTTCTGCCTGCTTCAGTTTCCCTGAAGGAAAGGGCAGAAGGGCTCCCAGGGTAGGAGGCAGCTGACTCCGTTTACCAGTGAGAGGACTGACCCATCAGTCCCATCCTCCACAGGGCAGAGCACATCACACTCCACCCGTGTGGGGAGGACAGCCTGACCAGGACTCCTCAGCTTTCCAAGAGGAGTCTCAGAGCCAGGGGCAATTTCTGCACCCTGCAAAGGCTTGGCAATTCACCCCTTCCAAAATCAGGACGTGCAACCAGGGCCAGCCACCGCTGCTGGGAGAGGAAAACGACTCTTACCCAAGCACAGTGCAAATGCAGATTGGAAAAAAAATGCAGACACTCTGCTTGCATGGAGAATTTGACTCTGCCTCTCTGAGCCAGCAGGAACCCTCTCCCCCACTGAGCAGCAGTGCTCAGCTGGTACCCCAATCCTTCGTCACTGGGGCTGGTCAGTCAGGGCTGGTGCTGGGAGACTCTCAAGGCAATCTCTACACCTTGCAGGGCCCCTGAGAAGAGCCAGCTGTGCCAAGGTTCCATGAAGGAGGACTTCAGCTCCTTTCCACTTGTTTTGAAATAACACAGTTGCCTGGCACAGAAACAAGCCCTTATGGTAGCATGACAGGATGGTGCTGGCACCCACCTGGTGCAGGGTGACACAAGAACCTGTGGCACAGGGCGCTGGGCTGGGAGTTCCCCAAAATTCCCAGCCTGGGCTGCTCCAGGAGCCCAGCCATAGCTCTGCTCCCAGCACCTATGGGCATAAGGAGGGGCACAGGCTGGGGAGTCTGGACTGGCCTCCACTGGGCTGGTGGCTGCAGAGCCTGTGCTGGGGCTCAGCCCTGCCCACGGGCCATTAGCCAGGTGCTGCACAGTGCAGGTGTCCCCAGCTCCGTGGGGAAGGCATGAGCAACCCTCTAAGGTAGTGTCAGGTCTCAGCTCTTGGCTCACCCCAGCACCTGGCAGGGCATGGGGGACTCGTGCCATGTTAGGGGGGCAGGCTGGTGAGTGACTGGCTCGTTCCCAGGTGCCTGGATCTGGTCCAGGCACAGCCCACCAGCTTGGAGAGGTGGAGGTGGTAGGCAGGCTCAGCTCAGCTCCTGGGGCTGCCAGACATTTCTGTCTCAGGCAGGTGAACCCCACAGTCATGTGCTCCTCTGCTTTATTGGTTTGCATACCATGGGGATCTCCCCATCCTTTGGCTCTGCACATGCTGCTGTGTATCACCCTGGGAACTTCCACCCACTGCTTCCTCCAGCATGGGGCTGCCCTGTGGCTGTGAGCAGCCTTGCTGAGCATGAGCCAGACCGCCTAGGACTGAACAGAGTGCCCATCTGCTTGGAAACCTGCTCCAGACTGGCTGCTGCTGCTGGAAGATGCCCTGGAGCAGCCTTCCTTCCTTAGCCACAAGATCTAAATCTGGTCTCATCATCAAGCTGGGGTTTCCCTAAACTCCTTTCACTCCAGAGCTGGCAATACTGGAACAGCTGTAACACCTGAGGAGATGGAAATATGGTAGATGTGCCAGATCCATCTGCTCCAAGGGTTCTGAGCTCCTTGCCAGGCTTTCCCTGCTCACCTCCATGCTGTGTCCCCAGCATTCAGCACTGTAGCAGAGCTCTGTCACCCAGACCTGCATCCCCAACTCAGGTCACCTCAGCTTGCTCTCAGGGACCAGTCACCTGGGTGCTTGCCATTAGGGACCTGCAAAACACCCACCAGCTAGAGTGTGCTGGTGATGAGAGCTGTGCAGTGGGCAGAACTCACAGCCAAGGAGAGCCTGGGCTGGCAGTCCCACCAGTCTCCTGGAATCCACCTCTCTGGGAAACAAACAAAAATCTCCTGGCACCCCTGGGCAGCCCAGACTCCATCCTACCCTTCTAGCTAGCAAAGGACCTGGAGCATGGTGTGTGCTGCCTGTGTGTAACTCACCTTTAGTGTCCTCCAGAGGCACCTGCATGATCTCATGGGATGCTTCATGATTGGCCTGACCCTTTCTTTCCTTCCTTTTGCCACTTGCAAGGGCTTCAAAATAACGCTGCTAGTGCTGTGGGTGTGACACCCAGCACCCCTGAGAGCCATGCCTGTCCTGGTGCTCAGGCTCTCCCTTCCAAACACAAGCTTTTCTGTTCTCAGGCACACAACAGCCTGCCCGTGGTTTGGCCCCAGTCTGTAGACCTCCTGCTCCACTGTGGGCTGTGCAGGTTTGTGAGGAGCTGGAGCTGCAGCAGAGAGGCCGAGGGTGTCCAGACCACCCCCACAGCCTGCAATGTCAGGGCTTTGGCTAGAGGGCTCTTGGGAGCATGGAGCTGCATGGCATGAGTCTCTGGGTGCTCTCAGGGTAGGCAGGCTGGCTCAGGGGGAAGAAACACTTCAGGCATCCCTGGGTGTCAGACTCTGCAGCATAGGCTGCCCAAAGCCAGGCAGACAGCAGGCTGGAGGATGCAGAAGAAGCTTCTAGCGTGGGTGTCTCAGTTTTGAGACAAATTTAAGAAGAGACACTCTGCAATGAGCAGTCTCCTCTAAAGGGTGTCAACAATCCCCCTCCACTGAAAAATGAATGCTAATAGAGGAAAGTGAAAAAAAAAATCCCCAACAGTTTATTAACAACAGTGCCCACAAGGCAAGGAAGAAAAGGAAACAACTCCTAAACCCCGAACTATCAGATCTCACACCCCAACAGGAACAAAGACCCAAAAACACCCAGAGAATGGGGCAAACATTGAACAAATAAATACCCCTTCCAACATGTTTCACACTGAGGGAAGTGGAGCTTCCACAGAGGAGTTCCAGCAGGAGGCAAAACCCTGGCGGCCCTCTGGTGTCAACCTCGTCTCTGGGGTAGATGAAGCAGCTGGGCTGGATTCTCTGGTGTGCTTTCCCTGCCCAGTTCAGCTCCCCAAGGCTTGGGGCTGGAACAGGGTGGCCCACTCCCACTGGTCCCACTTCTCCAGCCCCAAACCAGCCACTGATCAGTTCACCTCAAGGCAGCTGAAAGATTGCTGCTGCAGCTTCTCCAAGCCAGGGAAGGAAAAAGCTTTTAACCTGGGACAAAAAAAGCCCCAAGCAAGTCAAGCAAAACCAAACCACACAGCACCACAGAACCCCTGGGCAGTGAGGCTTTGAAAATGCCACCAAAAGACCCTAAGTTCCCCCCTTCCCCAGCCCTGCACACATCCAGTCATGAGCCTGAAGGATACAGCAACCACTTTTTGGGCATAAAGCAGAGGATCATGGAATGGGCTATCATCATAAATCACTCCAAGACAGTGGTTTATGCAAGACCCACTGGCAGAGTGATGAGTGGGGTGATCTTATGGAGTCCCTGCAATGAGAACTTATGGTGCAAGAGTAGGACATGCAGCCCCTGGACAGGCATATTGTGATTCTCTTCTCCATGCACCCACCCTGCAGAGAGCACCCAGAACCAGGAGAACACACAAACACCTGAAATCAGCCTGGGGTCCCAGCTGTATGCAGACTTTCACCCGCTGAGGCATCTATAACAAAGGCACGCACATCCACATGCATGCCAAAATGGAAACACAGCACTTGCATTGCTGGACATGCATGAAGAGCTTCCTGTCTGCTCTGACATGGGCTCAGCTGGATCTCAGATTCCAGCAGAAAAGAAACCTTCCTCCTCCGAGGATGTGAGGTTTGCAATGAACCAGAAGAGCCACACAGGTGGGGCTCATGTTAATTTTTCTCAGGCTCCCTTCCTGCATGTTCCAGGTTTGGGTGCAGGACCTGTCAGATCGCCATGGCCTGAGCATGGGCTGAGTGCTTGCTGGGAGCAGCCAGTGCAGAGCTGGCCAGGCTGCATCTGGGAGTGGGAGATGCTGCAGAGAATGTGGTGGACCTTTCAGCATCCTGGAGATAAGCAGGGATCCAGTCTGATCCCCCTGAACATTGTTTAGGGCAGACAAAGAGCTTCTGGGAAGCCCCCACCTGCAGTGGACTCTACATCAGGACTTGCATTGTAACTTAGGAGAAGGAGGAATAGTTCAAACCTTGAGGGCAGGGTTACATTAGAGATTAGGAAGAAATTCTTCCCTGTGAGCATGGTGAGGGCCTCGCACAGGTTGCCCAGAGCAGAGGCAGCAAAGCCAAGTTTTGGCACCATGGAGGCTCTTGGCTCCTTGCCTAGATGGGAACCAGCACTGCCTACACCATGCTGGATCCTCAGGGTACTGGAACTGGGTCTGGAGGCCAGTGGCACCCTTGGGAGAGCAGCACTCAGAATAGGAAAGGGTTAGTGCTCCTGGTGCCTGGTGATGCCTGCATCCAGGTATGTGAAGTATGTATGGCACCTGCACACCTCGGCAGGGGAGAGCCTCTCCTTGCTCTGGCTGGGTTGCCTGGAGACAGCTCTGCTCGAGCCTGGTGGGAAGAGGGAGCAGGATGGGGGGTCAGTGCCCCCATGTCCCACACCCCACTGACAGAGAGAGGCTGGCTGCTGGCTCCAGCTCTGGTCCCTGGGGAATTTATCTGTCAGAAAAGCAGGTGTTCCCACTCCATTGCCCCTGCACAGCCAGGATTTGCTTTGCAAAACCAGGAGGTGACATGCATTGCACAGAGAGGGCAGCAAGCACCCAGAGAAACTTCTGGCTGTGTTCCATTATCATGAATCGATCAGCCAGGCTGTTACTATCACCACCACACATCTCCACACCAGCTGCTGCACAGGATCTGAGCTCTGGCTTCAGAGCCCACCCAGCAGTGTCCACAAGCCTCCATGGGTTCAGGAGAAGGGTGGGCTGGTCTGTGGCACTGGAGCCAGTTGCTGTTGGAATGTGGAAGACAGTGGCTCACACTGCTGGCCTCCACACAGGCAGCTCCTTTCATTCCTCAGGCTGGGAACAACCAAGCTCCAACAGGTGAAGAGGGATGAAATCATCACCCAAGCACAGCCCAAGGGGGTCAGACTGGATCCAATGGGTGTCCCCAGTGCATGTTCCCTGCCCCTGTGGGGATACCCTGTTCCCCAGGGACCAGACCTTGGAGCTTATCCAGGCAAAATTTTACCTTGTGCCCCAGCAAAAACTGTCCCAGCCAAGGGAACTGGCAGGACTGGTCCCACACCTGCAGCTGCCACCAAACAATGTGTTGTTTTGACAAAGGAAAAGCCAACCAACAGCCTCCAGCAGCCCCAGCCAAGCTGGGGCCAGAAGGAGACAGGTACAGACTCCCAGGGAACCTGACAGGAGAGGAAAGGGAGAGGAAGGTGTCACTGCAGATTCTCAGGCTGAGGAAAGCTGTGGAGCTGGAAAAGGCCCAGGCAGACCACATCAACGAGCAAAATGCTGGGTGTTTTCAGATGCTGCTTTTCAGTTCAGACAATATCCCAAAGTGGGACAAGGGACAAGGGACAAGGGGGTGTTGAGGGGCTTCTCCTCTCCAAGTGCTTCTCTGTCCTTGCCTTGTCCCCATGTGACCTGAGCAGCTTCCAGGCTCTGCAGCAAGGCTCTCCCCAGCAAAGTCCATGGTGCCCTGAGAAATTCAGGCTTAGGGCACCAGCAGAGCACAGAGGCCTGAGTGTGGGGCACTGAGGAGACCCAGGACAGTGCCTGGGGACCTGCTGTTTGGGGGGCTATGCCAGGAGCCCTCCAAACAGCACACAGTGGAGGTGCCCACCCTGCAGTGTCCTGGCTCAGGGACCTGCTCAGGAGCCCTGACATTTCCTGCTCCCTGCCATGAGGTGTTGGGTCCACTGCACTGGGAAGCACAGCAATTCCCCCATGTGCAAATTCCCTGTGTGACCCATCCCAGAGGCTGGACTTTGGGTTTGCCACTGGGGCTGGGGATGTGCAGGGCTTTTCCCCAGGGGGGCAGGAAGGTTTTGAATACATCCTGGGGAACAAAGGCCCTCTCACAGGAATGTGTATTAGGTAAATTTAACCTCCTGGCACTAAGAGCCTCCTATTTTCCATTGGTAATGAGGATGCTGAGCTGGGTGGGCTCTCCTGCTGCTGCCCCTCACCCACCCAGAGAAGGAGTTGAGGCTGACAGGGCTTGTGCAGCAGCACATCCTCCTTCACACCAGCTCATTCCACATAGGGATAGGCCAGCACACAGGGCAGCATAAAGACTTCATTGTTCCCAGATGGAAATGATCATCCTGGTGACCTGGAAATACAGAGAAGCACTGTCAGCAAAGCTATAGGGTTTCAAAAGCTGAGATCAAAGGGCGCTTCAGGTCAGACTCTGCAGGCCCTCACAAACACCTGTAATAATGCCACCTCCTTCTAATTATTCTCATTTTGCCTGCCAGAGTCACCAGGGCCATGGGGCTTGTGTCCCTCACTCGTGGAGCAGCAGGGGGACAGGGACATGGCAGGAACAAAGGATTCTTGTGTGGGGATGGGCGGGTGCAGGGAGCTTTGGCAGAGCACCATTTGCTCCCCTTTGCCTGCTGTGGGCCCCAGCCATGCCTCTGGCCCTCTCCCACCTTGCACCACCCTGGCTGGGCAGTTCCCACTGCCCCAGCACATCCCAGTGAGGTGCCCCTGCCCCTCTGCACAGCTGGGCACACAGCAGGCAGCCAGCCCCACACTGGAGTGGTGCCACTGGGGACCTGACCCCTCCCAGCACGACCTGGCAGCACCAGCTCTGTGCACTGGGAACCTGTTCCACACCCTCTGCCAGACCCTGGAATCTCTCCCACAGCAGCTCAGCAGAGTGCTTTCCCCAGCCTCTTATCTCCTGGACTTCAGACCCCACCGTGGGACAGATAATGTATCTGCAGACACACCTCAAGCACACAACGATCAGCCTGTGAGCACTGGAATTGTCTCTCTGCTTTGAACTGGCAGAGGTGGTCCTGGAAATGCCAGGGCATTTTTTTGTGCAGTCCTGGCCACATCCCTTTGTCCTGGGTCAGGGTGGCTCCTGGCACAGCAGGGACACTGTTAGATGCCCCACAGGTAGATGGGGGGAGGTGAGAAGTTATTTTGGGACCCTTTTCAGAGGGATAGAAATGGCTCCCAAAGTGCAGGGGCACTGTGCAGGCCCAGCAGAGAGCAAAGCCTGCTGCAGCACATGTGGGATGAGGGGGCTCTGTCCTCAGCAGGTCAGGCTCAGAAGGTGTTAGGAGGAAAACTAGGACTGTCCCTGACCTCAGATGTCATAGAAGAAAATTAGCACACGTCCCCAGCAAATGGCTGTGCTAATTAGAGGAGGAGGAGGTGACATATTGTTCAGAGTCTCCTAGGGCCAAGGGTCGGCTGGGTCCTGGCCTGGCACGGGGTCACCTCAGGCCGGGGGCTGCAGGGCTCCCAAGGAGCCAGATGTGCAAGGTCCTACCAAGTCTCTTTTTGGGTCAGATGGGCCCCTTGTCTGCCACAGGTGCTGCTGGTTTGAACTTGGCTTGTCCTTCCCCAGCAGCACTGGAAAGATGCTTCACCTCCTCCCTTTCCTCCCCTCCCCTGGGGCAGCCAAAGGGAGCTGAGAGAGGAGGGGGATGGGGCTGAAGAGGTGACAGCAGCAGAGGACACGCCTGGGCTTAGAGAGGAGGGACAGGACTGCATGTGGGGAGGGGGACACTGCTGATGGAGCACAGGGTCACCCATCAGGCCAGGCTCTGCTCTCAGGAAGGCACACAACGATGGCAAAATTAATGTGATGGCATTAACCACCCTCCTGCTGGGCACTGTCTCTGTGTCCTCAGGAGCCACCAAGCTCTCTGTTCTGGGGAGTTTGGTCCGCCTGGTTCATGTGGCATAGTTTACATCTGCACACTGTGACAGCAGTTTGGGGAGACAGGGGACACTGCTGGGGCTGTGGCAGCCAGAGCCCCTGGGCAGGGTGTCCCACAGCACTGAAAGAGGTGAGAGGCTCCTGGGGTGCCACCACTCACCGTGCCCAGTGGCTGCAGGACTGGCACAGTCTCTGTTTGCCCTTGTTTGTGCTCCTCCCGGCACAGCCGTGTTTGCCTTCACACGGTGCCCAGTGCTGAGCAAACAGCACATGGGGACAGCCAGCAGCTGGCAGGGAGGGACAGCCCTGGCTGTGTCCCCAGGCCTGCCTCCCCTGCTCCCCCCCCCAGCAGGCTTTGCAATAAAAACACAGATCCAGTTTGAGCTGGGAGGCTGCAGGGTGGGGGATACTGGCAAGCCACAACTGCCAGAGCAGCAGGGTTCCGAGCTACAGGAGGGATTCACCAGCTTGCTTTTGGGGTGAACAGGCCTGCATTATCCTGCAGATGCTGTCATCTCCCTAGGATGGTCATGGGGATGACATTGGCATTTCTACATGGGAATTTCTACATGGGAAAGGCAACTTGCCCTGACTGGGTGGGTGCTGGGAGCAAGGGTGTACCCTGGATCTGAACAAGTCTAGCCATGACACCTGAACATGTACCCTCCTCTGTGTCATCACTGTCCCATGGTCTCAGCCATGGCAGGGCACTGAACTCTGCTTTTTGCTCTTAGGGTTTGTTTTCCATGCCTGGTGGCTGCAGACTCATGGCTGTCCACAGCTAATGAGTGGGAGAGCTCAAGCACCCCCGTGACTTGTCAGGCTTCTGCCAGGCAAGTGGCCACTGGGAAACTCCACTCATCAGTCACATGGGCTGGTTTGAACCAATTTCTCCTTGTTCAGAAGGAGAACACGGAGACATCTACAGACCAGTCTGCTGACAAAGCAAAACCTCTCCAGACTCAGTCTGCGATGAATTCAAAGCAGGAAAGTTGTGCACTGGTTGGTGCAGGTGTCTTTTTTCAGCAGAAATGGAACAGTTGATGTGCTCATTTCTGTTGCTTGTGAGCTCTGAAGCCAAACTGGAAGAAAGCCCATGCTATACAAGCAAAAGAACAAACAGCTCTGTGCTTGGAGAGTGGCCCACAGTGTTACATGGGCTCACCAGCTCCATGCAGGACAGGTCTCAATTGACAGAGTTTGTTACAAGCACCGTCCAGGTGTCCTGTGTGGTCATTGCCCTCCTGTGGCCATTCCCAGGCCAGCCAAATCCAGTTCTCTGTGTGTGTGGAGAAGGCTGGAGATGGTCAGGCTGGTCTGGCCACCCCATCACCAGCATCAGCTGTGCTCAGAGAAGGAGCTGCAACAGGTTATGGTGCTCCTACATCTCCACTCACCCCCCAGATTTGCTGGACCTCATCCTAAAGCTGTGCTGACCATCAGCTTCTCCTGGTGATGAGCTCAAACCCTACCTGCTCCCACTGAAGCTGCCCCAGCCTTGCTAGACATGAGGCCATGATGGTCTGCTCTTGGGAGATCACCAGCCAAGCTGCAGCAGGACCGATGGGCACGACCCACGCACTCACACCATCACTGTTGGTCATCATCCCACAGGACGCCAAAGGCTGCAGAGCTGGATGTCCCCAGAAGCAAATATTCCCCTGTGCAGGTCACTAGCACTGAAGAATGAGCACATGCAGCTGGAACACCTCAGGCTTCCTGAGGTCCTGACCCAGAATTACCATACCTCTGGGATGGAGTCACCCCTGTGTGATCACCAGGGCCAAGTGGATGAGACTCCAGCAGGAAGTGCGCCAAGGATCTGATGATGCTCCTTGATGGAGGAGAGGCAGAATGGATGGAGTGCCATCTCCACTGATGGGGGAGAAGATGCCCAGGTGTCCCAGGCATATGGTGGCCAAGGTGGCACTGTGGTTAGTGAGATAACACTGATGGAAGATAAATATTAACATTTCAACAGCTTCCCTCTACAGCCCAAGGCTAGAGAGTTCCCTCCAGCACACCTACCAGCTTCTCACCTGGCGTGCCTGCTCTCTGCAGGCAAGTGAGCTGAACCTTGGGAGGGGGTTTGGCCAGCTGAGCTCATGCCCTGAGAGCTCTGCTGCTGCCAGGCTGTGGGAGTGAAGTCTCATGGCAGCCAAGACCTGCAGTTTGGGTAGACATGAAGCTCTTCTGCCCACAGGACAGCCCAAAATTGATCAAGACCATTCCTTTTCCTGACTGAAGCCTCACTAAGTTTGGGCCTTCATCTTCCCTGCCCACTGCCCCCAGTCTCAGGAGCAGAGGAATTCCAGGGGACACGGCATCAGGTGTGACATCAGCCATTCTGCAGCAGCCTGGTGGCATCCTCACTGTGGTTGGAAGCCAAAGGCAGGGAGGAGCTGCCTGCTGTGGGTGCAGCACTCCGTGCGCTGCTCCAGGTGTGGGATGAGCTTGTGTCAGGGCTGGAGCAGATCCAGACAAGCCCTGAAGGGCTGGATGTGGGGTTTGCCTCAAGTCCTAGCCACAGGACAGGCTGGAAGGATCCTGGGGAGGGCCTTTTGCTGTCCTGTCCTTCTTGCCTGAGTGCCCCTGTGAAAAACGAGGTTCACTTTCCTGGTAAAGTTTAAAAATGTTTAATAAAGACAATAGGAGAAACAATAGAGCAAAGAAATATGGTCATGACCGGGTGTCTTGGCCCGCTGCCAAAAGCACACCGGTGTCTTGGAACCACCCCCCCCCCCCTCTTTGATCCTTTTCCTCATGCATGGACTTATTCACATTCACTTTTCCAGGAACTGCATAGTCACTCCTTGGGTTTGGTCTTCATGCATGGACTTATGCATATTCATTTTTCCAGGAACTGCTCTGTATGGTCACTCCTTGGGTCCGTCAAGAGTAATCCCACTTTTATTCGGTTATCATCTTTTTGATTTGGGCTTTGGTCCTTTCTTTCACAAGCAATGAATGCTGAGAGTCACTTGGGTCTCTTTTGGAAGTTATCTACTCAGGCAGCTGAAACACACTACACCTAAATTTGAACTACAGCAAAGAAAAACCTTATACATCTATTCAGGCAGTAAAATTCTACTAGAGAGAGAAAAAAACCCAAACCATCATGCTTATAACATTAATTCCAACATTTGCGAAAAGCCAATACTAAAATATGCATTTATAACACCCCCTTTCCCAAGAAGCCTGCGGCAGGGCTGGGTGGGCTCTGCACTGGGACTGGTACCCGGGTGCTCCGGGCACAAGCCCGGCTCTGGGCGCTGGGGAGGCACCGCCGCCGCACCCCGAGGGGCCGCGCTTTCCTCTCCAGCAGACTGGAGGCATTCACCTCCATAAATAAATACACCAAGGCACCCGCCCGCTCCCGGCCACCACAAAGAGCCTCTGTCGGCAGCGGCTCCGCCCGGGGTAGGATGCCCAGCCCGGCCCGGGGCAGCCCTCGGCCGCTCGGGGTGCTGGGGCGGAGCAGCTCCTGCCGTGGGAGGGAGCTGGGGAATTTCCACGGCAGCCGAGCCCAGCCCAGGTCTGGAAAATCCAGTGCGCGGGGAGCCGCGGTGGCAGCCCCGGGTCGGGCAGGGCGGTGGTGCCCGCGGCACGGAGCGGGGCCGGGCTGAGCGGCGGCAGCACCCGGCGGTGCCAGTGGGGCCCCTTGAGCTGCCCTGGTACCAGGCAGGCCAGAGCAAAGTTCAGAGGGTCCTACAGCCCTTCCCCTCCCTGACAGCGCTTCCCTTCTCCGGGAAATGGGGGCAAGGTGCTGCCTTCATCCCAGTGGATCTCTCAGCCAGTCCTGCATCAAAAGGAGAAAGAACTGTGCCACCCTTGCTGAGCCCCTGGTCTGCTGTCCAGGGACTGCACAGTGTTGTGTCAGAGGGAGAGCGGGACCACAGGGCTGCAGGCTGGGGGAGAGGAGGGCTTTCAAAATGGGCCCTACTTTGGGGTCTCCACTGGCACTTTCAGTGTTGTGTTTTATTTTTGTGAGCAACAGGTTTGAAGGCAAATTAGTTTCAGGACCAGGACATATCTGAAAAGAGACAGAGCTCCCCAGAGTCTGTAGCCCCACAGGCTTCCACCCCTGCACCCTAAATGCCATCTGCAGTTGAATTAAACACCCAAGGTGCTGGAGAAGCCGAGCTGTGTCAGGGCTTCCACATCCCTCTTCTGGAAAACCACCAGTCCAGGCTGATGAGGTGTCTTTGGGTCTCCTCCAGCTGTGCCCTGATGTCCCTGCAGGGTGTCTGGGATGGAATAGCAGACAGTGGGATCCCCAGCCACCACGGGACTGCAGTGAGAGCACAGAGGGCAGTGGCAGGAGCACCAGAACATCCAGCCCTGGCTTTGGCCACTGCACCAAGGAACAGGTAAATGGTGCTGGGGTCACCATGGCAAAACAACTAAAAGCCCAGCCACCCTCAGCAGCCCTGGGAGACCCAGCAGGATTGCAAGATCCCCAGCTGCCCTGGAGATCGGGATGGGTGCCAGGAACCTCCCTGGCTTCCCACATCTCCACCTGGAGTCCAGCCAGCTGGTCATGAACCCCAGATCCTTGTGCCCAGTGTTGGGGGAGGCGCACAGGAATGCAGCTCCAGTTGTTACAGACCCACCAGGCACTTGGCTGGGGGAATCCTCAGTCCCTCATCTTGGTTTGCATGCGTTGGTGTTGTGCTTTATTTGTCCCAGGGCAAAGAGTTTCCCTGCGTCCTTCCATCCGCTCCCTGTGCCTCACGGCATCTCTGCTCTCCCGGGCTGACCTAGATGAGGAGGCACGGCTCAGCATGGGCGCTGGCACTACCTACACTTGCCCTTTATGTTGCTCATGACCCCAGGACTGTTTGCCAGATGAATGTCTGGGTGGAGCTGCAGCCTGTCTGACACGGCATTCACGGAGCTCCATGCACGGGGGCCCTGCCCACACGTACACACGCGTGCGCTCACGCACTCCCATAACACGAACTCCACCTGGGCTGCACCACACTGGGGGGCTCCAAGGAGCTCCCTCCTCCCACCAGGTCACCAAGGGACCCAGGGACCCGTTCTGGTGCTGGGTGCACCTCGCAGCGTGCAGCTCAGCCGTGCCTGCCCCAGGTTTGCAGGTCTCCCAAACCCTCTCGCCTTTGCACTGCTGATGTGCCCCCTGCACTGGGCTGGAAGCTCCCTGTATGGGGTCATCCCTCCACAGGGCATCCTTCTGCCTCCATACAGGGCAGGTGACCTCAGCTCTGCTCCTCCCTGCATCCCCAGATCTTGGGGTGTGGGTGCAGCCCAGCCTGACGGCCTCCAAGAAGACATCAGGAGTGGGGGACAGCTCTGCTGGCCATGCACCAAGGTCACAGAAAGAGAAGTGACTGGGCAATAGTGTCTCTTGTCATACTTCAGCGTGAAAAGGGAAATTTTCCAACCATCATCAGGGCGGGGAAGAGCTGCAACCATTTCCCAGGCCAGTGTCTGGAGCAAGGACAAGATGTCCTGTTGGGGCAGTGCTTGCTTGACCTGTCCACAGGAAGGGGGACTCTTGTAGTCCCCCAGCCCTTGGGAGCAGAGGTCCCTGCTCTTGCCCTGGGCTAGGAGTGGAGCCCCCCCAGTCCCTTGCCAGTGTCCAACTGTGTGCTGGTGACAGGGGTGGCTCTGGGACAGCATGGGCTTGGCAGGTTTGGGAGCATCCTTACCTCTCACAGTGCTTCCCCGGTCCCTCCTTTGTTTTCTGGAGACCTTGGCAGCAGCCAAATCTTTGTACAGACCACATGTGGCATCAAGTTTCCAGCCCCGAGCTCTCCAAGACAACCCTCTGTGCCAGCAGCCATGACCCCCTCCAAGACCCCAGCCTTCAGCCCAAGGGGTAGAGCAGGGAGGGACATGGATGGGGGCAAGGATGGTGAGTGTGTGTATGCAGGGTTGGGATGTGCATGAGAGGAGGGTCTGTGTGTGTATGTGGGGTACAGTGTAGGGGAAGGGGGCACAGCACTGCAGCCTCCCCAGAGGTGTAGGGGATGAGCACATGGGGCTCAGGGGCTCTGGCTGTGGTGTCTGCCAGCAGCAAAAGCAGTGGTTGGAGCAGAAGATTCTGGGAAGTACCACCAGGTCTCCAAGGTGCCCAGAGGGTCCAATGCCCTGGGATGGCAGAGCAGAAGGGCTGCTTTGCTCTCTACCTGTGCCTTGCAGGGGTGTGGCCTCTGCAAAAGGAGTTTGCCCAGTTTGGTGGACAGGTGGCAAAGAAGAGCCTGGGGAGGGCAGGAGGGTGCTCCAGGGCTGTGGAATTGTTCTGGTCCATCTGGGCACATTGGAGCTGCTGCTTCTCAGGCTGGGAATGGGACAGTAGGGGACACACTGCCTATTGAGGAGCCCCAGGCATGGAAGGAGGCTGTCATGCTGCAAAACCCATCACAGGGGCGTCCTGTTGATCCCATGCAGGTCAGGTCTCCTGACCTGACCCAAATATGACCTCTCCTGATCCCAACCCACCTGTTCCGGCTTTGATGATAATTATGCCCTGCAGACTGTTCAGACTCTGTGCCACACCTTGTAGGCGGGGGCAAAGTCTGCTGCTCCCTCCGTTCGTGCCCCGTGGCTGTACTGCGGTGCCTGGCGCTGGCTCCTTCCTGAGCCCCCCTTTTCTGGAGCTCCTGTGCAAAGGGGAGGGGGCTGCACCCTGCCTGCTGGCCCAGCTCTCCTACCCCAACCCCTGCCCTCACCCTGTTCGTGCCCTGGGCCCTGCAGACCTTGAATAACCTGTTCCCCCTCCTCCTCTTGCCTCATGACAAAGCACCTGGCATGCAGTGTGGAGGGTAACCACAGCAGAATGAGCTCATCGCCACCCCGGGGGCAGTGTGGGACAGTCACAGGGTCAGCAGAGCTGATGGCCCTTTCCCCATCCAGCTTTCCCTGTGACACACCCCATGTTAGATGTCTGTTTCCTCAGGATAAATGGGATTTTCTTGCTGTTGGGGGATAAGGGGGGGAACCAAGCTAAAGCCTGCTGTAGGCTCTGCACTGAGATTCCCAACATGCTCTTGTAGGCCCAAGAGGAAGAACTGGTCTCCCCAGGACCATGTGCACCAGGAGTCAAGTGCCAAGTCACCCCTTGCTGTGCTGCTCCCTCAGCCCTTCTCACCTCCCTCAGCTGGCAGAAGTTTGCTTTGAACCCTGGCCAGCGTGTCTGCCTCATGGAGACCTGATTGCTGCTTTCATCCCAGTGAGCTCCATCACCCTACCCCTGTGCTCTGGGACTCGTGTCCTCCACACCCCATGGCCCCAGGGACACTTGGCTTTTGCCTGGGCAAACTGAGAGAGATACCAGTCAGTTGGGCTGGTGTGTGTGACCCGCTGTGGTTGGCTTGCCAGGGCCCACCTGCCTCTGCATCTGGGCAGCTGCATGGCACTCTCACCCCTGCCTGGAGGAGAGAGGCACAGCCCAGACCTCAGCTTGGTTTGTGAGGGGGCTGACATGTCTGCAGCACCTTTGCAAGGCCTCAAGCTGTTTGGCTTGTTTGGAAGTGGCTGGGCAAGATGCTGCTGGTTGTCACTCAGGGCTGGAGTGGCCCAGCCAGATCTGGGAGGGTGTTTGTGACTCTCAGGTGGTGCTGAGGTGCTGTGAGTGCTGGAGGTCTCTGACCCCAGGTGAGCCTGTCCCTGCAGCTCTGAGGCCATCAATCTGTGGGAGCTGAAACTAGGAAAATACACAGTGTGGGGTGATACAGCCCTTGGACACTGCCCAGCCATGTCCCAAAAGGGCCCTCACAGCCCCTGCTGGGGACACACTTGGGAGGATGGGTGCCAGAGCAGGCAGGATGCAGGCTAGCAGGAGAAAGCCCGTCTTAGGCATCTCTTGATAAAATGACAGGGATAAGCAAGAGTCCACCCATGGTCTGCTTGCACCTTCACCAGGCAAGGCTGGGGATGAGCTCCTGACACTTGGGGATTCTGCTGCCACAAAACAGGGAGCTCTTACCCTATATCATCAGGCACCCTCCCTGTTGCCTCCAGCTAGGCTGGATCAGGGCATGACACACCACCATGATTCCTTGGTCCCATCAGCACCCCTCAGGGATTTCTGCCCATCCCAAAGCCCTTCTCAATCCAGAGAGCTGGGAGCAAAGAGACAAGCAGGGGTGTATATGGCTGGCTGAGGGCAAGGGGACACCTGGGCATCTTCTGTGGGTGATGGAGGTGGGAGATGTGTGTGGCTTGGGCCACCACCAATGCTGGGTGCAGCCTGCCTGAGGGACTGTGTATGCCCATGGGTGAGGAGTTATGTGGGGACTTGTGTGAGTAACCCTGTGTAACTGCTGACACACCTGGGTGTTGCAGAGTGCATCTGTGTGTGTCTCTGTGTCTGTGTGCACACCTGCAACTCGCAGGCTCTGCAGGTACCTGTGTGTGTGCAGTGCAGTGTGTGACTGTCTGTGACCCTCATGTTCTGCCTGGCTCAGTTGTGTCTCTGTGTTTGGGAGTGTTTCCAGTGTCACACACTCGGGATGTGCCTGTAGCTGTGTGTCTGCAGTGTCTGACCCTCCGTGGCTCCCTGTGTGTGGTCATGTGGGAGCAGCTGAGTGTGCATGGACATGGTGTAGGATCATGGGGACACGGAGGCACAGAATCCTGGGAAGGCCTGGGTTGGAAGGGGCCTTGAGGGTCATCCTGTTCCACCCTTCTGCCATGGGCAGGGACACCTTTCACTATCCCAGGCTGCTCCCGACCCCATCCAACATGGCCTTGGACATTTCCAGGGATGGGGCAGCAACAGCTTCTCTGGGCACCTTCTGCCAGGGCTTCAGCACCCTCACAGGGAAGAATTTCTTCCTGGTATCTAATCTAAGTCTCTTTTTTCAGTTTAAAACTCTCCCCCCCCCCCCCCCCCCACTTGTCCGGTCACTATCTTCCTGTGTAAAAATTGCTCACTCGCTTTTTTATAAGCCTCTTTTAGGCACTGGAAGGGGCTCTAAGGTCTCCCTGGAACTTTCTCTTTTCCATGATGAACAACCCCAACTGCCTTTCTCAGGATATCCTCATCCAGCAGTGCATCACCTCCTGGTTTCCCTCTGTGGTGGGGCAGAACTGTCCCTGCACGGTGTCACTGGGGCTGGGGGCACCAGTCCTGCTCCTGCAGCAGGTGATTCCTGGCAGGACCCTGGCAGGTTGGGACAGGCAGTGGGTGCCAGCCACTGGCCCCACCCTTGCTCTACCTGTCAGACAGGTGGAGCTGGCCACCTGCCACTGCCTGCCACCGTCACTTCTGGGAAGGGAGGATGCAGGAGGGATGGGTCTGCACAAAGGCTGAGAACCTGCCCATGGGTAAAGTGACCCTTGGGACCTGCTCCCTGGGGTGGCTTGGGAAGGGCTCTCAGTACCAGAGGCCCTAGGCAGCCTCAGGGCTTCCCTGCATGTGCCCAGGGAGAGGGGACAGACAGTCAGCTCCTCCACGTGCCTGTCTCCTGCTGTGCTCAAAGAACCCTTGAGGCACTGCCAGGGCACCCTCCCTCTTGGTCCTGTTGTTGGAGAATGGTTTCCTGCACATGGATTCCACCAGCCTGTTGGGGTGGAGGAGGTGAAGGGATTCTCCTCAGATAAATCTCAAGGGACTCAGTGTCCATCTGCCCCTCTGAATCCTACACAGAACATCCTGGCTCCTGCCAGCAGCAGATCTGGAGCCAGACACTTTCTGTGCATCCTGGTGGACCTGCTGCCTGCTCTGGCCTCGCTCCTGACAAGGCCAGCACCTCAGATGCCACCAGCTGGAGCCCAGTGTCAGACAGAGACAGGTCTTGCTGTGCTCAGCTGGGTACACTGAGAATGTGCAAGGAAGAAAATTGGGATAGCTCCTCCACACACAGGAGCCTGTGCAGAGCTCCCAATAGCACGAGCCACACTGTGCCCACTGTGTCAGAAAGAGCCAAGGCTCTCATCCTCCTGGTGCTGGAATAATGCACATCCCATGGCGAAAACACAACTGTCTCATCCACAGGACCTGGCCCCAAAGTCCCTGTTTTTTTGTACCACCACTGTGGCCCAGGAGCTGGGCTTCTTCTCAGTTCACCCTGCTGCACACCCCCCAAACATGCCTTATGTAATGGCACTGGGGTTTGCGGCTCCCACAAAGAGTGCTTTGAAACTCGGCTCGTTTTAGACAGGCCTGGAGCAATGAGATCTTGTCAGACCCACCCTTTGCCCAAGAGCAGGCTCAGGCCTGGACTTGCTTGCCTGCAGTCCTGAAGGCAAAGGCTGGAAGAGTGCCAGCTCTCCAGGGAGCCCGAGGATCACACAGGAGCTGCCACCTGGCAGCCACACAATGGCAGCCCCTCAGCCAGCTGGACGTGCCCCAGCTGAGGCTGGCATCCATGGCCTGGCCACTGTGGCCACAGCCACTTTGCCATGGGGTGTGTTTTAGCAGCAGAGACCCCACCACCCAGGAGGTGAGTTCCCTGGATGAGGAAAGCCCAGGAAAGGGAATTTGTGAATGTGAAGTGATCTCTTCCAAGGTTTTGTGTTGAGATGACCAGGACTAGATCCTCAGCTCTTCACCTCCCTGACTCTGGTCTTTTGGAGGTGGAGGGGTCTCTGACACCTCAGCCCCAAGCAGACCTTTGCCCTGGGGCTCTGGCAGAGAGCAGGGCTGACGCAAGGGACACACAAACCTGTCCTGTGCTCAGCGGGTGTGCCCGCAGCTCTCAGGCACACCAGGCAGATGGAAAACTCTGGTGCTTGTGAACAGTGACAAGAGGATAAGGGAATATAGAATTGTTCAGCCTGGAGAAGAGAAGGCTCTAGGCAGACCTTAGAACCCCTTGCAGTGCCTAAAGGGGATCCAAGAGAGTTGAAAAGGAATTTTGGACAAGGGCCTGAAGTACCAGCATAATGGAATGGCTTCCCACTGCCAGAGGGCAAGGTTAGATGGGATATTGGGAAGGGATTCTTGGCTGTGAGGGCAGGCAGGCTCTGGCACAGGGTACCCAGAGCAGCTGTGGCTGTCCCATCCCTGTAAGTGTCCAAGGCCAGGTTGGACGGGGCTTGGAGCAGCCTGGGATAGGGAAAGGTGTCCCTGCCATTGCAGAGGGGTGGAACAAGATGGTCTCTAAGTTCCCTTCCAACCCAATGGTTCTGTGATTCAGGGGCAGGCAGGCAGAGAAGTACAGCAAACACCACAGCACAACATAGAGCATGGCACAGCAGGCCGGATATTTTATTATACCTGTCTCCTATCACTGACCCTTGGAATCCTGCCAGGAAGGCACACAGGAGGGTTGTGATGCTCCTGTCCATGGCCATGGTGGTGCTGACCTCCCTGGCCTGCCACAGGGTGACACACTGACTGTGTGGTTGTTCCCATTTCCTCTCTGCACACCCTTGTAACATCTCTGGCCATCGACAGCCTTGTGACATTCCCAGTGTTGCAGGTCAGGAACCCCCAGAGTCCTGTGTGGAGCACTCAGACAGAGATATTTCCCTTTCCGTCCAAGCCCAGCAGGCACAATGAAATGCTCAACCAGGGGTTCCTCGTGTCTCTGGCTTCATTAGGCATCATTGCAAAGCAGCAGGGTGGTAGCTCCTATACTCCAGTTCTCACCACTCCCTTACATCTCCTCTCAGGCATTTCACACACCACTGCTCCTCATCTTCCTTCTCCCCCGCCAGCACTCTGCTCTCCTTCCTCTCTGCCTGCACGTGCCCCTGTGCTGGGTCACTGCAGCAGGGGAAGGTGTGGAGCTGGGACAGCCTTGCTCACACACCTGGAGCAGGGCAGTGAGGCCAGCTGCTGTGCCCTGGCCACGCTGGCTTTCAACACTCTGGCTTTTGAAAAGTAACTCTTGCTACTTAGTGCCTCGCTGAACTGGGGCCAGAATGTACCCAGAATGGTTCAGTGAGCTCAAACACCTTAATTTACTGTGTGTATTCTCAGTGAAAACTTACAGATGAACATGTGGCCACAACTGGGTGGGAAGGTGAGCAGCGAATGGAGGTTGGGGCTCCTGGTGACCTCACTGTGACATGAATCTGCACAGACTGAAGGAAAGAAAATTCCAGCTGGCAGCTGCAGCCTGTGAGTTCACTCAGCTCTGTCCCCTGTCACACAGCCACAGCATCTGCAGCTGCCCCCATCCCCATGGGCTCTCATCACCAAGCCCCAGTCCCAAGCCTCTCCAGAACACAGGGCTTTGAGGAGCACACATCATGTGTGGCAAAGGACTTCTGGGCTTGTTTGCATGTGGCCTGCTCAGGAGGAAGCAGAGAGAAGAGCTAGTGGTGCCTGATTGCCTGTGGAAAGGTAGGAGCTCTCAGGAGGCATTGGTGAGTTGAAGTGTCTGTGTGATGGAAGCTGCAGCTGCCCTTGACAGTGTCTTTGGCATCTGCCAGCCCACCAGGGATGCCATGAGCTGGGCTGGGCCCTTTGGTTTGTGCTTTCCCATTCCTGGACTCCCCAGCTCATGCTGTCTGCCCAGCAACTCCATTTCAAGCTGGTGGAGTGCCAGGCTCCATATCATGTTTGATGGATAACAAAGGGCAGGGCTGGCCAGGAAACAAGAATGCAATGAATATTTCTTTTTCTTCCACAATGAAACAGGCCTGTGATTCTTGGTGGCAATGAAGGAGAGAGGGGAATGAAGGAAGCTGGGAGACATCAGCCCAGGAAGATCCTTTTCAGGATGCCAGAAACCAATGGCTGAACATGTATCCCAACCTGGGAAGTCTGAGATCTGGTATTTTGTGTAGGAGGGGAAGCATCTGAGCAGGAACAGGGGCTGGGGAGGATGCAGAGATGCAGCTTTGTCAAACTTGTGTGGGAATAAAGCTTTGGGCTGGAATCAGGTCATGTAATCAGAGTCCTAGAATGGTTTGTGTAGGAAAGGATCTTAAAGACATTCCACTTCTCCCCCTGCCATGGCTACAGACACCTTCCACTAAAGCAGGTTACTCCAAGCTTCATCCATCCAGGCCTTGGACACTTCCAGGGATGGGGCAGCCACATTATTTTTGGGCATACTGTTCATGAAGTCTGTCCCTGAGGATCAGGGACCAGTTGCCATGGTTTGCAGGAGCCGGGGTGCAAGCAGAGCTCTGGTGCCAGAGAAGCATCGAGCCCAGCACAGGGCCATGAGGCTGGGACAGGCCCTCCCCAGGGGTGAGAGGCAGCTTCTGCTTTACCCTCAGGCTGGTGAATCACCAAGTGGGAAACCAGGAGCCAACCATTTGGGAACATGGACTCTCCAGTCTCATCCTACATGTAGGAGCAAAGGATGTCCTGGTCCAGCCCCTGGGAGCTGTGGTTGGACAAAAGGGATGGGTGGGATGCACAAGTTGAAATGCAGTGCTGAGGACAGGGAGAGGGGAAGATGGGCATGAAGAGGCAGAGGCATGTAGTGTTTCCCAGGGTGGTCCCCTGCTTCCCCAGGGGGCTACCTTGGGCTCTGGGGGTGCTGCCCGATGTCACTGGCCTCTGATTCCAGGCAACTGCAGCTGCTTCCCCATTCCTCTGGTGGGAACAGCCATTCTCTAGTTAAACAACCAAACAGCCCAGCATTGCCAGACGAGCTCCTGTCAGCAGGCAGCTGCCCTGGCCTGGTAGGCACCCCTGGCAGCTGCTGCTGGAAGTGATTATCAAAGGGATGTCGGGCTGTGAGGCGGGGGTGAGCCTGTTGTGGTGACTGCCCCCAGGTAACTGCCACTGCCCCAGGAGCAGGGATGCAGCCCAGGGGGCCTGCCCAGCCCCGGGCATGCCAGCCCAGCCCTGAAAGCAGGCAGGGTTGGAGCCTGCCTGGCAGCACCCTGCTGCACACCCTGGCAGTGCTGTGTGGTGTGATGGGGGTCCCCTGGGCAACAGCTCTGCTCCCATCTGATTTGAACAACAGCCCTCCCCTCTGCAAGTCCACTTGCAGAAGTGCAGGTATGTAACAGCCCCATCCCTCACAGCATGGCACCCCAAACATTCACCTTCCTGCCCAGCACAGCCCCTAGCACTCCATCCACGAGACCCCTCAGCAGTGGTTCCACCTGCTCCCACCCCCTTTTCTGCCATGCTGTGCAGCATTTCCCCTCCACACACCCCAAAGTGGGCATGGTTCCCAGAGTGGCTTCCCTGCTCTCTCCTCCCCGAGCTCTGCCCTCAGCTGCAGAGGCCAAAGGGTAAGGAAGGGTGAAAGCCAGCAGGGGCTGCAGGGAGCTTGAAGGCACTGGGAGCAGTGGGAACCAGAAAGATGGTCCCTGCCTCCCACTGGCTGTCCCCATCCCCACTGCATTCCCATCTACTCTGATCTGCTCAAGGATGGCCACAGTCTGGCTTGGCTGGAAAATCAGGTCATGCTGTTGTGCTCAGGGGCAGTTCATGGTCTGGCATGTGGGATATTGGACACCTTCTTGCAGGAGATGAAGCCTCTCCCCTCACCCAATTTCTCTGCTCCCACTCAGCACATTTCAGCCACAGCAACCTGCTTTTGGCCACAGCTCCTAGGGAAGCAGTGGCCAGGCAAACTATTCTCTTCCCTAACTGGGACTGGCTGAGCAACGGCCCCTGTGTCACTTGGGAAGTCTTGAGGAAGACAAAAACACACTGTAATGCTGAGACTTGAAGGGGCCCCAAGATATTTCCATGAGAACTGTGTGCCAGAAGCATGTTCAGCTTGGGGCCACATGATGGGAAAAGTCTCCCAACAGACCCCAGGGTAAAAGTGTGAGAGGAGGCTGTCTTGGAGGAAAATCCTCTTTTTCTTCAGTTCTTGTCATGGCTTGCCACAGCCATAAAATCCAGGCACCTCTGAAGAGAATAAAAAAATAAACAAATCATCTGTTTTTCATGCCAGTGTGCTGGGAGGCTCTGCTAGGGTGGCTCAGTATGGGCTTGGAGGCCATAGGGGTTACCCCAAGTGTGTGCTGGTTGTGCAGGTGTGTTGGGTATGTGTGTGCATTTCTCTAGCCTTGCTCTTTCTCCAGGCCTTCCTTCATCCCACTGACCCACACAGGTTCCATGAGAGGCTGCAGGATCTGGTCCCCCCATCTGTGCCCACACAGCCCTGCCTCCTCCTCCTCTCTCACAAGGTACCCACACAGCTGGGTGGAGACAAGGGGGAATGGCTTCACACTGACAGAGGGTAGGCTTAGATCATATTTTAGGAGGACATTCTTCCCTGTGAGGGAGGTGAGACCCTGGCACAGGCTGCCCAGTGGCTGCCCCATCCCTGAAGTGTTCAAGGTCAGGTTGGACAGGCTTGGAGCACCCTGGGCTAGTGGAAGGTGTCCCTGCCATGGCAGAGGGAGTGGATCATGGTGGTCTGTAAATTCCCTTCCAAACCATTTTCAGGGTTTATGATCCACAGACCCTGCCTCTGCCCCAAGCCTCCTGCCAGGTGTGCCACCCACTCAGAGTGGCAGTGGGGTGGCAGCAATGGGCACTGGGGACACTGGGGGCACAGGAGGCGAGGCAGACAGATTCCCTGCTGCTGTTTGAGCTGGTTAAACATTGTCCCAGGCCAGTTAAGTAACACGAACTGCAGCGAGAAAGAAATGAAACTGCTTGAGCAAACAAGGCGCACTTGGCAGGGCACCAGCCTGCGTGACAAAGTGCTCCCCTCTCACTGCCAGCGTGCTGGGGTTATCTATTTACGGAGAATAAACACCTCACCCACAACCCCAAACTTGAGGGACAGCAGGCAGGAGCAGAGCCAGCTCCTGTGAGCCCCAGCCTGGAGCTGGGCTACCCCACTGCCCGTGTCTGCTCACAGACACTGCCAGGCACTGGCCTGGCCCCCTCCCGTGTGCCACTGTCCCTCCCACACCCCTCCAGCCTGCTCTGTGTAGGAGCTCCAGGAGGTCAGGGCTGGACCAGGAGCACCCTCCACTCACTGAAGCCAGCAGACACCAGCCAGGAAAACCTGTTCCCTGGGGAGGGTTATGCAAGGAGCCTGACGGAGGTCTGGCTGGAGCCCAGACCATGGGCTGGCTCCAGGTTCCCACTGAGGGACTGGGACCTCTTCTCGCACCACAGGGAGCCCTGATCTCCTCATCCCAGCGTGTACCTGGGAGCAGTGCAACTACAGCCCAGCATACTGGAAGGCAAGGAAAAGAGGTCTTCCATATGAGACCAGGTATCCCAGGTGGACCAGCAGGGCAACTCCATACATAAACAGCAGTCAAACCACAAAAAAGACAATGGGTCTGGCCCATGGGCACCTTCTGCCCCTGCAAAGCAGATGGGTCATGCCTTGTTGTTGCTGCAGGATCTCTAGGAGGTTGTTCAAGCCACCAACCTCACACTCACGCTGAGGCCAGGCAGGCTGGGAGCAATTCCAGCTGCTTCAGCCAGCTCAGCCCACGGGGGACAGCCCAGATACTCTGTTTGGGACCTTGCTTTGAAGGGTTTACTGCAAATGTGCTCCTGCAAGTGCTGGATAGGGGATGTTGAACAGTACCATGTCTCTGGCAGTAATGAAGGGCATAAGGGAAACATGGGCAGATAGGACAGGGAGATGGTTTTAAACTATTGGAGGAGAGATTTAGATTAGGTATTAGGAAAAACTTCTTCCCTATGGGTGTGGTGAGACCCTGGCACAGGTTGCCCAGAGCAGCTGTGGCTGCCCCATCCCTGGAAGAGTCCAAGGCCAGGCTGGACAGGGCTTGCAGCAACCTGGGCTGGTGGAAGGTATCCCTGCCCATGGCAGGGCTGTGGAATGAGATAAGCTTTGTCCCCTACCAACCCAAACTGTTCTAGGATTCTGTGATTCTATGATAATGGCTGGATCCCCCTACCAAAAATGCATCTCAGGTTTTGCAAAGCACATTTACTGTATAAGCAGCAAAACCTCTGCTCACCCTCCTGCAGGTGGTCTGGCTCCTTTCCTTAGTCCCTCCAGGCAGTGGCTGAAGCCATTCAGAAGAATGTGGTATAGTTTCTGCCAGGGCATCCCAGACCTGGTCCAGCTCTAAGCTCAGAGGACAGGTCCCAAGGCTTTTCTCTTTGGAGGTCTCTTTGGAGGTGATCAGGAACTGAGCAGTGCCCAGTGCCCTCTGTGCTCCATCCAGCAGGTCCTGGGCACCAGCAGAAGGTCAGGGTTGGCACCAAGATCCTCTGGTGCCCAGCAGTGTTCAGAGAGACTCATTGTGAAATGCAGTGTGTGCCAGCCAGGAGCCACTGCTGCTTCCCACATTCATGGGAGGAATATATTGGAGAGTCTGCTTGGCCTCCAACACCCTGAATTCCTTCTTTCTAGCCCAAGACAGATTCTGGGGGTTGGAAAGATCAACTCAGCACCCCTGAGACAACCTCCTGGCCTCCTCACAGCTGGGCTGGATGAGGGAGGCAAGATGGCTTTGGGCAAGAAAGAAGGGGAACATGTGGGATGTGTCTGGGCTGCTCACACTGCCAGGTCATTGCAGTCCCCCCTGCTGAGATGGGGCTGCTGCCACCCAGGTCTTGGAAGAGCCCAGAAAACAGCTAGGCTGGAAGATGAGCAAGCATTAATCATGCTGTAGAGCCTGTGCTGCTTCTTGGTAGCCCTTCACATCTCCCTGGCCAGAGAGGCTAAAGGTCCTCCCACAGGCTGTGAGTGGATATTAATGTGGAGGGTGTTGAGAGATTCTCCTCCCCAGACCACCCAGGACTTTGTGTCCCCTCAGCCTGCAGCTGAGGAACTCTGGCTTGGAGCCAGGAAAGGCGAGTGCCAGAGCTGGAATTCCAGAGGGTCCTCAGAAGGGCCAAGGTTTGGGAGTGGTGTAAGATGCCCCCCATGGGTGGCTTTGAGCCAGTCTGGGACCAGCCCACCTCACCCTGAGGAAGATCCTGTGCCTCTGTGCCAGGATGACCAGGCAGGTCCAGGCCACAGCAGGCAGGACATGGTGGCAGACGAGGTTCATGCCACGGGACATCCCAGGTAACACGGGCCTGGTCCTCACCATGTGTTTAAGAAAAACAAGAAAAATCACAGGTAGGTACAAAACCCCAACAAACCAATTTATTCATCTTATATTTGCACTTGAAAAGGAGGCAACCACATGCACCTGGTGGGTGCCTGGCTGGGTTGGCGTCCCCTTCTGTGGCTGGCACAGCACCAGTCTGTGCCTGTGACATCTCTTCAGTCCAGCTGAGCATCACCACCTGCCACCACACACCTGTGTGCCCCACAGCACACACTCTCACACAGGAACATCTTATTCATGAAAAAATATATCTGTACATTCACTCTGTGGGTTTTTTTTGGGTCTTACATAAATTAGAAGCTACTTTTGGAGAAAGGGCCTGTCTCTAGACACAGCCCAGGTTGGAAATGCAGCATGGCCCTGCTGTCCCACGTCCTCTTCTCTCTGAGGGCTTTCTGGGGCCGGGTGAAGCTCCACAATGTTCCCATCTTCTCTCAGCAGGCGCCACACTGAGAAGCTGCTACACAAAGGGGGTCTCACCCAACCCACAGGACAGGGGCACCTTCGGCACGGTGCAAGCAGTGAGAGGGACCCCACAGCTGGGACAAGCTCTGTTCAGTCAGAGGTGGCACAGATGTGCTGCTCCTCTGCCCAGGCAGGAGGTGGGTGACAGCAGTGGCTGGGCTCTTACGGTGGGGCTTGAACTTCTCTTCCCCTTTGCATCTGTTCAGGCTGTGAAACAGCCACAGTCCCCGTGGCTCCAACGGAGGTACGAATCCAGCAAGGGAAGCCACAGTAAGCTACTGGAGCCAAAATATTGGCTCTGAACACCTCGGTGCTGGCAGTCACCTGCACACACGAGCGTGCCCCTGCAAGGGTCGGAATTCCACACGCTGCATGAGGCAGCAGCTTCCAGATACAGCTGCAGGCAAAGTTTCCTGTCAAGGAGCCCAGCTCAGGGCTGGCCCTGAGGGGCTTATCAGACCCTGGCTCATCCAGGACTCCTACAGCTCCTTGTTCCTGTTGAGCACCTCCTCTTCCTTCCAGCCACTGGAGTTCTTCCCAAACTTGTACACCAGCCGTCGTCCATCAACTCTCTCCAAGATCTCCCGTTTGTAGTAATATCTGTGGGAGACACAGGTGGAATCAGGGCTCTGGATGAAGCCCCAGGCATTGAGGAGCAGCTGGAGGGCTCAGGCTGAGCCCCGTGGGGCAGGTCTCCCCCAGGACAGGGTAGGGCACGTACCGCATGGCTCTGCTCAGCTTCTCGTAGGTCATGCTGCTGTTTTTCTTTTTCTGGCCCCAGAGCTGAGCCACTGCTTCCGAGCGCAGGAACTTGAAGACGCCCTCCCGCCGGTCCTCCCACTTCATTAGCCCCTCGTTCAGCTCGGGGTGGATCAGGATGTCCCGGATGAACTCCCACAGGTGGGTACCTCTTGGGGCTGAAAGAGGAGATTGAGTGTAAAGGAAAGAAGCTCCGAGCTTTGGAGCACCCTAAACCCCCCTGCCCTTCCACCCATCACTCCCCATGAAGCCAAGAAGCCAAGAGGGGGAGGCTGAAGGGTTCACATACAGTGCTTGCTCTTCCGGTTCTCCAGGCAGTCTCTGTTCTCCTTGCTGAGCTTTCGGGGCCGTCCCCGTTTCCGCTTGCCTTGTTTGCCGTTCCCTTTTTTGCTGCCTGAAAAGTGGTCTGTGCACAGAGAAAGGGGCACACATTGGGCTGGGCAGCACATGCAGCCCCCTCCCTGTCCTCCTGGGAGCCAGAAGGCTCCTCTTTTCAGGCCCAGGTACCAGGGAAATCTCCCCTGAGAGCAAAGTCACCCATTTCCTCCAGCCTCATTCCTCCCTCATCCCCGACACTATGCTTAGGGCAGCATGCTGCTCCTTCCCCAAACCCTACTGCTTCCTTGCATTCCCGATGTTCCCAGTATCATCACCAGCTGGGATCAATACCAAACACTGATTTCTGTGCCCAGGATCCCTGGCTGCAGTCTTCACCCATGTGCCACACCCACCCCTTCCCACCAGGATCACCACTGCCCAGCTACCCCTGCCCATCACCCTCCTCAATGGAGAGAAACAGAAGCAGAGCACTCAGGGAAACAGACTTTTCCCTCCTTCTCATTGTGAGGATGTTGTTCAGGTGTTGTCCCTAAATCATTGCTAGGTAGGAAGTGCAAAATTGCCCAGGAGCCAGCCCTACCCTCCCAGCTCCTGTCTGGAAGCAAACAACTCACCATCAGGGAAGAGCTTTGATTCTGCAGGGTCAAGGTCGAGGTCACTTCCACCGGAGTCCTGAGAGTTGGGCCTGTGGGACATCACAGGCCCTGAGAGGCAAAGGATCAGGGCTCAGACCACTGAGCATCTGGAGGCTTTTCCCACTGCTTCCCCTACCACCAGACTGCTGCAAGACCCAAACCCACCCTTGTCAAAACACTGACCTGAGACATCAGAGCTGCCTGGGGACAGGGCACCTGGCAAGCAGGTAAAGTCTGTGAAAGGGTTTGTGGGCTTTAAGTCTTCCAGGGAGTCCTTGGCACAGGGATTTCCCAGCTCTGGAAGGGGCAGAGAAAGGAAGAAGGAGGTTAGCCTGGCTGCCATCAGTATGTGATCCCTGGGGTAAAGGCTTGGACAGGGCCCCTCTCTTACCCAGGTGGCTGGAGTTCAGGAAGGTCTGGGAAGTCGCATCCTCTTTTTCCAGCAAATCAATGATCCAGTTCAGCTCATCAGAGGCTGCAGAGGTGAAGGACTGGGATTAGCAATGCCTGTTCCATATGAAGGGGAATAGTGCATACTGGGAGCTGAGCCCAGCCATGCTTGGCCTCTGGTTTGTGCCCCCACTCCCTCCCGTGCAGCCTCTGCAGTGCCCAGGAAGCAGGGGATCCTGGGCTAGTGGAGGGTCTCCAACTCATTCTTCAAGCTGCCAGGCCTGCAGAGGAAGGAGCCCTGGCTGCACTCACTGATCTCATGCAGGCGGTCATAGAGCTCATCCCCCAGGGGCCCGAAGAGGAGGCGCATTTGGTCCCTGCTGCAGTGGCACAGCGTGCGCCCGTCCATGTTGCAGCAGGAGAAGTCGATGGCACTGGCGTCGTACTTGTTCTTCTCCACGTGGTAGCTGATCCACTCCAGCACCTGCACCTTGGTCCAGAAGTACGGGAGCTCACTGAACCACTCCGGCTTGTCTGCAAGGGATGGAGAGCAGGGCTCAGAGCAGGGTGGCTGAGCCAGCACCAAGCGCTTTGTGTGGGCTGCCAGTGGCCACTGGACACCTGGTCTGGTCCAGTGGTGATCCTGTGCAGGACACAACAGGCCTTGCACTTGAACAACTATGGGACTAAAGTGTCCTTGGTGCTCTGCCCTGTAGACAGCAATGACCCACACTCCCCCAGCGCTGGTTTCGGTGCCGTTTGTCCTGTTTGAGCTGTGATCCACCCTGCTCTGCTGGTGTGTTTCTCATGCCTCCCTGAGCACCATCACATGATGGTCCCCTATCATCAGGACTGTACTTCCAAACTTCTGGTGATCCCTGTCCACCGGCCCCCTGCACTGTGCTGTGGGAGGAGGACAATGATTCCCCCATCTCCTGTGTAAATCAGATGTGCTCCCAGCAGCCATACCTTGTGCCACCCAGGGTGTCCTCCCACGGCCTTTTGGCCTTTCCCTGGGGAAACTGAGGCATGGTGGAAGCTGCTGACCTGTCCCAGTGGGACAAGGACCTTACAGTGCTCTTCCCAGACAGTGGCACTGCCTCACAACTGCCCCGTGTGCTGGCTCCCCAGTGCCACCACTGCTACCCCCCTGGTCCTACCTGTGCTCTGTGCTGGGGCTGGCTGGCGGGAGGCCAAGCCCCAGGCTGCTGTCATCCCCGAGGTGTCCCAGCATGTCCAAGGTCGGCTGCACCTCATCTGGCTGGTACATGGCGCTGATGTAGTTAGAGAAGACGTTGCTGATCTCACAAGACCCTGCCATCGAGCTCTGTGCCGAGAGATGTCAGTGAGCCCCGGCCGTGGAGGCAGAGGGACCCGGGCCCGCAGCACCCGCAGCTCCCCGCAGGCAGGCTGGGTGAGGTCGGGCCGCCCCTCCCTCCTCCCATCGTCACCTCTCAGGTCACTTCTGCAGAAATATGCACCCAGCACCTGCTGGCTGGGGCTGGGGCCTGACTCACCACCTCCTCAGGGGCCAGCAGAGAGGGAGGCTGAGCCGGAGCGAACCGGGGACGTGGCGTCACTCTGCTTGTGCAGCGCCCTGTCCCCAGCAGCCTGGCCTCACCCTGCTGGCAGCCAGCAAGAGGGGACAGCAGGAAGGTGGCTGGCAGAGAGGAGCGATGCACAGCCCCTCGTGGGTGGGGGGTTTGGGCACTCGGCCGCTCCTGAGCCCCGTAGCACCCATGGCTGCTCGCTGCCGTGCCAGCCGCTCCATCCTCTCAATCAGGCGCAATAAGCACATCCCGATCTCTGCAGCCAGGCGGGGACCAAGCCCCTGCCCGGCCCTCACCAAGAGCCAAACCGTGCTGTCCACTTTACAGACCCTGGGGGCTGGAGGGGAGCTGCTGCCCCCGACCCCCTCAGCTGCTGTGGGAGAGCAAACATGGAGCGAGAAAAGGCCAAAGCGCATCCCCCGGTGAGAGCGAAGGCGCACGGGGAGCAGAGCAAAGCAGTCCTGGGCTCAGGGACGTCAACAGGCCTCGGCAGAAAAGCTTTGGTACCTTCTGTGGTGGCAACTCCAGGAGCGGCGAATAATCCAGAGAGGAGCAAGGGGAGACGGAGCCCGGCCTGGCCACTAGCCACTGCTCATGGGCCCCGGGAGGCTGGTGCCGATGGGCAAGCCCTGCCCGTGCCTCTGCTTTTATAGCTTGGGCGGCGTAACAATCTGGCAGCCCGAGGGGAATTCCAGCCCCAAACGTTCATACTCCCAGATCCAGGTGATTTGCATAATATGAACCACCGGGTCCCAGCCCTGTGCTGCCTTGCCGGGAAATCTGGGTTGGCCAGTTTAATCATTGTCAGAGCCCGTGCCCCACCGGTGCCCAGAGTTTCACCCACACTGCCTTCATGGGCTGTTTTCTTGCCAGGCTCATGTTTGTTTGCTCACAGCAGCAGGTTCACTCAACTCCTGCAGCCAAAAACAGCCGTGGGGTCAGGGCGGGCCCTGGGGCCTGTAGATCCCTACCTGGGGTTTGCCTGTGGCAACAGAGCCAGGACATTGCCCCAGGCACCCACCTGGCCAGGTGGGCAGCCCAGCCCTGGAGTCAGCAGGGGAATGTATGGGTGCCCTGGCCAAACAGGGCACGTTTTTGCCAGAGCAGGAGGATGGGTCTCAGTGACCAGGCAGGGCAGCTGCTGGGGCCAGGGCACGTGCTGGGAGCAGGACTCAGGTGGGCACAGGCAGTCTTTGTGGGGGTAGAGCAGAGAGCAGGCAAGTGCCTGAAAATTGCTGCTCTGTCTGTCAGAAGAGGTCAGTTTTTGCCCGGGGGAGGCCTGGGACAGACTGCAGAGCTGGCACAGCCCATGCCCTGCCATGACACAGGCCTGGCACCAGCAGGCATGCACGCTCACCAGGGACATGTGCCAAGGGACAAGGCAGGGACATGTGCCAAGGGACAATGCATTTGGGAAGTACCTTTGGTGGCTCTTGCCCCTCTGGCCTTGGGCAGGGGTACCTGGGGCCCTTTTGAGGTATATTCCTGCTGTTCTAGCAGGGGGGGCTCAGGCCAGTCCCAGCCCAGTGGGGGTACCCCTTTTTCTGGTTCTGGTTCTTTGCCGAGCCAGCCAGGTCCATGCCACGTGGCAGATTGAGGCAATCCTGGGCACCTGGGAGCAGAGCAGACCCTGGCGTCACACAGATGCCTCCTTGTCACTTCAGGGTCCTTACCACTTCAAATGTGGCAGCAAACCATCTCCTGTGACACTGTGGGGACAGACTGTTGCAAACATGGATATCCAAGCTTGTCACATGGTCCAGCAAGGGCAGGGTGGCTCCTGCCCTGTCCCTCTGTCACATCCCCCAGGCCCTGGGGCAGGAAGGGCCAGAGTGCCAGCCAGGAGGCACTGGGTCCCACAGCTGGGCACTGACCCCAGCTCCATCCCTGCACAGCTCAGGCACGAGTGCTGGGTGCTGCCAGGCCCTTCTGTTTCCTGGACACAGCATCCCACAGGGACATCCCCATGCCAGGGAGCAGCCCTGTCCATCACTGCCACAGGGCAAGGTGGGGCCATGAGGGGAAGCAGACAGAGAGCCTGACCATGCATCCAGCCAGGGATGGAGCCCGGGGCTCCCCCGTGCCTGGGGCCTGGCTGCCCAGTGGGCTGCCAGTGTGTGTGGTTGGAAAGCTGCCCCTGGGGAAGGTTTTTCCACTCACCACTACACTGCAGGTGCCCCTGGAGCAGGGGGGGACATGCCAACATTGCACCATCCCTGGGCCACCAGCCAAGGGTGATGAGGTGGCCCTGTGGCATTTGGGAGTCTCCTGCCCGAGCCATGTGCAGCCCACCCACAGCTCTTCCCATCCCAAGGAATCTGGTGGCTGCCTGGCAGGGTGGAGACCACCATGGGCACCCCCTTTCCAGGTTTCCCTTCCCTGCAGACTGACCTCAGGGAGGCACCTCAGCCTGTCCATGCACCCAGGCGATGCCACCAGGGGAGAGGGGCTCCCAGTGAGTGACCCCCTCAGCCTCCCATGTGTGCTTGGCATAACGGAAGCCCTTCAGGTCCTCCTGGGACTCAGCCTGCCCCTTCCTTCCCCTTGGGTTTGAGAACCAGGAGGCCTGTGGAGCTGAGCTAGCCTCCCCAACCCCCTGCAGGTACCCTCCAGCTTTCCTGCCTGCAGGAATGCCCTTTGCCCACTGACGTGCCACAACCTAGGCCCTACAATGGGCCCTGGTGAGATCACCATGGGCAACACTCCCTGGAGATGCTGAAACACTGTGCTGGGAGCCTGGGAGGGCATAAGCCTCTCCTCAGGTGTCCCATGGCCTCCCTAAGCCATGGGGCAGAGCAAGGTGCAGAATGGTGCCCATGGGCCCCTCCCCTGCCCAGAAGCAGCCACAGCCCTGATGGGCTCAGAGCAACTCCTCCCTGAGCCTGAGGATGGCTGGCACAGGGCTGCCAGCATCCCATGGCCAGAGCTGGCAGCTCCCAGGGCTGTGTCCCTGCTGTCCCTTTGCTGCTAGCCCAGTGCACCTTTAGGGGCGTGGGGTGCACGGCACAGGGTGCTGCCAGCCCAGGCGTGGCATCTTGTTGCAGCAAGAAGGAGGTGGCCACGAGTGTGGTGTGACATGGTGACACGGTGGCAAGAAAAAGCGCCACGAATGGCAGAGGCACCAGGTGGGAGCAGGATGCTGCGATGTCACCGGCCCTGCCGGGGGAGGGGGGGGGGGGGGCCGTGACACCCCCACGTTTGTAACCCAAGGCTGCACAAGGCTCCCGCGTGCTCTGGCAGCAGCGTGGTGGCTGTTGGTGCTCACGCCAAGGTGACAGCCATGTCCCAGGCTGAGGGTGATGCAGGGCACAGTGCCGGGGGGCTGGCACACCTGTGGGCACTGCCAGCCCCAGGGACACCTCAGAGCTGGCCTGGCACTGCTCAGGGCCGGCACTGGAGGCGTTTGAAAGCCGGCCCCAGGCTCTCAGGGCCGGGGGTGCCCAGGCAGGGGGCAGGGGGTGCCCGGGTCAGCTTGGGCACAGCCCGAGGCTGGCAGCTCCCGCGCCGCTGCTCCGCCCGACCAGTTCAACCAGCGCCGGCCGGCTGGAACAGAGAGGATGGAAGCTGCCGGAGCTGAGCCCGGCCCTGAGGGGATGCAGGTGCAGGTCGCTGTCCCCCTCCCCACCCTGGGGGAGGCTGGCTGCCCATGTCTTTGGGTTCCAGCATCGGCCACCTCGGGGGACTCAGCAGGCAGCACACACTGACCGTGTCACACATCCCACCGCAGCAACACGCACCGGCAAGGGCCCTGCCGGCCCACCGCCCAGCATCTCCCCCGAAATCTCCCACCAGCAGGCAGGACCCCGCAAGCCCCAGCATCTCCCCCTGACCCCCAGGACCCCGCACCCCCCGTATCTCCCCCTGCCCCCCAGGACCATCTCCCACCACCACCTCCCCCAAGGACCCCGCACCCCCCACCATCTCCCCCCACCCCTCAGGATCCCGCACCCCCACCATCTCCCCCCCCCGCCCCCCAAGACCCTGCACCCCCCAACATCTCCCCCCAAGACCCCGCACCCCTGGCATCTCTCCCCGCCCCTCCCCCCATCTCCCCCTGACCCCCAGGACCCCGCACCCCCCAGCATCTCCCCCCAGGACCCCGCACCCCCCAGCATCTACCCCCAGGACCCGCACCCCCCCAGGATCCGCACCCATCCCCCAGACCCTCTCCCCCAGGACCCGCACCCCCATCTCCCCCGGATCCGCACCCCCCCCTCCCCCCGGATCCGCACCCCATCTCCCCCAGGACCCGCACCCCCATCTCCCCCCGGATCCCGCACCCCCATCTCCCCCAGGACCCGCACCCCCATCTCCCCCCGGACCCGCACCCCATCTCCCCCGGACCCGCACCCCCATCTCCCCCCGGGCCCGCACCCCCATCTCCCCCGTGTCCCTCTCCCCGCGCTCCGGGCGCCGCGGTCGCGCAGCCAGCGCTGCCCCCTGCCGGCGGCGCCGCGCCACTGCCCCTCGCCTCCCCTGCGCTCTCTCCCCTGCCCTCCCCCTCGCCTCCCCTGCGCTCTCTCCCTGCCTTGCCCTGCCCTGCCCTGCCCTGCCCTGCCCTGCCCTGCCCTCCCCTCTCCCCCTCTCCTCTCCTCCCCTCCCCCTCCCCTGCCCTCCCGGGATTGGCGCTGCACTGCTGCAGGCTCAGGGGGCTCTCGCTGCCGCCGGGGTCGGCACTGCCTGGTGCGAACCGTCCCCCTGCTCGCCAGGGGAGGGGCAGCACAGCCGGGCTGAGGCCGCGCTCCCGCCACCTCAGCCCCTGACTCTTCCCCACTCGGGGCAGTTCTGCCCCGTCTGGCTGAGGACCTGCTGCCTACAGGGGTCCAGGTCACCTTAGAATCATGGAAATGTTGGTCTGGAAAAGCCCTCTAAGATCGAGGCCAACCCAGCATTGCCGCGTTTACCACTAGCCTATGTCCCCAAGTGCCACATCCACACATCTGAACACTTGCAGGGATGGTGATCCCACTGCTGCCCTGGACAATCTGTGCCAGGGCCTGACCACCCTTTTGGGGCAGAAATTTCCCCCAATATCCAACCCGAATCTCACCTGGAAAACTGGAGACTGTTTCTTCTTGTCCAATCTTCTCCCAGCCAACAGGATTTTAGAATCACAGAATGGAAGGGACCTTTAAGGGCCACCCCGTGTACTCCCCTGTCACGGGGACACTTTCCACTCCATCGGGCAGGGCCAAAGGGCTGCAGCCACAGCCCCCCCTCCCCACCCGCCCCCAGCCCCTGGGCCAGGCACACGGCGCCAGGAGGGGATGGGAGGCTCCGGGCTGCACCCTTCCCCTCCTCAAAGCCACCTCTGTGCTCCATCCATTCATGTCAAGAACGTTTTATTGCAAAGACAAAAAGGCAAGAAACAAACACAGCCATTGAAAAACGTACAGCAAGAGACCACAATAACTTACACTATTTACAGGAACACACCAAGGTATAAAACACACGCACACACCTCGTGCTCTGACAAACCCAGACCGGGCTGCACAACCCCCACCGAGACAACACCAGCCTTCAGAGCAGTTGGCCTCTGGAAAAAGCCCCGAGTGTGAAAAGGCATCTGCTATTGTGCTCCTTGTGCAGAAAGGAGTGATGGAGCAGGTGACACAGTGCTGCAGCTGCCCCAGCCTTGGGGGAGCAATTGGTAGGAACCAGGGCAGAGCTGTGATGGATGAGGGGACAAGCCCTGGGGCAGGAGGAAGGTGCAGGGCTGCACTTTTCTGGGAGCTGGGTCTGTGCTGGCCTCTGTCCCAGTTACAGCTGGAGCACCATCCAGCACCTGGAGGGGCTGGGGGTCCTCATCCTTTCCCAGAAGGGTGAGGGGGGCTCAGAAGGACATGCAGCCTGCAGGAGACAGGGAAGCTCCAGGGAGCCTGTGGAAAGCAACCTGGAACCCTGTGCTTGGCAGGGATCGTACCTGGGCTTGCTTCAGTGTGGGGCAGGGGAAGGGCTGGTGAGGGGCACTGGGAGAGCACCGTGGGAAGCAGGCACTGGTTTTGCAGCACCAAGGCAGGAGGCAGCAACTGAGACCCCGAAGCAGCTGTGCTCAGAGGTGGTGGGGAGGAACACAGCTGGGGGGACAGGATGGGACCCCAGAGCTCCATGACTCACAGCTGGCCAGTCCATCCTGTGTCATCGGAGCTGCAGGTGACAGGGAGGGGACACTGCTCAGGAGGGCTCACAGTGGTTTAGGGATCCAGTGCTTTTAGGCTCCTGACTCTTGTCCACCCCTGTTGTGCAAAGCTCAGCTCTGGGGCAGCCCTGCACTGTCAGCAGAGGCTGGAGCTGGCCCTGTGTGCTGGGGGTGAGGAGACCCCCAGAGCAAGAGTTGGGCCCTGGAAAAAAAGCAGAACCCAGCAACTTGAGGAAGGACTACAGGTATGATCACACCCTTGTCACAAATCAAGGTGCCCAAGGGCAAAGAAAAATGAGGTGTGTGGTACAAAAGGCAGCTCCAAACTGTCTCAGCCCTGGAGGGGCTCTCAGAGGGGCTCTGAGACCACCAGAGGGGACTTCAGTTGTGCAGCTGGGCCCCTGAGCTCCAGGGAGCAGCCAGCACAGTGCAAAGGGATGGAACAGCTCACCCAGGGCCACTGGCAGGCAGAGCCTTCATCCCAGTCCTCCTCCTCCTCCTTGGCTGTCAGCCCATGGTCCCATCTGAGCTCTGAAGGGCCAGAGTCCAAGGGGCCACCCCTCCTAGCCCCACCTGCATGTGGGGCCTTGTGCTTTACTGTTTGGGAGGACCTGCACCCCAAAGTGCCCGTGTGGCTCAGAGCCCCCTGAGCCAGGGGGGCTCCAGGGCTACCCCTGGGTATGTTCAGTGCCTGGGACTGAATCCAGACACAGCTACAGTTCTGGGAGTGAAAAATCAAACATCATATCAGCTTCTCACAGACCATCCCCAGCCTGAGCAGAGGCTTTTACAGCACCAAGTCCCTGCTGCCCTGCAGCTGGAGCAGGCTCTGGGATGTTCTAGAACCAGCCTGTTCCAGCAATGTGCTTTGCACAGACATTTCCCAGTCGAGAACTTCATCACATCCACAGAGAGTATCTGTGAGAGCAGAGGAACAGGGGCTGAGCTGAGCCCTTCAGAGTCCCCTTTCCTCCCACAGAACAAGGTGGGAGCCACATCCAGGCTGCCAACCAACCCAGATCCTCAGACCAAGAATCCCACTAGAAATGGAGCAAAATCTCGGTGTTGCAGCTGTGCTGGGGGATCCCACTGGCAGTGCAGGGGACTCCAGCCCTGCTGTCCTACCCAGGAGGCAGGGAGGGGAACACAGGGGGTGGCCCAGACAGGCAGGAAGGTGGGATTGAGGGCACCTGTCCCCAGGATGAATTCAAGTGTCAAAACCATAACAATAACAATAATTAAGAAAAAAAAAATGTCTTACACCACAAACTCCCCAGCCCCAATAGGAAACCCAATGATGACAGCACCCAGCTTGCACCGTGAGGTAGCTAAACCAGATCAACACCCAAGAAACACTCTTCTGCATGAGGAACATCAGCCCACACAGGCACTAAGACCTACACACACTCACACACACACACAGAGCCATGGGATCAGTCACCCCTATCCTGGTTCCAGCCAGGACAGCTTTTTTGCAGTAGCCAGGAGGGGATGTGGCCAGAACCCAGAGGTTCTTGTGTCCCACCTCTCATCTCTGCTGGGGCAGGGAGTCTCTTCCAGGGAGAAGGGATCTCTTCCAACCAGGGCAGTGTGTACTGTGGTGAGGATTTTGCATGTGATTTGCTCTCTTTTTAACATTTTTGTTATTAATACTGTTGCTGCTAATTCTTCTTATCTCATTGCTGTTTCTAGTCAATTGTTCCTGTCTCAACCTGTGATGTTTTTACCTTTGTGCCTTCAATTCTCTCCATTCCACCACAGGGAAGGAAGGAGGCGGGGGCTGTGGCAGCACACAGTTGTAGTGGGAACACTAAGTTGTGTAACACCATTCCTAAACCACAACAGCTTTTTTTTTTTTTTTTTTTGCATCCAAGGTAGGGCTTGAACAGTTGAGATAACAGATTTGCCCAGAGTGGACTGGAAACAAATTTGATCTAAACATTTTCTGTATTAGGTATTGAGCCTGGGTACCTAACCCTGTACATATTTCCTTATGTTCCCATCACAGAGCTCTCTCAGAGCAGGGAGAGGGATCAGGATTGCTCTGTTAGTTTATGAGATGGTAACACCAAGGGCAGTGAGGGTCATTTGGGATAGATATGTAGTGAGTGTTGCTCCTCTACCTTTACCTTGGGCACTGCCTTTGGGAGTCCATTAACAATCACAGTCAACCCATGAGGAGCAGGGGAGGGTGATTTTCCCAGTCTTTCACCCATTTTTCCTCCTTGAGCCCTGTTAAAACAGCTTTTGAAGTTCTGATTTCCTTTTGGATGTTAAGGAAATCATATTTTTGCCAGGTCTCCTTAGTGCAGTCCAAACAATTTTGTGGAGTCAAGAAAGGGATTTCTAGGGAGGTTATTCAGAGTTCTACCTTGATGGGGAATAGTCATGACTGGCATGGAACATGGGAGAAAATGGCCACTTTTGGAAGAAATTCTCTCCTCCAATGATTTGGAAGTGCCCCCCTGAACAAGTACAAGACACTGTAAAAGTGGCAGAGCATTTGCAAGGAGAATGCTGTGGCAGTTCCAGCAGGGAGCGACTCAGTGCAGTGTGCTGGGCCCTGGTTAGCATTCCCCAGACACTGCTGTTCACCAGGCAGCACCCTCAGGGCGAGGAGGAGGAGGAAAGCAGAGCTACAGGCACCGTGGGCACTCAAACTGCAGCTGAACCACAGGAACAGCCCCTGCTGGCAGCAGTCACCCCTACACAGAAGAAGAAATCCAAGATCAAATCAGTTTGCATAGAGAGGGATAAAGAGGAAGCATGGCTCTCACAACAGGAGGAAGAGGCAGAGCTGGAGATAATCCCCAATCCCTATGCCCAGGTGAGCTGAGATGTGAAGAGACTTCAGCTGGTGACCCAGCTGCTCCAGTGCTGGGGTGCTGCAGCCCAGTGGAACTAGATGGAAGGGAAGCCACGCAACTGGGATCCCTGTCCTGGGATGTGGGCATCGACCAGGGCACTGGGGAGAGCACAGAAACTCTCACCCTCTGGAGGCAACTCCTGTCAAGGGTGAGGGAAAGGTATTCCCTCCAGGATGACTGAGTAGTGCACCCAGCAGATGGAACCACAGAGAAAGTACCCAGTACCTGAGGGGATGAGGTGTTGGAGGGAGCCCCTGGGGATTCAAATAACCCTGCAGATGCAGATGAGGTCCAGTGCACACAATCCACGTGGCAGAAGGCTGTACAGAGCACAGGCTCATTGGCACTGATGTCAACAGGAACAAACTGTTAAACATGACCCCCCAACTCTGATGATCATCATCTTTTTTCCTTCCTACCCACCTGTGTCTCAACTGTGTAAAAAATCTGTCTAAGACTGTGGACCAGCCCATGGACTGTGGACTGAGGAAATGTCCCATGTCATCCAGTACAGACCAGAGCCTGCTGCTGGGAGCAACAGCCTCCTCTTGAGAGAGGGGACACCCCACAAGGCAACCTATGGTTTTACCTGCATGAGGTAAAGAGGACAAGAGGAAGTGGGACAGAAAACCCACCTCTGCCCTGGCAGCATGGGTGTGTTTAGTTGAAAACAACTAGGAAATTTTTAGGAAAAACAACAACTGCAGGAAGTTCTTCAAGGATAAATGCCACTCCAGTTTCCAGTGCTCAGACAGAATAAAAGGGCTTAATGTCACTTCTGATCCTCCTGAAAGCACCTCCAGTTCCCATCTGCCAGAAGTGAGCAGTGAGTACCATGACAGGAACTAGAGGGGCCCAGCCCCCGGCCAGCTGGGAGAGCAGCAATGGGCTCTGCTGGACTGTGTGGCTCTGGCACACACCCACAGGAGCATAAGGCTTTACACACAATGCACCCTGATGCCACTGAGATACACAGGGGCAGAAATTCTTCTCTTCTGGAGAGGTCTGCTCTGGTCAGTAAAACATGGCTGCAGTCAGGTCATGGGCTCCAGGGTGAGCATTCTGCACGTGAATTGTTCTCTTCTGTATACTTTTGTTATTAATAGTGTTGCTGTTCAACTGTTTGGTTTTTATCTCACTGCTTTTCCAGTAAATTGCTCTTATCTCAACCCATTATCTTCATCTTTTGAGCCTCCAATTCCCCTCTCCACCCTGCTGGGGATGGGGTTCTGAGTGGTGCATGGTTTTAGTGGGAGCACTGAATTAGAAAATACTATTCCTAAATCAGGACGCCCCTCACTTCAACCCCCCCTGTCTCAGGACACCAATGCCCCAGCAGCAGCTCCCTCCCTCCACAGGCTGAGAGAGCCTTGAGGCCCTCAACACACTGCTGGACACAGCAGCAAGAGAGGCCCAGCATCAGCCAGGACTGGCCACTCAGCCCTGGAATACTAAACAGGCACTTCTGGCCTGCACACAGGAAGGTATTGGTGGCAAAAGGCAAGGCAGGTCTGACCCTTCATGGCAGCAGGGAGCTGTGAAGGCTCCAGGGCAGGCACAAAGATCTCAGAGCAGGCAGAGACTCACACAGGACACCAGGCTGCAGCCAGAGACACCCCCACACACAGAGCCCCTCCAGCCAAGCAAAGGATAAACCAGCTGAGGAATGAGTGCAAAACCCTCTCCAAGACAGGCCTGGGGGGGAGACACCTCCTCCAGACCCCCATGTCTGTGTGCTACTGGGTGGTGAGGTCTCTGGGCATTTCTGGCTGCACCCTCAGTTCCACAGGTCACACAGGATGCTTGGGGGCCTCTCCTCAACACAGTGATCAGCCCTGGCTGTGCAGGGCTCAGCCACATTCACAGGGGCCAGAGACTGTCCCAGGCAGGGTCTCACACACACACACACACACACACACACTTGTACCATTTACCCTCCAACAAGGCAAGCCAGTAGGATGGAATTTTCAAAAAAAGGCAACCCCCCCCCTCCCCCACCAAATCAGCAGAGATAGTCCTGTCTTTCATGATGCAGAGGAATCCCCTCATTCCAGCCAGAACACTTAGAACAAGGGCTGCTGGCAGATGACCTGGGGCTGGTCAAGGTATCACCGTGGTTGGAGAGAGCAGAGGGGAAATAGTCTGTGCTTTATGGAGCAGGTCCTGGAGCCTCCAAGATCCCAGTTCAGTGCTGGTGGGATCACACGGAGAAATCCTTAAATTTGAGTCCTAGTGCTGCTTCTTCTATGACAAAGGGGAAGGGAGAGTGTGTGAGGAAAGAACACCCATCCTGGGGTCTCCTCGAGCCATCCCACAAGAACCCTGGGTGGCCCAGGGCAGGACAGAGCAGGGGATGGTCCAATGGGCCACAGGAGAGATGGAGGGAAGCTCCAGTGTGAGACCAGGGCCTTACCGGGCCCCCTTGAACAGGAGAGACAGAGGAAAGAGCCTGAGGCATGTGTGTCCTTGGGGGAAACACTGCTGGAGCCCCCAGACCCTCAAGGAGGCAAGATTGTGCAAGATCATCCAGGGCAGGATTGTCCTCGGAGCACAGGGGATCAGGGGACTTGTGCGAGGTCAGCGTGTGCAACCCCCTCCCCCTGTGGACTCTGCTGGGGCCTCTCCACCCTTGGATCCATGCAGGCCCAGCCTAAGCAAGCTGCAGTCCAGGCAGAGGTCTGAGGGCAGAACCCAAGGGAAGGACAGACAGAGCCACAGCAGCGGGGTGACAAATCCCACCTTGGCTTTCCTGCCCTGTAACCTCTGGTTTTGCTTCATTTCTCCATCTCAAGGGGAAACACTCACTGCAGGAACGCAGCACAAACCCCTGACGGGGGCCACGATGTCCAGAGCAGGGCTGAGCAGCCCTTCCCATTGCAGAGCAGGCTGGGCACGTGGGGAAGAGCCCAGAGCCAGGAGGCAGCTGAGTTTACAGCTGGGGTTTGGAGAATGTCAAAGGGAACTGCAGCAGGTCTGGAAGTTGCCAGACGGAGATCCAGGCTTGCTGTGCCTCAGGAGATGGGACACAGCAAAGGAGCTGAGACGTGCACCCCTCTAACCACTGGGGACAGGTCCACGATGACAGGGAAGGTGAGGAGTACCAGGAACTCCTCCTGTAGTCCCCACAGCAGAGGTGTCTCCACAGCAGTACCCTCTGTGCTGGGGTCCTGGCCAGCAGACACCAAACGTCCTCGTGGAGTGGAGAAAGGCTCCTGCAGGAACCAGCCCGGGAGCAGCACAGCACAGCAGAGGCCACACGAGCCCATGGTGGCAGGAGGGAACTGGGTGTCTCTGAGAAGGAGTCAGGGATCTCTGACCCCCACAAGTCCTTACAGCAGGATGGGTGAGAGGAGAGATGAAACATTTCCCATTCACTGGAGAACCATGGAGAAACCTCAGCAGGAGGGCAGGTGGAGCTGCTGGTGCCCCACAGAGCTGCTTCCTCACAGGAGCTGACAGTGCTCAGAGTACCAGATGCAGCATTGTCCACCCCGTTGGGTCAGGCACAAAGAAATCCCTGTCCTGGGCTGAGCTCCTGTAGATGACTGGGTCCTGATAGCAGGGGGAGGCACCCTGACCTGCACCCTGCCCCCACGCCTTCCAGTCTTTCTGCAGTTCCTAGTTTGACCCCGCAGGCAACCTCCTCCCACTCCAGAGCTTCACTGTCAAGTCGCTGAGGAACAAAGGTGAGAGGGACAGCATGACCCAGGGGCTGGGGCAGGAGCCCCACAGACACGGCCCCAGAGGCTCCCCACCATGGCAGCATGCAGCCCCCCAGCTTCCAGCCCCTCCTCCCTCGGCAGGAGGTTGTCTGATGCACTCTGGGGAGAAGGCAAGCCCAATGGGGCTCAGCCTCCAGCTCACCCCACTGGCAGCAGCTGGGGACAAAGGGAATTGGTGACCTCCAGGGCTGACCCCACACCAGGACTCCTACCCGCCTTGCATGAGCTCCAGCTAGGTCCCAGCAGGGATATCCAGGGAGCTGCTTTGCTCCTAGGCCATGGGCTGATTTGGGGGTGGCTGCTGACTCCCAACCCACTATCCATGCAAAGGCATGGGCAGGCCATGGCTTCCCACAGAGTTGCCAAAGTAGATGTGGGCACTTGGCGAGGAAAAAAAACCAAAAAGCAAGTGAAACCAAGGCTGGGCTATGACTGGGACGAGGGGGTGAGTCCATTCTAACAAAGACTTATCAAGTGGGGAAAAACGCAGAATAGTTTCATACCGTGAAGAAGCAGCTCAGACCAGAGAAAAAGGGGGTGGGGGAAGAGAGAGGAGCAAAAGCAACAGTGAGAGGGACAGAGGGAGGGAGAGATGGAGAGAAAAGGGAAGGAGAGACGGAAGAAGAGCATATGAGCAAGAGAGTCAAAGAGCAGGAGGGTCAAGGCAGACTAGTAGCACGGCCCTTTATGGCAAGGACGCGTCGTGGAAGGCAAGGGGTGAGCCCAGGCACGTAATTCCATAACTTTACCCGGCAGTCGCTGTGGCACAGATGGGAGGTGGGGAGAAGGAGAGGCAGAGAGAGACAGAGAAAAAGGAAGGGAGAAAAGGGACAGGGTCGAAAAGAGGATATCAGAGTCTTGCTGCTGAAGAGCTCCCCAAGAGCAGCAGACAATGCCCAGCCCCAAGGGAGAGGGGTCCCTGCGTGGGGAGTAACCCAGGGCATCACCAGAGCGTGGGCAGGGGATGGCCAGGGACAGCTCTTGGCACTGCGAGGGCAGGCCTGGCCACGGGCAGGCTACAGTGGGCAAGAGGAGATGAAGGAGGGAGTGAAAAGCTGCGATTCCCTCCCCGCTCCCACCCAGGGGTGACGGCTCAAACCCAGGGTCCCCCCTTCCCAGGGGCCGTGGGGGCAGAGCCCAGGGCTCACCTGGAGGCAGTGAAGATGTGCTTGGAGTTGGTGCAGATGGCGTTGATGGGGCTCTCGTGCCCCTTGATCTCCCCCACTGGGGTGAAGGTGTCCACGTTCCAGACTTTGATGACGCCTCCTCGGCAGGCGCTCAGCACCATGGGGCGGCCGGGGATGAAGGCCAGGGCACAGACCCAGTCTTTGTGGGCATTGGGGATTTGCTGTAGGCACAGGCACAGAGCAGAGGTCATGGCCAACCTCATCTGCAGCACCACAGGCAGCCTCATGCACCATCCTGGGCTGGGTCCTCACTGTCTCAGGGAGCTCAGGCCCTCACTGACACCCTGGGATTGACTGGGACCGTGGAACTGGTGATGCCCAGACAGGACCAAGGGTATGGGCTCCAAAGTCTTGGCTTGGTTTCTGCCTGGGACAGGAGCCAACCACCCAGAATTCAGGGTGGAACACAAGCCTCCACACTGCAGCTGGTGCCACAGCCTGTCTGAAAGAGAGCTGGTGATCCCAAGCACTCTGCTGGACAAATTATGGGGGCACAGCACACCCTCACCCATCCAGGGCCCAGGACTGGGAGTGCCCTCCCTGGTGAGCTCCACACGGCACACTGGCCCTAGGTCCCTGGACAACCCCCAGGCCCCAGCAGCAACACCCTCTGCCCTGTGTCACCACAGGACCTGTGCTCTGCTCCCCTCCAGACCTGGATAAGCTCCTGCTGCTCCAGATCCCACTTCTTTATGCCATTGTCCCTGGAGCCGCTGAACAGGACATCTCCCTGGATGGCCAGGCACTCGATGCCGTCGTAGTGAGGGGGCTCGAAGTTGTGAGTGGGGCCAATATTGCCCACCATGCCCTCTGTGATCTCAAACACCTGGGGAAGAGCAGCAGATAACAGACCACAGATGGCACTGGGGACAGAGCTGGCCCTCTCCTGGGGAGTCTGGCCACCACCCTCTGTGTTCTGGGCTCAGGGCACCTACAGTGATGCTGGAAACAGGACTGAGCATTGCCAGCTGGAAGCTTTTTGGGGCTGAGGGTTCTGCCACGAGCAGAGGAGATCTGCTACCAGGGACAGCCCCACTCTGCTGCATTTTACTAATGGTGAGCTTTCATACTCCTCAGAAGCCAAGCTGACAGCTGAGGGGGATCCTGTCTCACTCATACCATCTCACCACCCCTCCTCACTTCCCTGGTGACAGCTCTAATTCAACCTGCTAAAACCTGAAAGGAGGGGGCAGGCTCCTGCTGCACTGGAGCTGTGACTGAGCAGGCACAAGGCAACTTTATCAGGGGGGCATTATGGAGCAGAACAGGATGAGCTGCTCATCTGGGTCAGCCCTCACATGCAAATCCCAGCCAGGGAGTCTGATGCATGAGAGAAATTCAACTTCTTCTCCAAAGGTGTGCTGTGGACCAAGCAAAAGGCAAGATTTGGAAAGAGGAAACAAGTGAAAACCTCACATGCAGAGGTGAAAACAGAATCTGGGCTCAGCTTTCAGGAGAGAAGAGTGAGGGGTTGCCTGCATTTGGGTTTCCCTACAGGACTTGGGGTGCTGCTCCCCAAGGAGGAGAGTACCTTGACGTAGTGATCTTTGGAGCCTGTGACCACCAGGTCGTGGTTGCTCGCTGTCTGGTTCACTGTGAGACACATCACAGGCCCAATGTGGCCACTCAGCTTTCCTACGGGCTGCAGCCTGGAGGCAAGGGCACAGGTCAGCCCCTCCTGCTGCTGCAGCTCACCCAAAGAGCCCTCCCACACACAGCCTCCCCCAGCCCTGGAGTGCCCCAGTAGGAGTTGTTCCCTTTGGGGGAGCGTGGGCAGGGAGACCCCATTCCCCATGATTTTGGGGGAGGAACAGCCTCAGAGCGTGCCAACATCTGGCTGCACAGCCTGAGTGCCAACATCTGGCTGCACAGCCTCAGAGTGTGCCAACATCTGGCTGCACAGCCTCAGAGCGTGCCAACATCTGGTTGCACAGCCTGAGAGTGCCAACATCTGGCTGCACAGCCTCAGAGTGTGCCAACATCTGGCTGCACAGCCTCAGAGTGTGCCAACATCTGGCTGCAGAGCCCAGGCTGCAGCACAGGGTTCACAGCCCAGTGCCCCCTGGGCAGGTAGGATGCCAAGGGATAAACAAGGCCCTGCTGCTCACCCCACTTGTCTTTCCCCTGTGCTAAGCTCTGCCCAGTGCACAGACAAACCCCTCACCCCACGTAGCTCCAATGCTGCTCATCCCCCCTCGGGTCCCACAGGAAAGGGTCCTGAAAATCCTCATTCCAGGCAACTCCCATTGTGAGAAAGGCTTTCATTTTCCCCAGGGGGATCATTTCAGGCCGCTGTGAGCAGCTGGTGCCCTCCTGGCAGCCCCGGGGTGCTGTGCTGACCTGCTCAGCTCCCAGACGCGCACGGCGTTGCCGGCGGCGGCGTAGAGCGCGGTGCCCGAGGGGTTGAGCGCGATCTGGTTGATCTGGTGCTCCCCCTGCACGCTGGTGACAGTGCGGGTGGTGGTCCCAGCACAAGCATCCCCAGAGATCACCTGTCCAGAAGACCTAAAGGGAGGAGAGTTCAAAGGGAGAGGATGAGACCAGAGCCACTGAGGAAGCACAGGGGGCTGCTGGCTCCTGGCTGGCACAGCCGGGTCCCACACTGAGGAAAGGCCCTGAAGTATCCCTGTCTTTCTGGCCACAATGGGACCAGCAAGAGCTTTGTCCCACAGGCCAGTGCCTGGCCTGCAAAGGGAGCCAAGGATGCAGGGTCTGTGCATGACTCAGAGCATCCTGCCTGGTTTCAGATGAGGGCCCCTCTGCTCTCCTCCCGTGCCTCTCTGCTTCCCACAGGAAGAGATGATGAGTGCTGGTACCCATCCCAGGGAAGCCGAGGTCTTGGCCTCTGTACCAAGAGAGAAACACCTTCAGGCACGTGAGCTGAGACTGGATGGAGAAAGATCTGTGCCAGAGCAAGTGGGTAACTCTGACCTACCATACTGTCCTAACCTTTGAGCTCTCCTGCAGACCAGCAGCCACAGCCACAGCCTGTCCCATGCTCCTTTCTGGTCCTCAAACTCCTCACAAAGACCCAGGCAGAGCCTGTGATTTATCCACCGCTATGCTGTTTGGGGCTGTGCCCCTGGTGGGGCTGCCAGCTCTCCTGGCCACCCCCAGAACAGCTGCAAAATCTCTTCAAAGCTCCTGACCCTTAACAAGGGCAAGTGCTGGATTCTGCACCTGGGACACAGCAATCTTGGTTGTGTGTATACAGCAGGGAACAGAGTCTGGAGAGCAGCCATGGGAAGGGACCTGGGGATCCTGGTCAATAGAAAGCTGAATGTGAGTCAGCAGTGCCCTGGCAGCCAGCAGGGACCTGGGATGCACCAGGCACAGCAGTGCCAGCTGGTCAAAGGAGGGGATTGTCCCACCCTGCTCTGCACTGGGGTAGCCTCACCTCAAGTCCTTGGTGCAGTTTTGGGCACCACAATATAGAAAAGACTTTAAGCCATTGGAGAGCATCCTAAGGAGGGTCATGAGAAAGGTGTGGAGGGGAAGCCTCATGAGGGGCAGCTGAGGTCACTTGGTTTGTTCAGCCTAGAAGAGACTGAGGGGAAACCTCACTGGGGTCTTCAATGTCCTCATGAGGGGCAGCAGATGGACAGGTACTGTTCTGTTCCCTCTCATGACAAGTGGTAGGACTCATGGGAATGGCTGGAGCTGAGTTGGGGGACATTCAGGTTGAATATCAGGAAAAGGTTTTTCTCCAGAGGGTGCTGGGGCACTGAACAGGCTCCTCAGGGAATGTGCACAGCTCCAAGCCTGAGTTCAAGAAGCTTTTGAACAACACTCCTAGGCACAGGGCAGGATTGCTGGTGTCCTGCACAAGGCCAGGAGGTGGACTTGATGATCCTGATGGGTCCCTTCCAACTCTATGATTTTATGACCCTGAGTCTTTGCTGCAGGATGTCCCCGTGAGTTCCCTCACCCCAAACTCTCCCTGCTCCCTAAGGAAGCAGCACTGCAAACTGGCACCAAAGGAGCTGCTATCTGGCTATGTGCCCAGCCCCTGTAGGTTCTGGAAATGGCTTCTGCAAAGCCAGGGATGCCCTGGGTGCCCCAGAGCTGCACGTACGTGAGGGTGCGAACGCAGCGGGCCGAGTCGCGGATGTCCCACACTTTGATGTAGGATGTGGACACGGTGAACACCAGCCCTGTGTGGCTGCAGTACTTGATGGAAACCACGTTGTTTGGGTGACTCTTGAGAGAAGCGATTTCCTGGCCTGTCACCAGGTTCCACATTTTGCAGCTCCGGTCTGTGGGAGGAAGAACATGCCCAAGAGTGTTGGGGGTGTCTCCTCCAACGGCATGGTGGCCTGGGGACAATATGCCTTCTGAGCATCTCCCCCACTCACAGGGCCAGAGAAAAGGAGCCAGCCAGCCCCAGCACAAGGGAGGGACAGGACAGGGCAGGGCTCAACACTGAAGACAGGGACCATCCCTGTAATGCCCAACACTTGCCGTGTTCCCAATGCCAACCTGCTCCCACAGCATCTGCATCCTGCCTGCCCCCTCTGCCCATCACACACCTTTGGAGCCAGAGAAGAGCAGCTCATCAGTGGCATCCAGGCAGAGCACAGGCTTGGTGTGTCCCTCTGCCACCGAGACACACTGCAGCGGCGCCGTCCGGGCGTTCTTGGTGCCACCCACAGGGTTAATGATGCCCCTTCACAGGAGAGAGAGAGCAGGTACAGTGCAGGGGTGGAGAGGCACCGTGCCCACAGTCCCAGGGCATGGCAGAACATGAGCTGTCCCACACCAAGCATCCTCCACTGCCCAGCAGTGAGCCGGGCTCCTCCACCTGAGCGTGGCCGGTCTAAGCCAAGGTCTCTGTGGAAAGCCCAGGGATCTCCCCTGCCTACCTCTGCCCCAGAAATAAGACAGGGAAAGGGGGAGGCTGCCCAGAGACCTCTGCTCTCCCCCCAGACCTCTCGTGCCAGCATGGACCCAGGACAGTTCAGGAGACTCAGCTCATGGGCCCTGAAGTCCATTTTGTGCCCTCTCCAGCCCGAAACTGAAGCTCTGCTGGGATAATGTTTCAGAGTACCAGAATCAGCACCCCTGTCCCTTGGGGGCTGTCACCCTTTGGCTGGTGACATTTGGAGACAGGGCCTCACTCCTTTACACAGATCAAAGGGTGACAAAGGGCAGCACCCCACATCCCTGCTGCAATGGCTGCTCCTGAAGCCACTGCTGGCTCTGGGCAGGAGAGCACCTACCCCTGCCAAACCTGCTCCCAAGGGACACTACTGCCTGTCCCAGGGGACACATCATCTGCCAAACCCCTCCACTTCAGACATGCTCAGGGTGCTGAGGACCACCAGCCTGACCCTCCCATGAGTGACCCCTGGCAGGCCCTGATGTGCCTGGTCTTCAAGCACAGCCACAGGACCCCGAGTTGTGCTAGTTTCTTCTGACAGCCAGGGAAACTGATGCATGGGGATAGAGAAGGGTAAGGTTTGCATTAGTCATGAGGACAAGCACAGGCTCATTAATTTGGGTTTGGAAAACACATGCACCTGATGTTCCTCAGCTCTGCACTCACCAATGCCAAGCCAACAGCCTTCCCCTCACCCCCAGTGCTTCCATCAGTCCCAAAGCAACACTGAATCCAAGGGGAAATCCCTGCACTGCAGGGTGAGGCATCTTCTGTGACTGAGTGGCTGCCTGACTGCAAACTGCCCAGGGTGACCCAGCTCAGACTGGTCTGGTGTCCCTTTCCCAGTGACAGGGGCCTGCAGGAGCTCAGGGCACAGGCAGAGTGAGAGCACACCTGGGTGCTCGATGACTGATCATGGAATCATGGAATGGTTTGGCTTGGAAGGGACTTCAGACCCATCTCATTCCATGCCTGTGCCATGAGCAGGGACACCTTCCACTACAGCAGGTGCCTCCAAGCCCCATCCAACCTGACCTTGGACACTTAAAGGGATGTGGCAGCCTTGGACATTTCCAGGGATGGAAAACCTGTCACAGGGCCTCACAATCACCACAGGGAAGAATTTCTTCCTAAGAAATTTTCTAGTCCAAATCTCTCCTCTTCCAGTTTTAAACTGTTCCCCTTGTCCTGTCACTATTTGCCCATGTAAAAAGTTGCTCTCCCTCTTTGTTCTAAGCCCCTTTAGGCACTGGAAGGCTGCAATGTTCCTAAAGGATGGGGGAAATGTGGCCCTTGTTTTAGGAAACCTCTGTAGTCAGGTGGATGCAGGGGAAGAAGCCCAGAAGACCCTTAACACCAAGGCTGAGCTCTGCACCACAATCTGACTTGATTTCTTTAGGGAAGGGACCAACCTTTTCCAACTCAGCACCAGGGAAGCACAACCAGGCACGAGGTGAACCTGAGATAACTGCCTGGAAGAAGCTTGCACAAAGGATGTACTGCAAGCACCCTTCCCCATCATCTCACTATCCTGCTGGAGAGCTGGGGAAGGGGTGGGACATGGTGGCCTCATGCTGGCAAGAAACCATCAGAGATGGAGGAGAACATGCTGCCCCCAAACCAGCCAGCACCCATTAGTGAGCCCAGCACCAGGTTCCAAGGGCTAATCCAAGCAGGAACAGCTTGAACTTGCAGCTGAGGGACAGCATCAGGCACCAGAGGTAGCATGCCAGGAGGGAATAGACACACAAGCTGGGAGGGGGGCAGAGCAGCAAGCTGCAGGCAGAACACGTGGGGACAGGGAGAGCAGGCATCTGACAGAGAGAAGGAGCAGAGAAAGGGATAATAAATAGAAAGTTGTCTATACCTCAGCACCTCCGAGACAGAGGAATCGCTGTCATCAGACCTAGGGGCAGAAAATTAGCAGGATTATGGGAGAGAAAACCCAGACTAGAGAAGGCAGCAGTGGAGTCAGAGGTGGAAGATTGTTATTGCATCCAAGCCAGTGTAGGACAGAGAGAAGGAGTGGAGGGAGGGAGAAGGAGAAGCACATGTGGAGAACCAGGGGAGAGCAGAAGAGCCGGAGGGCATGTGAGGATCAGAGAGCAGGTCTCCATCAGGGAAACCAGCGCTGCTAGCAACATCTGAGCCCAGAGCAGCACCTGACCTGCTGCCAGGAGAGGCTGGAGCAGCATTTGTGAGGGGATGCCAGTCCATCAGCTTCCTCTGAGCCCTCATCCCCTCGCCCCATCCTGCTCCCTCACCTTTCCAGGGGTCCAAGTCTGGCACCACCCTGTCTCCAGGCAGAGGCCAGGACTGTGAGCTCAGAGGGGGCACAGCGGGCAGGAGTACAACATTGGCATGGCAGCTGCTCCAGCACAGGGAGAAGCAGGGAGGTAAGGTGGTGACAGGACTCTGGCTGGAGCCAACCCAAGCCCTGGTGTTCCTGTGTACCCCCAGGGGACTCTGTACCTGCCATGTGCTATCACAGTGTGGGTCCCCCTCACTCAGACACTCTCAGCCCAGCAGCACTTACTTGTCCAAGGCAGAGCCCTGGCTCTGGGTGCTCGTGAGGCGGGAGAAGACGTTGCGGTCGTTTCGTGGACGGGTGGGTGGGGACGAGGGTGGGGTGAAGCCAATGTCTGCAGGCCTGAGCAGAAAGGATCAGAGGGACACATGACTTGGGAACTGCTCACCTGGTACCTGACTGGCACACCAGGGCCCAGAAAGAATCCTTCCACACTGCTCTGGGCCACACAGCCTCCCCTGCCCATGTCAGCACTGCTCCCAGGCTCACCTGGCAGGCTGCCCTCGGTCGTAGGATTTCCGCCTTGTCAGAGGCGACGTGTCCGAGCCCCGGGACTGCCTGGGACTGAGTGAACAAAGCACAGTGGGTGCCTGCCCCTGCACTAGGATCCCTCCACAACGAGCACCTGTGCCTTCCCCCAGAAGAGCAGACAAGAGATTGGGCTGGAGTCACAATCTTGAGGCAGCCCACAAGTGCAGAGGCTTTTGGTGACCCAAGACACCTTCAAAAAGGCTGATAACCCAGAGCAGGGACTTGGGGACCCACAACTCCCCCTTCTTTCCCTGAAGTATCCTCCTCTCCATCTGCAAAGGATACCAACATACTCCCACACACTCTCCAAACCCCGCTGGGTAAATTCACCATTGCATGCTGTAGCCAAGCATGGATAGATGCAGGATTGTGCTCCCCTTCTCCCCTCTGCACCTCCCCAGGCACAGCTTCCCCCAGGCCCACGCCTCCAGGGCCTCCCAGTGCCCAGGCCCTCGGGCCATGCTCACAAGGTGCTGCCTCTGGTGGGCAGGCTGATGGTGCGGGACACCTTCTCCTTGTAGTAGGGGTCCCGGATGGAGAAGCCGATCCCGTCCTCTTTGATCTCCATGAGGGATGCCAAGGACTTGGTGATGTTCTTGGTGGAGACATCCAGCGTGGGGCCCAGACACTCAGCTGACACTGCCTTCATCTGCCCCGAAAGCTTGGGCTCTCCCTAGAGCAGGGCAGAGGGCTCAGAGGGCAGCACGGGGGCAGTGGGAGCAGCCAGGGCTGTGGGTGGGAAGAGTTTGTGCTCTCTGGCCACAAAGCAGCTCCCCCACGCCCCACTGGGATGCCCTCACAGCCAGCTCTCCAAGCAAACATGACAGCCTGTATAGAACAAAGGCTGCTTCCCTCCACCTCTGCCCTGCACAGGGACATTCTCGCTGCCACTGGGATTTGGAAGGTGCTGGCTGGTGTGGTGGGTGTTTCCCAAGTCTCTGGTGCTTCACTGTACCACGAGACCTTGGTTCTGCCCATCCAGAGAGCAGCCAAACTGCCTTATGCCAATCCTGGTTGCCCAAGGTTCAGATGCAGAGTAGAGGCCTGAAGCATCACTGAACATTCCTCCATCCCTCCTCCCAGTCTCTGTGACCAGGCCACACAAAAAGCCCAACTAACCTTGAACTTGAAGTCATCCTGGCTTGCTGAGCCCTTCATGGTGAAAGACTGGGAGATGCTGCAAGGAAAAAGGAGCAAAGATGGATCTTCAGTGCCAAACTCTCTTCAGAAAGCTGGTGCCACTGGTCCACCAGACTCCTTAGGTCACCCTCTGCTCCTCAGCACCCTTTCTCCAAGGAATGAGCAAGCCTTCACTCCTTGCTCATGTCTAAGAGACATCCTGCTCCCCCCACCAAGGGCTGAGCACCATGAAAAAGCTCAGGTGGGGCTTTGTTCATCCATGCCCCTCTGAAAGGTCCCACGAATAGCATCAGCTACTGTGCTCCAGCCACCATCACCTCAGGCAGAGCCAGGCTGGGTGCTCACCTCCCATCTGAGGCCAGGCTGAACTCTGACACCTCCTCGTCTGTGCTGGTGTAGCCATTCTCTGTGAGAGGGAGACAGTGCATCAGCAGAGGGGCCCCCACAGCCACCAGCCCCATCTGAACCCTGCAGTGGGGAGGACAGCGCAGGGAGGAGTGGGTGTGACCCAGTCCTTGTCCTGTTACGCACAGCCAGGGCACATGCTCCACCCAACACGGCCCTTGGGGCAGGGTCCCAGCCACAGCATCTCCAGGTGCTTTCTGGAGGGCCAGTACAGGTGGGCAACCCCCCCCAGGCAGCACACCTGGCCTGAAGCTGCACCTGCCCCACGCCCCACCTTGCTGGACGTTGTGGATCAGCGCCTGCAGCTCCGGGTGTGACTCAGCCTTCTCCCGCAGGGCGTCCAGCAGGGCGTGATTCTGCGAGGAGCTGGCCACGTCTGTCTGCCGCAGCCGCCCTCCAGCAGCCGGATCTGCGCCTCCTTCTGGGCCACCTGCAGCCCCTGCGGAGCAATGCTGGCACTCAGGCAGGTGCTGGCACCCAGAGAGACCCTGTCACACGTGCATGCCCCGGCCCGGCCCCACACCTTGTCGATGGAGGCTTTCAGGAAGTTGTCCAGCAGCAGCCGGGCTTCGGCCAGGGAGCAGGAGCTGATCACCACCGAGGTGTCCGTGGAGTCCAGCTCCTCCTGAAACGTGGACAGACAAGTGCTGCATGCAGCAGGGTAGCCGTGCTGCTGGATGTGGGATGGGTGGAAGGGTCTCCATGGCAAGCACAGCACTTCCATCACCCTGCAAGCACTGCCCAGTCCTGCCCTCACCCTCCCAGTCTGCCCAGTGGCTGCTGGGGAGATCCGGCCATGGGGCAGTCCAACGCCAAAGGGCTTCTGCACTGCTACAGAAATCCTGGTTCCAACACAAAACCAGACACTGAACAGACACCAGGCTCACCCAAATCCACAACCTAAAGCCTAGTGTGAATTACCAGCAGCCTTTCTTCCCTGCTCCTCAAGGTGACAGTGGGGACAAGCCAGGGACAGCACACAGCATCCATTTCAGGGCACAGGCATTGAGGGAGCTGCCCAGTGGCATGCCCACTATCACAACTGGACACAACACCTAGATGGTTTCTGATGGGAAAAAGTCAGTCATCCTGGGATGTTTCCAGTGCATGAAGTGACCATGGGGACAAGTGACTCCAGCCCCATGGGCAAATGTGGGCTGCAGCTTCCCTACAATTCCAGAGCAGCAGGACACCAGCAGCCTGTCCATGGACATGCAAGAAACTGCCAGAACTCCTCTCTGTAATTAATCAACTAATGAGAAGTGACTGTGTGGGTGAAGCCCCAGCAAGAGTGACAGCTCAGAGGACTCTGGGTCCTCTGACCAGAGCCCAGCCCCAGCTGGCTGTGCCCAAGGATGCTCTTTCCACAGAAAGATGCTCTCACTTTCTCCCTGTCAGCCAGACCCAGTCCTACTGCCCACCTTGGTCTCCTCAATCTGCATGATGGTGGCCTGGCAGTCTGAAATGCTGTCGTTGATGTAGTCAATGTTGGCCCCCAGCACCTCAATCTCCTCGTTCAGCTCTTGCAGACCCTTCTGCTCCTTGGGGCTCTCTGCCTGCAGCTTTGCCCGCTTGCCCAGCAATGCCTCCTGCAGCAGTGATAGTTCCTCACGTTTCTGGGGGAAGAGGGAAGGGGATTAGCACTGTCCACACGGCCATCTCCCCATCCTGCACCCACCACCCAGCCCTCTCTGTCCCCAGTGCCACAGCCACCTTGATGAGCCTCTCCATGTCAGCCTCCAGGTTGATGATGGTCATTCTCTGCATGACAATGTCGAAGATGCGCCGCTCCAGGGACTGCCACTTGAGGCGGGCAGCTTTGCTGAAGGTCTGGCTCGTCCCCTTCTTGGGGAACTTCTTCCTACAGCCAGAGGGAAGAAAAGGCGTATGGGCAGATGGCCACACCATGCTGGAGAGCTAGGCTTGCCCCAGGAAGATGTCTGGGATCTGGCTGGCCAGAAATAGAGAATGCATCTGTGATGTTTCTACGTTGCCCAACATTTCCATTTCCTCCTAGCAAAGCAGGACAAAAGATGAGTCCAGCAGGGTTTGTGCCACAGCATTTAATCCTCATGGAAGGTCAGCTTTGAGCTCAAGCCCAGGTGACAGTCACACTCTGCCAGCACAGCTTATCACTGGATCACTGATTTAATACGGGTCAAGTGGACACTAAGAAGCCACCCTTCAACTTCTGCCACCAGCCAAAAGCCAGGCATGAGGATCCCTGGGATGTCTCACCCCTAGCACCCAACCCCTGCCCTGACCTGGCAGGCCGAGCCCCATTAATGGAGGACGAGGGGTCTCCCAGGAAGTTGTTGATTTTCCTGTTCCACTGGCGCACAATGCTGGAGACGGAGCGAGCGCCAGACTCGGGCTCGGAGGAGGTGGTGCTGGCAGAGACCTCAGCGCCCGAGTCCAGCATGGCCGGCTTCTGGCTCGTCCTGCCTGCCACCCGCTCGGACATGGGCTTGGCCAGACGGCGCAGTGCTGACACCTGCCCGGAGCAAGGACGGAGAGAGGGTCTCAGCTGGGCAGCCCCACCCAGCCTAAACACATGGGTGTCACCCCCAGGTGCCATAATTCCCACATCCCTGAGGTCCCTGCCAGGCTAGCACAGACTCTCAGAGGGGAAACTGAGGCGAGGACAAAGACAAAAGACTAAAGGCGCTCCTCCTATCCAGGCACGGTCCTGCTGCTTTAATACAGAACTGACTCCATAGGATCCTGATAGGGAATGAGAGCCTGGGCACGTGGCCAGGTGGTTTTGTGCCCCTTTGGGAAAGGGGAGAAAGGGTCTGCTGACCAATACGGGCAGACTCCAGGGCAGGTGGGAGGGGTGATGTCAGGTAAAGGGGCACAGGGGTTCATGGGAAAGGTACATCCTTTCGTGTGGATATGTACATACAATACTACACCCAGGTCCCCACAGGTCTGAGAGTGGCAGCTCCACCCAAAGCCCAGGGACATTTGTGCCTCGTGGAGTCCCCTCCCCTCCCTCATAGCCACCCCTGCCACCAGGCTCTGCTGCTCAGGATGGGGAACTCTGCTGCTGCTGCCTACAACCATTTCCCACCCGGATTCTGAGCCATAAGATCCCTCCCTTCCTTTTGGGAACCCCATTTCCGAAGCCAGCCCTGCCTGAAGGATGGGATTTCTCCCAGCCAAACACTGGGGCCCAGACCCCCATGGGAGCTGGGAGCTTTGTGAAGGAACCCCCCTTTCCTCACCTCCTGGGTTTTCCTCCGCAGCACTATTTCCTGCTGTCGCTTCTGAGATTCCAGAGCCCTGATCTGGAACTACATGAGCAAGAAAGGAAAAGACACCCCTGAGGTCCAGCCCAGATAGCCCAGTGGTGGTCACAGTCCCAGTGCTCCCTTTGGCACAGTCTCACTCCTGATTCTAACAACGAGCAGGCTCCCAGCCTTGAGCTGGCTCTGGCTATGTGTTCTCCCCGTCCACGGCATCCCCCACAGCTACACAGGAGCCTTGGGAAGCCTCTGGGAGCCGTTCATCCAGCTGTGCTCTGCTAGGGCTGTGCGGGCTCCAGTGAGGCTTCACCAGCCTTCACTGACTCCAGGTATCTGTGAGCACCCGGAGTGCCAGAGCAGGACAAACACCTCCCCAGCCAGCCCAGCCCCCTGCACGGGGCCACTGGCAGCATGTGGCAAGCCAGGCTCTCACCTCCTGCCGGCGCTGCTCCTTCTTGAGCTGCGCGATCTCCCGGTTCCTCTTGGTCTCGGCCAGCCGCCGCCGCTGCTGCTCCTCCCGCATCTGTTTCATCAGTGCCACCTGCGGGGAGGGGCCGCTGTGCCACTGCCCTGGGGCACCCACCCGCCCGGCACACGGATGATCTGCACCGCCCCCAGAGCGCAAAACATTGCCAGGCTTGTCCCGGTGATTCCTGCCTGCCCTGGCACACCCAGGTACCTTTGCCTTCTTCATCTCGGCCACCTCCGCCTGCAGCTTCCGCAGCTCCCGCTCGTAGCGGGACTGGTTCTTGAGCAGGCGAGCGTGCTCCTTCTGGGCTGCCTGGAGCTTCTGCAGGTCCCGGTTCATCTCCTTCAGCCGCTTCTCATAGTCTGCTTTGATCTTGTTGGCTTTCTCCTCTGTGTAGCACTCCATGGTGCCTGGTGGGTGGGGAGAGGGCTCACAATAGCCGTGCACCCCGGGATCCTCCTGTACCACAAAACCCTGCCTGGGGGCACCAAGCACTGTGCCCCTCCCCGTCCCAACAGAGCCTCCCTCAGCCCATGGGGAACTGGGGGCTGTCTGGGAATACCCACTGGAAGAGCTCAGCACAGAGTGGCTGGCCTGAGCAGAGCTGCAGACTGAGACCCACAGCCACATATATGGGTGACCCTGCCCTGTTTAAGCCTGGAGATTAGCCACACCACTGGGTCTTTTGCCCCTCAGCCCTTCACTTTCCCCAGGAGTCCCCACAGCTCATGAAGTGGTGCTCAAGGCCAGAAGAGGCATTGCCTTGCCATCCTTCTCCAGCACCAGCAGCTGAATGATGCTGCTCCCACAGCAAGACAAGCAGTCTTGGGGGTGCCAGGGATTAAAGAAGAGGTGGAGGACAAAGTTCTACCAGAGCAAGGGATGGATGCTTTGACTTAGAGTTAGCTGGGCTTGAGCTGGAACTAGGGTCTGAGGCTGTCAGAATGGGATCCCATGGGTGAGGCAGTTCTCACTGAGGTTTTGCAGGACCCGGTCCCGCTCCAGCTGCGTGTCCCGAATCTTGTTCTGCAGTAGGATCAGCTTCTCCTCATACTGGTGCTTGAGGGTCTGCAAACGCCGCTGGCTGTTCTCCAGCTCATCAATCAGCTTCTGCTTGATCTCAATCTCACAGGTCAGATCCGCCAGGTCAGCCTGGAAATTCACAGCTGGAGGCAGAGGAGAAAGTCAGGCTGGGAGGCATGGGGAGCATCACTTCCATGGCCCCACTGTGCCACAGCACATGGAGAGGGCAGAGGAGCTGATGGGAACCCACACTGCTGGGGAGCAACAGCACCCCAAAGAGCACTGCAGCAACCCTGGGGCTCTTCCAAGTCCCTCAGAGCAGACATAGTTGGGGTGTTCAGTGAACTCTACCTCCCCAAGAGCAGGGCTCATTGCCAGAGATGCCAGCAGGTGCCCCTCCATGCCCATGGCTGCACACAGATCTCCTCTTTACCCTTCTCCTCTGCATCTGAGTCCGAGTCCACCAGGCTCTCTTCACTGCCCGAGTCCTCATCTTCATCCTCGCGCCCATCCTCTTCCTCACAGCCACTCTCATCCTGTTCTTCCTCCTCCTAAGAGATGAGTGCCTAATCTCAACCAGCAGGATAGTCTGTCCTTCTCCTCACAGCTTCTCCCTCCTCCACACCTGAGCTCACCCTACAGCAATGGGCCACAGCCCCCATGTGGGACTCAGCCTCCCACACAGAATGCCCAGGGGCTGCAGCACCATTTATGGACCCCCAGCACACACTGTTGAGAGGAAAAGCAATTTGACCCACCCATTCTTGCATCCATCCCTTCCCAGCTGAGCAGCCCAACCCCTCTTCATCTATGCTGATTGAAACCAAGCCCCAAAAATGTGGACTCCTCATTTTACAGTCAGACTGACTGAGGAGTATCCAGGTTCCCCCCTACTCCAGCAGATTCACCAGCAAAACAACCCTTCCAGCCTGCTTCAGGGCCAGGCTGAGCTTGGTCCCTGTCCCACATGTGGCAATTGCAGTGCTCCACACTCAGACACCCCTGCAGAGTGAGCACGATGCCCACTCACCTCTTCCACCTCGTTCTCATCTGTCTCCTCCCCATTGTCCTGCTGCAGTTTCTGCCGCTTCTTAAACGCCTCCTTCTCCGGGCTGGGGGGAAAAGAGCTGGTGAGTTCCAGCAAGACAGAGGCCAGAAACACGTTCTGCTGGGCCCACCCTCCCTCCTGCTTTTGGACCCTTTGGGGAAAGCAGCCTCTGGAATTACATGATGGGTGAAAAGGAGACCAAGGGCAGGGCAGGGCAGGGCTGGGAGGGGAACCCAGGTGTGTGGGCTCTGACTGCAGCAGAGAGGTCGGAGTGGGATACCCAACCCTGCACAGACAGAGGGCACACAGCCCCTTCAGCACAGAGCAGGGAGCAGGATACCCAACCTGCACGGACAGAGGGCACCCAGCCTCTTCAGCAGAGAGAGGGGAGTGGGATACCCAACCCTGCACGGACAGAGGGCACAACACAGTCCCTGCAGCAGAGAGCAGGATACCCAACCCTGCACAGACAGAGGGTACACAGCCCCTGCAGCAGAGAGCAGAGAGCAGTATACCCAACCCTGCACAGACAGAGGGCACACGACCCCTTCAGCAGAGAGCAGAGAGCAGTATACCCAACCCTGCACAGACAGAGGGCACACAACCCTTCAGCAGAGAGCAGTATACCCAACCCTGCACAGACAGAGGGTACACAGCCCCTGCAGCAGAGAGCAGTATACCCAACCCTGCACAGACAGAGGGTACACAGCCCCTGCAGCAGAGAGCAGGATACCCAACCCTGCACAGACAGAGGGTACACAGCCCCTGCAGCAGAGAGCAGAGAGCAGTATACCCAACCCTGCACAGACAGAGGGTACATGGCCCTGCAGCAGAGAGCAGAGAGCAGTATACCCAACCCTGCACAGACAGAGGGTACACAGCCCCTGCAGCAGAGAGCAGAGAGCAGTATACCCAACCCTGCACAGACAGAGGGCACACAACCCCTGCAGCAGAGAGCAGAGAGCAGTATACCAACCCTGCACAGACAGAGGGTACACAGCCCCTGCAGCAGAGAGCAGTATACCCAACCCTGCACGGACAGAGGGCACGCAGCTCCTTCACCTCTTCCTCTGCTGCCGCCGCTCCTTCTTCTTCAGGCGCTCCAGGTCCTGCTTGGCCCGGCGCAGCACGTCCGAGGCCTCGGTGTCCAGGGGAGCCGCGGGGCTGCACAGGGCGGCCAGGCCAGTGCCTGGCGAGGCGCCCCGGCGAAGGGCGGCCGGGCAGAGGCGCGCGAGAGGCTGCGGCGCAGGGACTCGTTCATGGACTCGCTCTCCAGCAGCTTCGTCCTGGGGGGAACGGGGCACAGTCGAAGAGGGGCCATCCCACTGAGCCTACAGGGGGGTCTTGTCTGGGTTTAGAATCACAGAATGGTTTTGGGCTGGTTTGGAACCTCATCTCGTTCCACATTCCTGCCATGGGCAGAGACACCCTTCCACTAGGCCAGGCTGCTCCAAGCTCCATATGCTTGCAGATATACTGCTTTGGGCAAGCTGTGCTACTGCCTCACCACCCTCACAGAGAAGAGTTTCTTCCTAACTTCTAATCTAAATCTCTCTACTTTTAGTTTAAAGCCCTTTTTCCTTGTCCTATCACTATATGTCCATGTAAAAAAAAAAATCCAACACTCTCCCTCTTTCTTCTAAGCCTCCTTTAGGCAGTGGAAGGGGCTCTGAAGTCTCCCCTGTCTTCTACAGACTGAACATGATGTGCTTGGGTGACATGAGCCAGGGACAGAGTCACTACTAAGCCATTCCCACTAATGGCAGGTCAGAAAGCCACAGTGCTGCCAGATGGGGTACCAGGATCGAGCAAGAGACTGGGATGGACCCACCTTTGGGAGGCAGCAGTCCCTGGAAGACCCCAGGCACTTCAAACAGGACCTCCCCCTCCATCAATGCCCACACCGAGGACAACAATAGCCAAAGCACTGCCTGGCACCAAGGCTGGGCCTCCTTCCCCGTGCAGCAGCAGAGCCACCAGCTGCTGTTCCACAAGGCTTACAGTTCACTCCGGCAACACTGGGGCACTGAGCTCCTGTGCAAGCCCCCGGCCCCAGTGACTCCCCAGCCGTGTGCCCACTCACCTCAGCTCCTCAATCTCTCGGATGTAGTTCTGGATGAGGGTGCCGATGGCTTCGTTACCATCCCCTGCGGGTGGAGAGGGGCAGACACTGCATCACTGCCCCGGCCCAGCCACTGCCGCGCTGGCCCACCCTGCCACGTACAGCCCAGCCTCACCTGCTTTGGCCAGCATCAGGTTGGCCTCCTGGCTCATGAGGTAGGTGACCCTGCTGTTGATGGCGTCGATGGCCTCCTGCATGGCCTTCACCCGCATGCGCAGGGCGCTGTTCTCCTTCTGCAGCATGGCGTTCTCCCGGAACAGGTCACTGTAGCCCTCGGCCCCGTCCTCCCCGATCACTCGCTTGCCCTGGGGCACAGCAGGGAAGCCCCTGAGTGCAGGGCAAGCTGGGACATGCAGACCCACCACTGCACCCCAGGGGCCACCCAAGGCGTGAGAGCAGGGACAGACCTGGGAAAGTCTGAGCTGAACATGCAGAGGGTGAGAGATGCTTCAGGGCTTCTCCCTGCCTTACCAACCCCAGAACCTGGCCAAGGTCCTGCCTTGACAGGCAGGAGGTGAGACCCTGTTTCTTAAGCCTCCTGACTCCTCCTAGCAGTTATCCCTATCCTTAGGGGATGGGAGGCAGGAGGGCCTGTCCCACTAACCCTGCCTCAATTCTAACACAAGGAGGGGACTTTCTGCACCTGTCTCCACCTCCTCACCAGGGTCGCTCCATCAGCTGGGTTTGCCTTTGGTGGAGCTCATTTTCCTCACAGCAGCTTTGTGTGGTGCTGTGTTTGGGATCTGGGCTAATCCCACAGGGATGATTTAGCTCCTGCTGAGCAGGGCTGGCACAGCACCAAGGGCTGTTCTGCCCCTCACCCTGACCCACCAGTGTAGGGCCAGGGGTGCACAAGGAGCTGGGGGGACACATCCAGGACAGCTGTGCCCCACTCACCACAGGGATATCCCAAACCACCTGCTGTCATGCTCAGCATATAACGCTGGGGGAAGGCAGAAGCAAGGGTGGATGCCTGCAGTGTTGTCCCAAGTTGCTGTTACACTTGATAGAGCCCTGCTGGGCTGGGGATGGCTGAACACCTCCCTGTGATGGGACATGGGGAATGAGTTCCTTGGCTTGCTTTACTTCTTGTTTAAGAAGTATCTTAAACCAATTTGTATCTAAACCAACGAGTTTTCTCACTGTTACTCTTCCAATTCTCTCTCCCATCCCACTGGGGGGCAGTGGACAACTGGCTGCCTGTGGCTGCCTTGCTGGCCAGGGTGGCAGCAGGCCAGGGGACACTCACTGCCTTGTACTCCATCAGCTCCATCTGCAGGCGGGCGATCTCGGCCCGCAGGGCGCTGATCTGCTGGCTCGTCTTGTCCTGGTTCACCACCACCTTGTTCTTGATGTTGCGAGCCCTGTTCGCGTACTTGAGCGTGTTCAGGGTCTCCATGAAATCCCGGTCAGAGGGGCTCACACAGGCAATCATGATGGTTTGGCTTGGGGATGCAAGGGCAGGGTGAAAGACAGTCCCTGCACAGTTCAGCGACCCAGCAGGTGGAAACCCACAGACCACGTGCCCCCAGACACCCATCCTGGATGGAAGCCCATCCTGGGCCCTTCTGGGGTTTAAAACAAGGTAGGAACTGGGTTCATCCCTCCCAGAGCCACAGCAGCCAGAGCACCTACAAGGCCCCCCAAGCACATCACACAGCACTGATCAAAGGCAGCCCTTCCTCAATGCCTCCCTTTTGGAGAAGAGGCAGGGAACTCAATCCCATGCCAGGCACCATCACTTGCCATGTCCCAGATCTCTGAGGACTCAGGAAGGTTTTGCACCAGCTGATTCTGCCAAAGCTGCTTATTGCACCTGAGGCTGATGAGGAGCCACAATCTCTCCATCTGCAAAGTCATGCTGTGCCTGGAAGGAGGCATCTCTCCCTCATCAGGCAGCCACTGTAGTCCTGAGATAGCTCCTACATAGCTCCAGAGCCCCCTCGGCCCAGTTTGCAGGGGGACAGCCCCAGCAGCCCTCACCCCAAGCTCAGCCCTCACCTGGGACCCCCTTACCTGTTGCCCCCCAGGGAATCCTGCAGCAGGCGGGTGAGCTTGGAGTCACGGTAGGGCACGTGCACGACTTTCTTGCTCTGGTCTCCAAGGGCACTGATGACATTCCCCAAGGCCAGCTACCAAGACAAAGGGAAGCCCCCCAGATTCAGGCCTGGCTGAGGATACAGCTGCCATGTAGCCAGCACGTCAGGCCGGGGGCAAGCACTGTAGCTCAGGCTTGGGCTGCATGCGGGGCAGGCATGGGGCTTCCCTTAGTCTGGGCTGTGCCTCTCTCCCATGCTGCTGAGAAAAAGCATCAAGCCCCAGAGTGGGATTTTTGGCTGTGATTAGCAGATCTCACCCTTTTGGGACCTGCACCACTGTGCCAGCTGCACCCCTCCCCACAGCACAAGTCTCCTTTGGCAGCAGAGTTGTGCTCTCACTGCTGGCACTGTGTGTGTTCTTGCCATCAGGCATGGGCAGCACAAACCCCAGTCAAGACAGCCGTACCCCAACAGCCCAGGGTAGCTCCAAGCAAGACCCAGAAGTACCACAGGCTTCTCCTGGCAGCACAGCCCAGTGCCATACCAGCCCACAGTTGATGGAGATCCCTTCCTTGGCTCTCTCGCCAGTGGCACCCGTCCGCTTCAGCCTCTCCGAGCCAGCCAGGTCCACAAAGTGAAACTTGGCTGTCAAGGTCTCGTACTCAGCAGCAGGCTGGGATCCATCCAGAAGGCTGCTCACCTCCTCATTCACCTGCAGCCAGGGACACAGGGGTCACCACCCCAACTGCAGCAGGCAGAGGCTCCCTTGCCTTCACTCAGCCATCAGCAAGAGTCTCAGTGTTCACCCTCCATACCCAGCCCCTCAGAGGTGGGGACAGGATCTCAAGAGCAGCTTGCTCTGAGCCATCCTGCCTTGAATCAGCCCACCCTCAGCTCCCATTAAATCCTAATACTGGCTATGACTGGAAAGAAAACAGAAAAATCCCTGCTTCACTTTGCCAGACTTCAAATCCTCTCCCTTCCCAAGGGAACTTCATACTCCACCTGGGTATGGAACCCAGGAACAGCCTGGCCATGAGGCAGGAGCACATCTCACCAGCTCTGGGCGGGCACACACTCTTGTCTGGCACAGGTGAATGGTGAAGATGGCATGGGACCGGGAGCTCTGCACGTTCATCTGGGTGCTGGCAGTGGTGCGGGAAAGAGCTCCTTGTTTTAGGCACTGGATCAGCTACAACGACACCAGGCAGGGAAGGAAACCTTAAAGCATCCTTCTAGGTGACCCACTGACCTTTTCCAGAACACCTCCAGGACTGCACTCCCCTCCTGGGAGAGCTCCCCACCACGAGGCTGTCCCCATGGAGCACATCCCTGGTCACCCAGCTGCCAGCCCTGCTCTGTGTCTGCCCCGTCCTGCACCCACCTCATCCTGTGAGCTGATGAGGCGTGATGTGACCCCCGTGGTGTAGATGCTCCCACTGGCATCCTCATGGATTTTGATGTTGGATTTGCGGTGGCGCGCGTCAGGGTCGCGGGTGCTGTCGAACAGGTCCAGGATCTCCTCGTTGTAGAGCTGAGCAGGGCAGCAGCAGGTGTGGGGTGGGCAGAGGGAGCACCAGGCTGCTCAAGCCTGGCCCTGCAGGGCTGGCAGGAGCTGCCCTCTGGCACCCTGCTGCCACTCCCCCGCAGCAGGGTGTGCTCACACATGTCTGCAAGGCTGGGCAGGGGAGCTGGGGATGTGCATGTGCAGGAGAGGAGGCACAGGAATGTGCATGCAGAGAGGAGATGGTGCACAGAATCATGGAATCCTTCTGACTGGAAAAGCCCTCTAAGATAATCAAGTCCAACCATTCACCCTGGCACTGCCATGTTCACCACTAGCCCATGTCCCCAAGTGCCACACCCACACATCCTCTGACCACTTCCAGGGATGGTGACTCCACTGCTGCCCTGGACAGCCTGTGCCAACATCAGACCAGTTTCAGGGAAGAGATTTTTCTTAATATCCAATCTAAATCTCAACTGGCACAACTTGAGGCTGTTCCCTCTTGTCCTGTTCCTTGTCCCTGGGAGCAGAGCTTGACCCCCATCCTGTCAGGAAGTTGTAGAGAGAAAAAAGGTCCTCCGAGGTCTCCTTTCCTCCAGGCTGAGCCCCCCAGTTCCCTCAGCCACTCCTCATCAGACTGGTGCTCCAGAACTTGCCCTGCAAAGCTCTGAGCTGCAGTCTGGGTCATTTTCTGCTGCTCAAACCTGTCCAGTTCCTGGTGCACACAAGCAGCTCCACTGAGCAGACACCAGGGAGCTACACATCCCCCTGACCTTCCTGGCTCACCTGGCCACATGAGCCAGTGAAACCCCACTCTCATCACAACTCCAGGTCATCTCTGTCAGGTGGTAATGGGACAAGGGGGACCAGGGAATGCTGAACAAGCAGGAAAACCCTGCTGCCCCAGAGCTGACTCTTAACTCTGCAGCATCCCCTCTCAGCCTGGGGTGGAGGGGCACCCCTGCCCATCTGTCCCCCTGCCACCACCATTCAGTGTCACCTCTTGCACCCACGTGCCTGAGCTGGGTCACCCAAGAATTGCAGGTTCCTGGCCAGCTGAAGGGATCAGGCTAATCTGTTCCTGGCTGCCCCAGGTACCACCAGGCTCCTCAAAGGTTTAAACCTGCTCCCAGAGCCTGCTCCCAAGAGCAAAGTCACAAGACAGGGATCAGACAGAACAAGTCCTGTGCCCCTGTCAGGGCAGGATTGGTGACCAGTGCCTGATGTGGCCACGTGCTGCTTTAGCCCCACAGGACTTGAGGACAGGCAGGAAATTGCCCCCATTTCCATCCTGGCACAAAGGATCCCTAAAGAGAAGCCCCACAAACTGAGCACAGCTGGGCAGGCAACCAGGAGCTTGGATAGGCCAAGGGATGGGAACGGGAGGACACAACAGCACTGCAGGAGTTAACAAGGGCTCGGCAGATGGAGATGTAAGTGGGAAGGATTTCTCCAACAAGGAGGTGACTTTGGGCCCTTTCCAAGCCATCAACATCTGAAGACACCCAGATGTGATGGCCAACAAAGCCACCCAGAGGCAAGATCCCAGCACAGGGCCCCTCCCTGCCCTATCTCCTCTGGGTGCATCCCAGATCACAACCTCAACCAGATGAAGCTTGCTTGGGAGCTCAGCTTTGCTCAACACCACCCTGTGCTTTCTCACTGGGGCATTAAAACAGTTCCCACTTGCACTACTTTGCTCTTCCAGCCCAGGAGCACCCCCCAGGAAAAATGCAGCCAACACACGAGGTCCATGGGCTTTCCAGGACAAACTTCTCCAGGGAATGAAGCAGTTAATAGAAGAGGCTTTTGAACAGGAGAGGCCAGGACAGAGGCAGGAGAGGATGCATTCTCAAGGTCAGAGGTGCAACAAAGGACATGGAAAATAGCACAGTCCTTCCTCAACCCCCTCCTCAAGAGTGGCACTTTCTCCTCCTGTTTCACTGGGAACTCTGGTCCAAGGCAGCAGGCTATCCTTGACCTCAAACAAGGGTAAGACAGCCCAAAGCCCCTGGATCCCCAGGGGACCAAGCCATAAGCCCCTTCCCCATGGTGAGACCTCCCCCCACCCACTTTGTAGCCATCACAAGGCCAACAACACGTGGGGGCTTCGGGTCCCCACTGCCCCAGCACACATCCCCAGTCCCACGCTCGTCACAGCTCCAGCTCTGTCAGGACACGGAGATCTCAAGGAGCCCATGGCACGGGAGGGGAGCAAGAACAGGGCAGGGCCATGGTGTCCCCCAGCCCTCCCAGCACCCACCTCCAGGAACTGGGCGCTGACTTTGAACTCGGGTGCAGCCAGGCCCTGGCTCTGGGCCGCCCTGCGCCGCTCCTCGATGCCGCTGAACAGGTGGCTGATGGCGCGCGGGATGATGCCCTGCTCCTCCTCCGAGATGCTCATGTCAAAGCCCGTGCCCATGGTGTAGGTCTTCCCTGCTCCAGTCTGTGCAGGGACAGGGAGGGGGAGCTGCCTGGGCCCTCCCAGGCTCAGCTCTGCCCGCTGCACCCCGTGTTTTCCCCCTGCTACTTTAGGATCCCCAAGCACCCTTGCTGAGCCACCGTGACCCCCAGCAACACAGCAGCTCCCGGCCCTGCCACCCTCTCTTCTCACCCAAGGCCAGCTCTGCCCCCAGCTCTCACCCAACCAGGGACAACTCTGTTCTCCCCATAGCCTCACACCCCCCCTCCTTAACCTCTGCAGGTGCCCTCTCAGCCTCCCCAGCTGCTGCAGAGCCTGTACCTGCCCGTAGGCCAGCACAGTGGCATTGTAGCCCTCGAAGCAGCCCTCGATGAGCTTCCCCATGCACGTCGTGTAGATCCGCTCCTGCCACGTGTCCAGGTCAAAGACAAAGTCATAGGTGAAGGCCTTGTCCTTCCCCAGCAGCACCTGGGGCTCCCCAGGTGTCACTGAGGTACAGATGTGACATCCTTCTATCTTCTCTTTGGGCAGCTGCGGACGGATCCTATGGGAAGAGAAGCAGGCTGAGGGCAGCCCAGTCTTGGGGGACACCAGTCTGGTCCTGAGGATGGCCCTGAGGATCACAGCCCATCCTGTGATCCATGTCCTAGAGTGTCTAGTCCAGCACAAGCAGAGGGAAAAGACTGCTCCCCACTGCTCTGCACTGGCACAGCCTCACCTTGAGTGCTGTGTGCAGTTTTGGGCATCACAGTGTAAGAAGAACATGAAGGAGTGTCCTGAGGGGGGGCATAAGAATGGTGAAGGGCCTTGAGGAATCATATGAGAAGCAGTTGAGGTCACTTGGCTTGTTCAGATTGACAAAAGCAGCCTGAGGTCAGAGCTTATCGAGGTCTGCAGCTTCCCCACAAGGAGCAGCTCTGATCTCTGTTCTCTGCAACCAGTGACAGGACCCAATGTAACAGATGGAGCTGTGCCAGGGGAGGGTTAGGTTGGATTAATTAGAAAAAGGTTCTTCCCCCAGAGGGTGCTGGGCACTGCCGAGTCTCCCCAGGGAATGGGCACAGCCCCAAAGCTGCCAGGGCTCCAGGAGTGTTTGGACAGTGCTCTCAGGCACAGAGTGGGATGGCTGGGGCGTCCTGCACCGGACCAGGAGTTGGAGTCAGTGAACCTTGTGGGTCCCTTCCAGCTCAGGGCATTCTACAACCCCTGCTGGAAACGTGGCTCTTGCAGGCAGGGGAGGGTCAGCACCCCTGCCTGTAGCACAGAGCAAACAGGGCAGGGATGCTTCAGCTCCTGCAGCCAGCCATAACCCTGACCTGTTTGTAGCTGAGAACAGAGGCTGACACATCCCAGAAGCACCACCAGACACCTCCAGGGACAAGGTGACAGGCAGGACACAGAGCTGGTGGCAACAGACAGCCTGCCCCTAGAACTGTCCCCAGACCAGCAGCCGGGCCAGGCACTGCCCTGGCTCACTCTCCCTGACACCCCTGGCAGGGCTGTGCACAGGCAGGGGCCGTGGCATCAAACCAGCCCCAGCAGGGTCAGGGGCAGCCACAGCACAGCCCCACTCGCTCCCGACCCAGACATCAAACCACAGCTACAAAGGCTTGAAGTGCAAAATGCAAAACCAAGACAAGACAGTCCTCCCCGTTTGAACCAAACCACCACCCAGCCCAAAAGCTGTGCCCAGCCTTGGACTCGCCGATGGGACCGGGACAGGCAAGGCTGTGCTGGCTCCTGGCTTGGGCAGAGAGCGTGACCCACCCATCGCATCCCACCCACCGCACTCGCTCCCTGCCTGAGGGCTGCGGAGCAGAGCGGACCTGCACAGACACTGCTCCTCTGCGGGGCTGCAACTCCGGCCGTGGAGGATGCACCGGCTGCAGGAAGCTGGGGGCTCCCAGGGGACTCATGGAGAAAGGAGTTTGGAGCCAAGCGCCATGCAAATAGCTCTCATTAGTGCTAATGACTGCACAGCTCCCGTCCCCGGGTACTCCATAAACACAGCTATTAATTCCTTCCAACCACATCCCTGGCAAGCCACACCGAGACCTGAGCAGCCGCTGTGTGGATTTGGGCTCAGAATCACGGAATCTCCTGAGCTGGAAGGGACCCATCAGGATCATCCAGTCCAGCTGCTGGCCCTGCACAGACACCCCAACAATCCCACCCTGGGCATCCCTGAGAGCACTGTCCAAGCACTCCTGGAGCCCTGGCAGCCTCGGGGCTGTGCCCATTCCCTGGGCAGCCTGGGCAGTGCCCAGCACCCTCTGGGGAAAGAACCTTTCCCTGATGCCAGCCTGCCCCTGCCCTGACAGAGCTTCACACATGAGTCTCTGCTCCTCACCCTCCCAGGAGCAAAGCCCAGGAGGGCCAAAGCCCTGGGCTGTGTTTGGGACACAGGGTGTCCCTGGCACAAGCACCCCTGCACCCCTCACCCCACGCAGCAGATGCATGGGAACTGCTCTGTGCCTCTGTGGATATATTTAGCTCAGCAGCCACAATAAAAAGCAGCTTCTGATGTGCTCAGTCCCAGACTTGTTCCTGTCGCCTTCCCAGGGTTCCACCCTCCTCCAGAAAAATTATCCCTGACTTTAATTACTTTTGGAGCAAGATGATGTGCTTCCCCCATCCCCACCCTAGACATGAACAGCAACTGCAGCCCCAGGGAATGGGCAGAGGAATGAACTGGAGCCACGATACTTTTGGATTTTTTTCCCTCTCAGGAAAAACAAGAGCAGGTTTTCACAGAAATATTTCTTTGTCTCTCCGCCCCTCCCAGGGAGTTAAATAACCTGCAAGGGGGGTTTGTAGCAGCATGAGCAGCAGTGTTAGAGGGGTGTGAGCACACGAATTTTCCACAAGGCAATTAGGAATCCACTCTGAACCTGGCCATGCTGGGCTGTTCCAGTATCCATACACCAACATCTGCCCCACTCCCATTCCCCAAACCTCACTGCCCAGCCAGCTCCAAGCACCCAAGAGCCCCATTCCTCACCCTGGCTCTCCCAGCCAGGGGACCTCTGGGGCTGGGGAAGACCCACGTGCCAGTCCCCAGTGTGCTCCCCCATGCCATCCTGCCCCAACTCCCCAGCACAAGAGATGCAGGAATCCCCCAGGAAGGTCCTGCTCTTCAGGCAATTGGCCAAGCATCACCCAGGGATGTCCCTGGGAGCTGCTGCCAGCTGGTGGACAAATACTACAGACTCCGCTGTGAGAGTGGGATGAGAGGAGTGAGAGGGCAAGGACAGGCACCAGCTGCCAAAACTCACATGGGAAAGCACAGAGACATCACAAAGCATCATGGGGATCTGACACAGCCACCAGGAGACATCTCAGAGGGTTTCTCTAGGCCAGGGCAGCTGCTCCTGCTGCTCCCCAGTGTCCAACTGCCCCAGCTCTCCTGCACCAGTGTTGCACCCCTGCCCTCTCAGGAATCCCACCAGGCTGGGACCTGGGCAACAGGAGACCCTGGCTGGGTTAGGGAGGTGTTCACATGTAGTTCCAAGTCATGCCCATGACACCTCCTCCAAACATAGAATCATGGAATTGCTTAGGTTGAAAGCACCCTCTAAGATCACCCAGTCCATCCACTCCCCCAGCACTGCCACGTTCACCACTAAACCATGTCCCCAAGTGCCACACCCACACATATTTTGTTCTCTCTCAGGGATGGTGATTCCACCACTGCCTTGGGCAGTCTGTGCCTATCAAGGAGGAAATTTTTCCTAATTCCAACCTAAACCTCCCCAGGACAACTTGAGGCCATTTCCTTTTATCCTGTCCCTTGCTCCCTGGGAGCAAAGCTCAACCCCACCCCAGCTGCCCCCTCCTGTCAGGAGCTGTGCAGAGCCAGAAGGGCCCCCTGAGCCTCCTTTTCTCCAGGCTGAGCCCCAGCCCAGCTCCCTCAGCTGCTCCTGGGGCTCCAGACCCTTCTCTAGCCCTGTTCCCTTCTCTGGATACGCTCCAGCCCCTCGATGCCTTTCTTGTGAGGGTTCCTCAGGATTGGAGGTGCCTCAGCAGTGCCCAGCTCTGGGATGGGCACTGCCCTGGTCCTGTGGCTTGTACAGGCCAAGTGCCATTTGCCTTCTTGTCCACCTGGGCACACCTGGGCTCATGAACAGCCACCACTGACCAGCATCCCCCAGATCCTTTCCTGCCAGCAGCTTTTCAGCCAAACATGCCAGTCCCCTGGAGTGCCAGCCCAGGCTCCACCCTGGGCCCTGTTCTCCACCCCGACTGGCAAAGCTGCACTCCAGTGCTTGCCATCCTCTGCCTGAGCTTCCCATGCTCCCCAACAGAGACAAGCAACTCTGGGGGCCATAAAGCCACCATGTGAGTGTGCTCTGGCACTCCTTGTCCCTGCCACTACCAAAAATGATCCTGGCCACATGCTGTCAGTTCAAGGGTCCAGAAGAACTGGGTGTGATGCTGTCAGGGTCAACCCTGTGAATAATGGAGATGCTCCCTCACCTTGCAGCCGACCTGCTCCACACCTGGTCATGAGCCACCAGCCCTGAGGACAGCTTGTGGCAACCAACGGGACCCACGGCAGAGCCAAACACATTGGGGTGCCCTGGCCTACAGGACTGGGAGCCCTGCTGCCCTCCTGTGAGCCCATGACACAGGCTCCTGTGGTTATGTGACAGGTAGCAACCTACCTGTTAAGTGGCAGCCCAAATTGAGCAGCAGGTCACCAGTGGGGTGCTGCCTTCCACCCTCCAGCTTGGCAGCAGTGACCTCAGCCCCAGCTCCCCCAACACTGGCACTGGTGACCCCCTCTGCCCAAAGTTGGCACAGGCAGGACACAGCCTGTCCTGAGGGCCAGCAGCTTGCTCAGTGCTCATTTCCCTCCTGCCCATGTGAGTACAGCAGCCTCAGCTCAGGCAGCACCCCAGGAAGGAAAAACCCAGCAGGACCACAGCCACAGCAACCACCAGCTCCCAGCAAAGGGACAGTGACAGGGACTGGAGAGCCAGGACAGGGCTGCACAGCCCAGCCAAACGCTCCTGCCAAGGAAACCTTCCCAGGCATGCAGTGCAGCAGGCAGGAGGTGGCTGGCTGAACACACAGGAGCAGGCAGGGGTGCAGCACATCCCTCCCCAGCCGGCAGCTCCTGCTGGGCAATGATGGGCGTCGCAGCAGGAGCCTGGTCCAGCGTCAGCATCCAGAGCCTCAGCACGAGCCAGGAGAGCTGCAGCCACAGGGACACACACAAAGGGGAGCTCGGCTGGAGCGTCTCCACTGCTCCCCTTCCCAGCCCTGCCAGGCTGGCAGGCTCTGAAAGCACTGTCTCCATGGCTGAGCTGCCAGGGAGACCGAGCATCTGGGAGGAGGGCGGGGAGCGGGTCCTGCAACCCGAGGGGCAGGAGCTGAGGCCCAGGAGCTCGGGCAGGCACAAAGGGGGAGCTGTTCTGCACTGCTGCCCTATGCCAGGTTCGGGGGAGTGGAGGAGGGGCTGCAGCCAAGAGCCAGGTGGGCACTGTGAGGCAGGGTCAGCCTGGGGGTCCCTGATCCCAGCAGGCACAGCCTCCCGGGAGGGATCTCCCCATCCCAGCATCTCAAGCCCTAAGAGAGGCAAGGGGATGTCAGGGCTGCTCACACCACTGACACCACCAGCCTCCTGTACTCCCAAGGGAGGCTCTCTCCTCACACAGGAAGGCACAGCTTGGCTGACATGGACTGCTAGGATCACATCCTCCTCACCCAACTGTCTCACTCCCTGTCTCCCAGCCCAGCACCATGGCAGCCCCAAGGGGCTCAGAGCATCCTTTGGCCTCCAGAACTCTGCCAAAGCCGTGGCAGCACACTTCCACAGCCCTCCAGCACAGAGCCAGAGCCATGACAGCCTCACCCTACCGAACTGCTGAGACAGAGCTGCCCTGCTGCAGGGGCAGAGGGACCCAGATCCATCACTCAGGATCACCCATGTCACACAGGGGCTGTTCCACCTCGCAGGGAGCCTGAGCACACACACCTTCCAACATTTCCCAGTGCTGTCAGGGCTGTAGGGCAGCTGCTCACAGATTGGGGGCTCACAAAGAGCTCCTGTCCCTTCATGACCTCTCTGCAAGCTCCCTACAAAGAGCTGTTCCTCTTCCCTCCCAAGGAGGCTGCCCAGCCAGGAAGGGCTGCTTGCCCAGGGAGCAGAGCCAGAGAGCTGGAGAGTGATGGGTGGAAGAGCTCCATGGGATTTTCCCTCTCTGTGCCAGGCCCCAGACACTCACAGCCACTACCTCCTGGAGAGGGGCAAGGCTGCCCACTGCCATGCTGCTGAGGCACTGCCCCTCACCCAGCCACAGCATCAGCCACCATGGGCTGGCAGAGCTGGAGCTGGCAGAGCCCACCAGGGGCACAGCCCAGCCCTGGGAGCCTGTCAGGACAGGTGGGCTGGGCAAGCCCGACAGCACCTGGCTCTTCTCCCCACACTGCCTGCACTTGTTCTGCTCTTGTCTCTGTTCCCACACCACCTGTGCTCACCCACTCCCCACATCATCTGCATTCACCCCATCTTCCCTCCCCACATGACCCTGCACTCACCCCACTCCCATCCCCATATTCCCTGTGCTTGCCCTGCTCCCATCCCCACTCCTGCCATGGCCCCACCTCTGCTCCCTGTGCCACCAGACCCCTCCAGCCTCGCCAGCCTCAGAGCTGCAGGAGCACCTGCACACAGCCCTGACCTGCACACAGCCAGAGCCTGACCTGCACACAGCCCTGACCTGCACACAGCCCAGAGCCCTGACCTGCACCACAGCCCTGACCTGCAACAGCCAGAGCCCTGACCAGCACACAGCCCAGAGCCCTGACCTGCACACAGCCCAGAGCCCTGACCAGCACACAGCCCAGAGCCCTGACCAGCACACAGCCCTGACCTGCACACAGCCCAGAGCCCTGACCTGCACAAGCCCTGACCTGCACACAGCCCAGAGCCTGACCTGCACAAGCCCAGCCTGCACAGAGCCCAGAGCCCTGACCTGCACAGACCCAGCACAGAGCCCTGACCTGCACAAGCCCTGACCGCACAGAGCCCTGACCTGCACAGAGCCCTGACCTGCACAGAGCCCTGACCTGCACAGAGCCCTAAGACCTGCACACAGCCCTGACCTGCACAGAGCCCTGACCTGCACATGCAAGCCCTGACCAGCACAGAGCCCTACCTGCACAGCCCGACCTGCACAAGCCTGACCTGCACATGCCAGCACAGGCCTGACCAGCACAGAGCCCTGACCTGCACAGAGCCCTGACCTGCACAGCCAGCCTCCAGACACTCAGCCGACTCACAGCCCAGGCCTGCACAAGCCCTGCCTAGAGCCTGACCAGCCAGAGCCCAGGCGACAGAGCCCACTCCAAGCCCCAGCCAGCTCGGCTCTCATCCTCTGCTTCACTCCCCTCTGCCCCAAGCCTGCCTCCATGCTTTGCTGCTGCCCTGGAATCCCACCAAGCAGCCCAGGTTGGCCAGGAGGAGCAGCTCTCACATCCTCCCATGCTCTCCCAGGACATCTCATGGGTCAGGGACAGCCCAGGCATCACAGACCCAGCAGGTGAGGTGGTGTGTGGGGCGCTCAGTTTGGCCAAGCAGCTCCCCAGGGCAGGATCAGAGCAAAGTGCTCCAGGTTTTCCCACATGTCCAGGCATGGATGGGGCTGCCCGCCCTCCCCAGTGGCTCCCCAGGCCCAGATCCCATAGGAGAATCTGCCATAGGAGGATGTCCCAGCCCCATTCTCCCTGAGCTTGGGGACCTGGGAGAGGGCTGGCTGCCAAGGGCTGCTTCTCTGCACACAGGTTGTATTGGACACAAACCAAGTTCAGCATTTAATTACCACGGCAGGGGAGCGGCTCAGCAATCAGACAAAATTGAATCAGGCTCCCGGGAGACTGCCAGGTCTGGTCAGCAAACAGTCCAATTAAGAGATATAGCCAGGCACCTCCCAGCAGCAGCAAGCCCAGCACAGAGCCCCCAGCACCAACTGTGCCCCAGTCCAGCCCTGCCAAGGCAGTGGGTGCCACAGCCAGCATGACTGGGTCAGCACTGGGGCCAGAGGGAGCTCCTGGGCAGCCTGGGGACACCCCTCAGAGCTGGGGTGCACCCAGAGGCCCACTGGGCCCAGCCCAAAGGGGAGACATGCCTCTACATCCATCCCCCTAGGAAAGCCACCCCAGTGCCACCCAGCCCCTGCAGGGCGAGCCCCGCTGCCTTGCACCCCAGAGCCCCCTGGGCTCCCCCTAATCCCACCACTCCAGACTTTCCCAGGCTTAAGGAAACCTTTAAATCAGGCCGTGGCAGGCACCATGTGCTGCTCATTAGCTCTGGCAGGAGCACGAGGCTGTGAGCTGCACCATCTGCTCCACGCTGGGACCATGGCAGGGCTGGGGGACACGCTGCCTGCACAGGCCAGCACCAGGCAGAGACCAGCAGGGCCCAGGGCATGCAGGGACCGTGCTCCTCAGCCTGGAGGGGAGCAGGAGCCAACCCAGTCTGGGATCTCCCTGGACTCCACCTTCACCCTGTAAGTGGCTGGCCTTCAGATCTGCCTGCATCAGCCCCAGGGGAGCACCAGCAGGATGTTTGCAAATAACAGACCTGGGAGTCTCCTGTAAAAGGGTGCAGTGTCACCAAACCCCGGGTGGGGTGGGTAACACACGTGTGACAACACACACGATGTGACACATGCCCCAGCTCCCCTCCAGCCATGCAGGAACAGCCCCAAAAACAGTGGCTCAGCAGCAGTATTGGCAATTAATAGGGAGTTAAAGGAAACCATCATTCACCAACAGACCCTGGGCCTGCAGGCCATCAGCCTGATCCTGCAAAGCACAGGAATCCCACAGGTCTGATGGAGACAGAAGGACACACCTCCCCACCCAACTCTGCACCCCAGTACCGAGGCTCCCATTTCCTCCAAACTCAGTGAATCACACCCACAGGATCTCCCCCTTTCCTGGGTGCCCCTGCAAGGTCCCCATGTCCCATCTCCACCCCAGCAGCACTATGGTGTGCCCATACTGGAGATAAGGCTTCCCTAGAGCCAGCGTGCTGAGAGCCTCCCAGTGCACTCCAGTTGCCACTGGGGAAACAACAACCTGACCTTGGCAGAAGATTCTGCAGCCCCAGAGCCCACCAGGAACACCAGAGCAGACTTGCCCACAAGACACAGGAGCAGGTGGCACAAAAGAGGTGCCTCTCCAGCCCCTCCCCAAAATACAAATAAATGCCAAGCCCTTGGCCAGCAGGATGGGGGATGCTGTGAATTTACCCAGGAGCAAACCCAGTCCCTCACCTGGGGAACAGGGAACATTTTCACCCAGTGTCTCCCTCACGCAGGTGCAGCCTGAAATAAGGGATGAGACCATAGAGACATGGACCTCTGCTGTGCAGAGACCACAGCACAGGGACCCAGAGACCCTCCCTGTCCCCCAGCTGGAGGGGCTGGGTTGTGCTTTCCAGCCAGGCAACACTGGGCTGGGGAACTCAGTGCTTGAAGGCCAGGGGAAGAGGAGGAGCAGGAGTTCAGCATCCCTGCCAGCATCGGCCGGCATCCCAGACCAGAGCAGGGATGGAGACATCTCACTCTGCCAAAGTCAGGTGTGGGCAGTGGGCAGGGAGGTGTCCACAGCCCCACGGGCAGCTGGACCCCAGGACAGAGGAGCCTGGCACCAGGCTCCACTACTGCAAGCTGTGACAAGGAATCTTTCCCACCCATGTCAGGCTCCAAGGAGCTGCAGAGCGGGGAAAGGGATTGCACTGGAATCCCCACATCCTCGGACTCAGCTCTGAGTACTCCCCTGGAAATGGGGTAATGACTGTGTGGCATCCATATGGAGAGGGCAGAGGGGCAGCCTGAGCAAGATGGGGCAGCCTGCACCCCACAGCAGAGCAGTGCCAGGGGGACACGAGCACCAGGGCAGCACTGCACTGGCTCCTGTTCTGCCCAGAGAGGGAGAGGGTGGCAGGCAGGTGCCAGTCACTGTCCCTTCCACCAAGCCAAGGCAAAACCCACCAACAACTGACCAGGGTGCAGAGGCACCCTCTGCAGACTGATCTCCTGCAGCAGATCCCAGCGGCAGCTGCCCTCGCAATCCACCACATCCCAAATCTGCCGGCTGTTTAACCAGTGGCATGGAGTGTTTTGACAGCCTCCAGCAGGAAATAGCCCTGTGGGACCACCGGGGCCAGCCCCCACCGCCAGCAGGAGCAGCAGCGCAGCCACTGGCCAGGGCTGGCTGTGTGATTCTCACTGGGCTCACAGAGGATATCGCCTTCCCTCCCCCGGGGCCAGGAGCCATGTTTCTGACAGCTTTGTTTGGGGCTTCATCCGCAATTTTCTCCTGCCTCCAATTTCACTGCTGAGGCAGCAGCTGGCTCCGTCTGACTGATCCTTGGGAGGCCCTGTCGTCCCGAGCTCCTGAGGCTCCCGGGGGTCGGGGGAGCCCTGCCCGTGGGTGCTGTGTGCGGGCTCCGCCGCCCTCCTCCCGCCGCTCGCCGCGGGCGCATCCGGCGGGGCCGCGGGTGCAGCCCCGCTCCCCTCGCACCCTCCCCGTCCCCGTGCCAACATTTCCGCTGTAAGGGCCGACTGAGCGCCTGACTGAAGGCAGGCACGGAGCCCCCTGCACCCACACAGCGGGGCTCGGCGCTGCCCCAGAGCCCAGCGTGGTCCCAACATCCCCACAGGTCGGCAGCCCCTGTCCCGCTGCTCTGGGACACGCAGCCCCCGAGCCACAGCGGAGCTGGGAGCGCTCAGCCCGGCAGCAAAGCAGCCCCAGGCCGAGGCAGGGGCCCTGTGCCACGGCTGAGTTGCCCTCAGTAGGTGCAAAGGGTGGCGAGAAAGGCGCTGTGTGCACACAGCAGTGGATTGCCAGCCCAGCACCCTGAGGATACAGCAGCCTCCCGAGAGCTTCTCTTCCGGGGATCGGGGCTGCCCCCGACCCTGCAGACGGGAGATAGAGCACCCAGGGCTGTGCCAGCACCCCAGGGCTGTGCCCAAACACCAGGGCGGGCTGTGCCCTCCCCCGTTCCCCTCCCCCTCCAGGAGACAGTCACAGCCCATGCCTTGGGGTGGAATCGATTGCCTTATCTCTCCCTGCGTGGCCCTGTAACAGCTGAGCAAAGCCAGGCCAACAGCAGCCAAAGCTGGCAGGAGTCAGTGCCCCCCAGGATCACAGCAAAGGGCTCCAAGCAGCAGCAGCAGCAGGGGATGGTGGGCAGCAGAAACCAGGGCTGTACCCTCCCTCTCCCCACCGGGGCCCTCGGGCAGCACGGTCAGTGGCACAAATTGGGTTCACACCACCTTTCCAGCTGGACCCAAATCCACCCAGAAGAGCTAGTGTGGAAGGGCTACAACTTCACCTCCTCGGTGACTGACCCCAGCTGGTTCCAGACACTTTGGATTCACAGAAAGCATCCCAACAGGCAGAGAGCCCCAGCCATGTGGCAGCAGAGATGCCAGGACGCTGGCAGGGCTGGAGCTCAGCTGATCCCACCACCAGCTCAGTCACTCGGCTGGAACAGCCCCAGGGTCTGCGATGATGAGGGCAGGGGGCATTCCGAGCAGGAGCTGAGTCACTCCCGAGGCACCAGCCAGCCACGGGCCATTGGTGTGGACCACGGAGCATCTCAGCAGGAGCTCCACGAGAGCAGCAGAGCACTGGAGGTTGCTGAGTTTAAATAAACTTGAAATACGACTCAACTTCCTTCCCCAATTTCACAAGCTCCGTTTCCTGCGTCTCCTCAGCAGGCCAGGCATGCTCAGTGCCATGGGCAGCTCTGGCACAGGCGATGCCACTCTCAATAAATGAGCCAGCAGATTTGGAGGTGCCCTCAGGGAGCAGCTCTGCCGCCAGCCAGGCCACTCCAGCCTCCAGCCAAGGAGTTTAATGGCTTCGGGGGTCAATACGTGCCATCAGCCCTTCCTGACACTGCAAAACCACCGGGCTGAGCTCGGCTTCCTGCAGCCAGCACAGCGAGTCCCACTCCCTGCTTGCTGCATGCAGGAGCTGGCAGCACCAGCCTGCCTCCTTGGAGGGGCTGTGGGGAGAGGGGCTGCTGAGCCTCAAGGTACAAGCCTCCAATTTCTGTCCCGAGCCTGAAATCAAGGCCGTGCTCCTAGAGAGAGGGCAGGAGTGGGGAGCTGCTGCACGGCTGCGTTGCAGCCACCCGTTTGAAGGTCACCTACAAGAAGGAAGCAGCGGCTGCTGTCTGAGGAGGACTGGCCCCCAGCAATGCTCGGCACCATGGTGGCAGGAGGCAGTTTCCAGCCCAGCCCACTCCCTAGGCATGCAGCACAGCCTGCCTGCAGCCACAGCTCGGCCCTGCCGGCCCTCCCCGCCCCGGGGGACACCAGGCACACTCCGGGCTAGGGAGCAAGCAAAGGCAGACCCTGCTGGCAGGGAGGGCGAGGGCCAGGGCAGCATCCAGCCCTGCCCTTGCAGACACTGCAGGGCTGAGCTGCAGGTACACGGTACAGGAACAAATCAGCCCCTGGGCCAGGAGGAGCTGCTGGGCCTGCATTTCATTCTGCTGACAGCAGCACTGCTGCAGGTACCAGCCATTTCCCTCCCTGCACGTGGAAAGCCTCAAGGATGTCCCTGCACCACAACTGGTGGCTCAGCACCCGGGTTCTTTGGAGCCCAGTGCAGATGGGGCAGATGGGGTCTCGAGGAGAAGCCTGTGAGGCTGACAGTGAAACACCACAGCATCTCTCCCACCTTGTTCTGCCACACCAAGACAACCAGGAGGAACTGGGATGCACAGATCCAGCACCTCTGTTCAACTATCCCTACTCCTCCCACCCCAAGGGCTCTGTGGGACACAGAGATGGGTCCTGATGGCTGTGGCACCTCTTGACATCAGCTGGATAATCCCCAGCTGTTTGACCCCAGCAGACAGCAGCACGTTCCACCAACACCACCATCACTTCCCAGTGTCCTTGGCCCTTCCCCAGTCCCACCTCCCTCCCACCAGCAGCACAGACACAGAGACCCCAAAGAGAGACACAGAGACCCCAAAGAAACAGCACAGCTGGCCTATTCATGTTATTATCAAGGGACAAAAGGGGAGCTTTGATCCATGTCCTGCTGCATCCCAGAAACATTCAATCTCCTCTGTGTTCTGATGGCTGAGAGAGGTGGGATCTGGGGCAGGTTTACTTCAAGGGTCTTAGAGAATCCTGCAGCCCGGCTGCTCCACCAGCAGGGTGTCACCATCACTGACAAAGGAAAACCTCGCTCTGCTCCAAGTCCAGGACAGGAGGGGACCCAGACCCAGCCCCCCAGGGCTGCTGTGGCAGAAAAGGTGGGTGACCTGCAGGGAGAGCAGTTCAGCCACTTGCACACTCAGCTCAGCATCAGAGCCACCTTCCTGCACGGCGCCGCAACCTGAAGGCTTTGTTTTGCAGCCTCCTCGCTCCCAGCCCTGCTCCTTTGTCCTCCCGACTCACCTCCAGCACCACATCCCCCCATCTGCCCAGCTCCCACCAGCGGCACTGAGTGGGATGTCGGCTCAGTCCCTCAAGGAAGGGGTGCAGCAGGGTTGGACCTCTCCCCCCTCCCTGGTTCCTCACCATGACGGCTCCAGCCCCACTGCAATGCTGCATTCCCGTCACCTCCCCGCTGCCGTCCCCTACCCCAGCTCCAGCCAGCCCAGGACCGCACTGCTGGAAGGGACCTGAGGGATTAGGAGAGCCCGGCAGAAAGGACTCCACAGCCCCATGCCGCGGGGCACCCACCCCATCTCCGGGATGATGTTAAAAGGCATCATCTCGAGAGAAATGCAGGATGGAGACGGCAAGAGTCTGGCCAGGAGGAAATCTCCACTCCCACGGTCGGAATTAACTCGGTTCCCGGGTCAGTGTCCTGGCACGGACACTCTCCCTTGGCACAGCCCTCTCTGCCCCAGTGCAGCCACCCCAGCAGCAACCGCAGCAGGGGCTGCCGTCACTCCTGCAGCTCCCCATCCTTCATAGCCAAAGCCTGGCCTCGACCCTCGGCCTCTCGATAGGAGAATGGCAAAAAAATCCCCCCGGCTGCTACCAGGGCGAGCAGGACGGAGGGTCGGGGGGAGCCGGGGGTGTCGCGGTGCACACACACACGCGTGCACACGCACACAGCCCTGCACATCCGCGGGCACACGCACACCGCCCCACACCCACCCGCTCTCCCTCCATCACTGCCGCTGCACCAGCAGCATCTTTTGTGCTCCCGCTCCGACCAGGCAGGGCGCGGGCAGTGCCCTCCGAGCCCCGGCACAGCCCCGCAGCCCCCAGCCCGAGCCGGCGGGGGCACAGCGAGGGGAGGCACGGCCTGGCCGGCCGGGCGGGACGGGCTGCTGTCCGGCTCCCCGGGGTCCGATCCGCTCCCACACCACGGGCCCGGCAGAGGCGAGTGCCCCGGCATGGGCACGGGGCGAGCGGGGCCGGCCGGTCCCGTCCCTCGCCTGGCGGCGGCTCCGGCCGCGACAAGGTCCCGGGCCGGGCAGGGTCCCGCGCTGCCCCCCCCGTGGGACTGAGATCCCCTCTTTCCGCGGGGACTGCCTCCTCCCGAGGAGCAGGCAGCGGCGGAGCCCCGCCGCCGCGCACTGGCCCCGGCATGGCGCTCACAAAGCCGAGGGTGACACAGGGGCTGCCCCCCGTTCCCGCGGGGCTCGGCCTCGCCCGGCACACGCCCCCCGAGCTCCCGCAGCCCCGCGAGCCCCGGCGGGCTCCGAGGCCGCCAGCAGCTCCTCTGCGAGGTGCGGGTCTGCAGGCGCATTGTTCCCAGCACAAAGGACACCGAGATACCGCATCGCTTCCCACCACCCAGCGGGGGGGCGGGCAGGGAGCCCCCACAATCCCGGCATCCTGGTGACACTTCGGACGGCCAAACCCACCCGCGCAGCAGCCGGGGAACTGCCCAAGCTGGGCGCCCGGCGGCTCCGCAGGTGGAGGAGCCGGGGGTCCCGGGGGATGGCGGGCGGAGGGGGCGGGCGGAGGGAAGGCAGTGCCGGGCTGGCGGCGCGGGAGCCGGTGGGGAGAGGGGGGAGACATCCCGGAACGGTGGGGAGCGGGGGTGGGGAGCAGAGCGGCGGGGGCGTGGGGGTGCGGCAGAGACCGGCCCGGCGGGGTCTCACTGCCCCGGAGGGGGGTTCAGAGGCGAGCGGGCACCCACCAACCCCCGCCTCGCACCCGCAGCTGCAGCGCCCGCCCCGCCTTTCGGCATCGGTGCCGGGCGCACCGAGCTCCGCGCGGCCCCCGGGACGCAGAGCCCTCCGCCGCGGGGAGCCCCGATCCCCGCACTCACCTCACGGCCACCTTCACGCAGCTGTCCGGGGCCGCCATGGCCCCGCGCCGGCACCGCGGCCGCCGCTGCCCCGGAGCATCCGCGGGGCCGGAGGGCGGGGGCCGCGCCGGGGCGGGGCCGGGCCAGGTGCGGGGCGGGGCCGGGAGGGGACACGCCCACCGGGCCGGCCCGCGAACACGCGGCGGAGCGCGGGATCCCGCACGGATACACGGACACAGGGACAGACGGACAGGGACACAGGGACACGGACACACGGACACACGGACAGGGACACAGGGACACGGACACACGGACACAGGGACAGACGGACAGGGACACACGGACACAGGGACACGGACACAGGCGCACGGACAGGGACACAGGGACACGGACACAGGCGCACGGACAGGGACACAGGGACACGGGCACACGGACACAAGGACAGACGGACAGGGACACAGGGACACAGACACACGGACACAGGCACACGGACAGGGACACAGGGACACGGACACAAGGACACAGTGACAGACGGACAGGGACAGGGACACAGGGACACGGACACACGGACACAGGCACACGGACACAGGGACAGATGGACAGGGACACAGGGACCCGGAAACACGGACACAGGGACAGATGGACAGCGAGAGGGACACATGGACACACAGAGACAGGGACACAGGGACAGGGACACACGGACACAGGGACAGGGACACAGGGACAAGGACACGGACACACGGACACACGGACAGACGGACAGGGACACAGGGACACAGACACACGGACACAGGGACAGACGGACAGGGACACAGGGACACGGACACACGGACACAGGGACACGGACACACGGACACAGGGACAGACGGACAGGGAGAGGGACACAGGGACACGGACACACGGACACAGGCACACGAACAGGGACACACGGACACAGGGACACGGACACAGGGACAGATGGACAGGGACACAGGGACACGGACACACGGACACAGAGACACGGACAGGGACACACGGACACACGGACACCGGGACAGACGGACAGGGACACAGGGACACGGACACAGGGACAGACGGACAGGGACACAGGGACACGGACACACGGACACAGAGACACGGACAGGGACACACGGACACAGGGACAGGGACACAGGGACACAGGGACACAGGGACACGGACACAGGGACACGGACACACGGACACAGGGACAGACGGACAGGGAGAGGGACACACGGACACACAGAGACAGGGACACAGGGACAGGGACACACGGACACAGGGACAGGGACACACGGACACAGGGACAGGGACACAGGGACAAGGACACGGACACACGGACAGACGGACAGGGACACAGACACACGGACACAGGGACAGACGGACAGGGACACAGGGACACGGACACACGGACACAGGGACAGACGGACAGGGAGAGGGACACAGGGACACGGACACACGGACACAGGCACACGGACAGGGACACACGGACACAGGGACACGGACAGGGACACACGGACACAGGGACACGGACACAGGGACAGATGGACAGGGACACAGGGACACGGACACACGGACACAGGGACACGGACACAGGGACAGACGGACAGGGAGAGGGACACACGGACACACAGAGACAGGGACACAGGGACAGGGACACACGGACACAGGGACAGGGACACAGGGACAAGGACACGGACACACGGACAGACGGACAGGGACACAGGGACACAGACACACGGACACAGGGACAGACGGACAGGGACACAGGGACACGGACACACGGACACAGGGACAGACGGACAGGGAGAGGGACACAGGGACACGGACACACGGACACAGGCACACGGACAGGGACACACGGACACAGGGACACGGACAGGGACACACGGACACAGGGACACGGACACAGGGACAGATGGACAGGGACACAGGGACACGGACACACGGACACAGAGACACGGACAGGGACACACGGACACACGGACACCGGGACAGACGGACAGGGACACAGGGACACTGACACAGGGACAGACGGACAGGGACACAGGGACACGGACACACGGACACAGAGACACGGACAGGGACACACGGACACAGGGACAGGGACACAGGGACAAGGACACGGACACAGGGACAGACGGACAGGGACACAGGGACAAGGACACGGACACACGGACACAGGCACACGGACAGGGACACAGGGACACGGACACACGGACACAGGGACAGACGGACAGGGACACAGGGACAAGGACACGGACACACGGACACAGCTGCTCTCACGGCCGTTCACACTCTCTGCCCCCGCTGCTCCCCCGGGGCCGTGCCCGCGCCTCTCCGGCCGGGCCGAGCCCCTCGCCCCGCACCGCACGGCGTCCCCACACGGCTGCCATCGCTCCCGCACCGCCTCGGCTCCGCTGGATCCCAAACCCGCTGTGGCCACGGAGCAGCAGGACACAAAGCAGGGCAGGGCTGAGCTCAGTGCTCCTGACAGAGCCACTGGGACTGGGCTCTGGCAACCCTGTGAGCTGTGGTGAGAGGCTGTCCTGAGAGGACATGGCATGACAGGATGGTGTCCAGGTGCCAGCACAGCTCCCGGCGTGCACAGTCCCTGCTGCAGGGCTGGGTGGGCAGCAGAGGACAGTGCCCACCGAGCCGTGCCCGCAGGGCCGCTGGCTCCATCCTGGAGCTGGTCTTGGGAGGCTGGTGAGGGAGACATTCAGAAGCCATCAGAGAGCAGGACTGGAGACAGGCAGGCACTGGGTAGCTGATGGAGTCTGTTGTGGCTTTCCTGGGTTGCATTCACCTTGCTGGGGCTGATGGCAGCCGGGCACAGACAGGCCCTGGCTCTGCAAAGAAAACATCTTCCAGCAAGGGGACTCCCAGCTCTTCAGGCTGGTGTCAATGTCAGGGCAAACAGCAGTGGAGCAGGAGGGCAGACTGAGGCACTCAGAGGTTTCTTTTGAGGAGCCCAGGCTGTATTCTGGCAGAGGGATAGCCAGGACACGCCAGCACTGGTGGCTAACAGCTGGTGGCAGATGGATGGAGAGGCAATGCTGTGCCCAGCACAGAGTCCAGCACCTGCCCTCTGCTCTGCAGTCTGGGTCCCTTCACCTCTCCACTCGTGTTTGCTCCTCCCAAGGTGCCAGGACCACAGGCTGTGCACACAGAGGACTCTGCATCCTGCAGGAGCTCCTCAGGTCTGCTGGGATGGGTAAGTCCCAGGACACTGAATGCTGGTACAAAATCATGGGGATGAGCAGGATGTGGCCTGTCTGTCTTCCTGCAAGGATGTGAGGAATTGGAATTCCTCTTTCTTTGTCCTGTGTTTGCAAGGACACCTGGTGCACGGTGCAGTTCCCACCCTGGGCTGCTGGTTTTCCTGAGGCTGGACTCTTCCCCACTGAAGCTGCAGGCAGAGAGGGGCAGTGACTGTGCCATGGTGTTCTCTTCCTACTCTCACCCACATGCCAGCTGTACCACAAATCACATCTGTCCCCCAGTTCAGCTTAAGAAAGACAGACCACACACACCTCGGATGGAGCAAACCATGCCCTGTGCAGCCCCAGACTGCAGGAGAGGGTGCAGAGGCCCCACCACAGTGGTATTGTCCCCACCATAGTGTCACCCTTTATGTTCCAGTGACCACCCACGTGTCTTGGCAAGTGACACATGCAATCCTGCATCTTCTTAAACCCACCATAACTTGTCCTTTTATCCCCTGGCACAGCAGCTGCCAGAGCAGAACTGCCAGCCCCTGTGCACCCCCACCAGAAGCTGTGTGTGTGAGGGTGGGAGTGTGAAGGGGTGCAGGCCCTGCCCCAGGGCAAAGCAGCAAGAGGAAGGGATGCAGCAGTTGCCCCCACACCATCCATCCCTGCTGGCTGCATGCTGTGGGGGAAGCTGCACTGCCACGGGCAGGCACCAGACTGGTTCTGGTGCTCAGGCTGCAGCTGGAACCCAGGCAGTTCCCTAGACTGAGTTAATAAAAGCCATGCTGGGGAGCAGGCTGGCTCATTGATCTGCTCCTCCCCTGGGACCCATCCACTCTCTGCATTTTAATATATATTAGGTGATCAAGAGCCCCCAGCTCCCAGTTAGGCTGGGCCCATCAGGAGCCAGATCCCACTGAGAAGCTGGGCTGGGAGATGGGGCTGCCCCAGTGCTCAGCTCCCAGAGCCCATGGGGGCTCCCTGGGCAGCCCAGAGAGGAACAGCCTCGGCTGCTGCCCAGCACCAGCATAGGCAGTGCTGGCGGCACTGCAGGAACAGCTCCACACGCTCCTGGCCCATCCCCACAGAGCTGTGGGATGGATGTCATGGGCTGAATGAGACCTTCCCAGGAACTGGGATGGATGCTGACCCCAAGAGCACAGTGTGGAGACAGTGGAAGGGGCAGAAATGACATCACAGGGTCCAAGTCTCCTGTTAGCAGCCCAGCTGCTGCCCTGGCCGGAACATGCTTTCACAGCTCTGCCCCATCCCCAGTTTCACACACACCTGGGACAGGGAGCCAAGAAAGCCCCAGGCCCCATTTTGCTGCCCAGCCCCTGGCACATCTCCTCCCCACAGGCCAGATGTGGCTGCAGGCTCCAGCAGAGACATGAGGATGCAGGGTCCAGCTGCTGAGACATCAGGAGATCCCCAGAGCTTGGCAACCTCAAAATGACTGCACGTGGAGGGTGCCAGCTCTGGTTACAGGTGGTCTTGCATTTGCAACCCCCTCCACTGGCTGTGCAAGCAGGGTGGCAGAGGAAGGAGGGGAGGAGCATCCACAGTCACACAGCAGGAACACTTTAATGACCTGTCCAGCTCTTGCAGGACCCCGCTGGAACAGCATTGTCCTGTTCTCCACCAGCATCCCAGAGACCTGTCCCAAAAGTCCCGTAGCTGGCCAGAGTACCTCAGGCCCACAGGCAGAAGCAGGAACAGTGTGGGTCTGCTCCAGCACCCCCTGTGACAGACAGGACCCTGGGCTGCTGCAGTGGGCAGCTCACAGGCGAGTGGCAGCGATGGTCTTTTGGGAGGGGAGCCCTGGGGATCTGCCTGGTGGCACAACTGAGGTGTCCAGTGGGGCAGAGCCAGTTTTTGTGCCCTGCAGTGCTTCTCTTCCCTTTAGCAGGTCCACAGCTGCTTTCTCCACTTCATCCATCTCCAGCTGGCTGCTGGCTGCCATCTCGTCCCTGGTCACTGCTACGAACGATGGGTCACGGGCCAGAGCCCCGAGGCCTCCAGAGATCAGAGCCTGTGCAGGGATGAGAGCACAGCCTGGCTGCTCAGCCTGGGGAGCTGCCCTGGCTACAGGCTCCCACCCACCCACCCTCTTCTCCTCCCTTCTGCCCTCCCTGCTGCCACATACCTGCTGCTCACCCTTGTGGCTAAGCTTTGCCCCCCAGTCTCCCATCCTAGCATAGGCATGGGATCCCCAGAATTTCCTGACACCCCTGCTGTTCCCTCTGCCAGGCTCTGCCCTTGCCTTACCTCCTGAATGAGGAAGGTGATGGCTGGGGTGGAGGATGTTCCTGGCTCACTGGTTTCTCTCTGATGGAACCTTGAGCTGGATGCTGTTCCTGTCACAGTGCCATCCTCTGTGGGCAGCTGGGTGAGAGTAGCACAGAGCTGTAACATGTGCTGGGACAGTTCCCAGGGGAGACCTCTCCCATGGTAGTGTGGGGGCTGCAGGTTCTGTCCCCTGTGCCTGGACAGGCAATGCCATCCTGCTGGAGCTCCTGGGTCCAGGGCACCCCAAATGGGACCAGCCATGTGAGCAGAGAGCTGGGATCCAGCCCTGGCTCCCTGCCCTGGCACGTGCCAGGCATGAGGCACTGTGGCCAGCAAAGGGCAGCAAAGGGAGCATGGGGGCAAATCTGATGCACCCCTTCTGCCTGCCCTGGCCCTGGAGGCAGATGGGGAGCCAGAGGAATGTGCTTCCAGCTGTTCCAGCTTCAAGGAGCTCCCCATGACTGCTACAGCAGCAGGGTGGGAACCCAGCTCCATCTCCAGGCTGACCCAAGAGAAAAGCTCCAGCAAGGCTGGAGTCACCCCTTGAGACCTGGAGAGTGGCTCCTTCCCAGCACACCTTTCCAGGATGGGAGCTTCACCTGTGCCCCCACATTACATGTCTCTGGACATGCACTGCCCCTTTTACCTGCTGGGACAGGAGTGGCCCTGGTGATGAGGGACTCCCAGAGGTGGCCCCTGGCCTCCTGCCCAGCCTCTCCATGGGTATGGGGCGGTTGTGCTCTGTGGGAGGGAAAGGTTGGGACATCAGATGGGTGCAAGAGCAAGGACACCACTGCCAAACAGAGATGGGCTCGCTAGACTGGGGGAAACCAAGGATTCAGGAGTTCAGCAGCACCCAAAATCCCTTTTTAAGGAAATGAACATGGTCTTGTGGTCCTGCTGCCCTGGGATGGCCAGTGCTGCCCCAACCTGAGGCACAGTCTCTACGTTTCATCACCTCAAAGGGTAGGAGGGAGAAGGGTCTCCTGGAGCTTTCCAGAGAGATCCTGCTGTGCTCAGTGCTCTCAGCAAACCTCCAACTTACTGGGGCCTGCATCTCCTCTTTCCACCCACCACCATCAGACCCTTCCCCCTGCCCTGGCTCCTGGGCTGGTCCCAGTCCCCAGAAGAACAGCAAAGCCCAGACTCACCCACGCTGGGCGCCTGCGTGCTGCTGGTACCGTCTTCCTCAGCACCTCATCCTCATACTGCACCCTGGCAAAGGCAGGCAGTGGGTCAGCATGACTGGGGACCACACACTGAGCCCAGCTCCACCTGGGGGTACAGCCCTCCCCACCTGCCCCAGCCCGGGGGGACAGACCTGCAGGGACAACCGGAATGGACCCCAAGAAGCAGGACTAAATACTTCCTCTTACTCTGGTAAATTTTGTCCCTTCTACTTGTGCCCAGGCACCTGCTGGTGGCCCCAACCTGGGCCTTGGTCCTCAGAGTTTGGCAGGTGAGGGGGAGGGAAGATTCCTGCAATCCCTGGCGCCCTGCTGTCCACCTCCATCCTCATGGCACTGACAAAGCTGAGGTGAAGGAGTGATGGGTTGGGAGCCCTGGGTAGGCCAGGGTGCAGCCAGCTGCCAGGACAGCCCCAGGGCACCAGCCCCAGGGTCAGCCAGCTGCCAGGACAGCTCCAGGGCACCAGCCCCAGGGTCAGCCAGCTGCCAGGACAGCTCCAGGGCACCAGCCCCAGGGTCAGCCAGCTGCCAGGACAGCTCCAGGGCACCAGCCCCAGGGTCAGCCAGCTGCCAGGACAGCCCCAGGGCACCAGCCCCAGGGTCAGCCAGCTGCCAGGACAGCCCCAGGGCACCAGCCCCAGGGTCAGCCAGCTGCCAGGACAGCTCCAGGGCACCAGCCCCAGGGTCAGCCAGCTGCCAGGACAGCCCCAGGGCACCAGCCCCAGGGTCAGCCAGCGGCCAGGACAGCCCCAGGGCACCAGCCCCAGGGTCAGCCAGCTGCCAGGACAGCCCCAGGGCACCAGCCCCAGGGTCAGCCAGCTGCCAGGACAGCCCCAGGGCACCAGCCCCAGGGTCAGCCAGCTGCCAGGACCCCCAGCTCTGCCCTCCTTGCCTGCACAGCAAGGCTGACTGCCCTTACCCCTCCAGCCAGCTGCTGCTGTTGGCGTTGTTGATGTTGGTGTTGCCTTCCTGAGGGAAGTCATCAAGGAACACGGGAGAGTCGAGGTCCTCACTGCCCACCTCAGTGAACTGCAGGGGCCTCTGGCTGGCCACCTGGGGCTGCAGTGGGCTGCTGGGCTCCATGAAGCTGTCCACCTGGCCAAACAAGCCACCTGTCCTCTGCAACCAACAGGGAGGGCATCAGGAGAAGCCTGGAGCTCCAGACTGCTCTGGGGTCACTCCCATGTCAGAACAGTGACTGCTCTGCTCAGGCCTTGCAGCCCACACAGCCCCAAAAGCCTCACTGCCCACGCTGGGAAACTGAGGCACTGAGGATTGATGGCCATGCAGCAGCACTGGGATAAGCCAGCCCATGGCAATTCCTGTCACCTCTGGAACAGCCTGAGGTGGTGGCACCTCTGCACACAGAAGGAGGTGCGACTCTGCACCCCCACAGCTGCCCAGGCTGTGTCTGAGGCTCCCAGGGAGCAGGAAGTGAATCAGTTCCTGTGACAGCAGAGCTATCCCACCTCAGCCTGGCAGAAGGTGTGAGTGGGAACCTCCAAACCAGCAGGTAAATATCTAGCACAGCCCTGCCAGGCATGTGGGCTGTGTTCTTTCACAGAGGGGAAACCGAGGCAGAGAGCAGCTTGCCCAAGATGACACCGCCAGGATGTCCTGATGCTCACAGAAAGGAAAGAAGTGCTGATCATCCTTGTGGCACACACCCTGCAGACTGTCCCCCAGTCCTAAGCTGACCCACCACCACCACCACTCTGAAACCAGGGCTGGCTAGGACCACCAAACTGTGTTGTGCCCTGAGGGCTGAACTCACCCTGTATATCCCTTCCTCCATGGCAGCCTCCACCATGGCTCTTTCCAGCTCCTCCTCTGCAGTCAAGTCCCCAGAAATGGCCCGATGGATTTCGGGAGCAGCTTCTTCCTCAATGCTCCTCAGCCCAGCCTGGAGGGGACAGCAAGGCAGGGCTGGTGTGGCCGTGCCCCAGCACCCCTCACCTTGGTCTCTGGAGAGGGAAAGGTGATGAGGCACACCCAGGACAGGCCATGGGGCACACCCTGCAGCTGGCTGGCTCTGTGCTTGCTGACACTGCTCCTGAGCTCCTGCTGTCCCACAGCTGTCCCACAGTTTCTGGGATCATGCTGTCCCACAAACGGAATGCCAGGGGCAGCCTGATTGAAGGGTAGGGCTGGTGACAGCCAAGGGCAGGCTGGGACTCTGTCCCTGATCTGGGACCTGACTCTTTTCCTTGCTTTGCACCTTTGGGGGCTGGTCTTTTATCTCTACAGGTGTTTTCCGCCCTACAGAGTCAGGAGAGGCTTAGGGAGATCCCAGCCTTCTGGCCTGGCACAGAAATCCTCTGCCAGCACCTCTCTGGCCTGCTGTGCAGGCCTCTCTGGCTGCAGTGGTCTCACTCAAAGTAAGCCACGTTGATCCCCCCACCCTCAGGGCTGAGAGAACACAGAGAACACCAGGCACATGGAGATGGAGCTACCCTGTCACTGCTGAGGGGAGAAGAGGGAGAAGGCTCTGGGATTGGAGCAGAGCAGGTGGGTAAGGGCTTGAATGAGCAGCACTTGGCACAGACAATGATCTGTGGTGGGAGTTTCCAGGTCTTAAAACTACTTGGTGAGGTGCCAGATCCTGCCAAGCCCTCTTGACAACTGGAGTCAGTGGAGCAGATTCAAAGCCCTCCTTTGCTTTCTGAGTCACCTTCACCCTGGACAGCAAGGTCACAGTGGTCACAGGACCCATGGCCAGTTCTGAGCTGGTTTACTCAGGGCACCTCACTTCCAGAGGCTGGAGGCACAGGGGTCCCTGCAGCTCTCTGAGTGACCCCCAACTTCTCCAGGCTGGGGGAAGCCTCTTGCCTGACCTGCAGAATGCCCTGCCTGCTTCCAGGAAGAATCTCCCCTCCAGCACCACCCCCACACCAACCTGGATCTCCACAGGGTTTTTCTTGGGCCGGTACCCGTAATATTCCTCCTGGCGCTTCATGAACTTCCTGAAATGTTCTTGGATCAGGAAAGTAGCATAGAATTTGCCCACTGTCACCTCATCATCTGCAGGGAGGAAAGAACATGATGATTCTGCCAGTCACAGGATCCCAAGTGGGTGGAGCAGTGAGACCCTGACCAGGAGCTGCTCTGTCCCTCTGGGAAGTGCCACCTGGTGCCATACCTCCAATAGGTGGGATGACCTGGTCCAGAAGCTTCATACTCGTTCGCTTCCAGATTTTTTTGATAATAGCTCTGAGCTCCTCGTTGGCCTGCTCAAAATTACCTGTGAGGAAAGTGAGCAGGACAGAGCAGGACGTGAACAGGAGGGAAGACAAAGCATGTGAACACCTGGCCAATCTCCTGGAGGGTGTGACAGCTCCTCTCTGGCTCCCCACCCAACAAAAATGAGCTTAGTAAGTGTGAGGCTTCAATTTTAGCCAGAGAACTTTACAGATTTTGACTTTCCCTTTGGTTCTCCCACAGGGTTCACCATCCCTGAAATCCCTGCTCCTGTCCATCTCCAAGATCTCCTGTGCTTTTTGCAGGTTCCCACCCCAGCCAGAAGGAAGCACCATGCCACACTGCTGGGAGACACTGATCCCAGGAGCCCCCCACTGCCTGGCCTTGGCTCCTGCCACAGCTGGGTCCCCAGCCCAGCCCAGAGCTGCTCACAGCACAGGTACAGCCCACAGGCACAGAAACAGCTGGTGGGACACCTTCCCACAGCAAAGCTCAGCCAGCTGCTGCTGGCAAGGAAGGGGTGAAAGCAGCTCCTCCCCAGCACAGCTAAATTCAAAGGATGGGAGCTGGACCAGCCCCACTCCTCAGCTGTTCAGGGTGGCACTGGTGGCACTGGTTCACTCAGGGCTGCAACATGAGGGCCATCAGCTAATAACATCCTCCAGGCTTGGCTGAGCAGTGCCATGCAGGCACCCAGGGTGCTGGGCCAGAGATGGGTAACAAGAACAGAGCTGAGGGTTTGTCCACAGGGGCTGATCCCACAGACAAGTGCCCTGAGATCCCTGGCCGGTGGGGGAATGGAGTGTCACCCACACCCAGCACCACAAGGAAGGTCCCCTGCCAGGCTGAAGAGGCAGACAAGGTCACTGCTTACCTTCTGTCTTGATCTTGAGGGCTGTCCTCACCAGTGCAAAGAGGGTGGCGTTGAAGGTGACGGTGCCATCGCTGTTCAGGGGCATGTTCATGCACACCAGGCGCTGCACACCAACAGCACCCCTGAGCACAGGCAGGCTGGCAGCCCCCACACCCACTGCCTGTCACGGCCAGAGGCTCTGCTCAGGGCATGGAGCCCCCCCAGCCCTGCCCAGGGGCTCTGCATCACTCCTGGTACCACAACTGACATCCCTGTTCCCAGTCAGCTGAACCAGAGCAAGTGATGGGTAGAGCTAGGGGAAAAAACCTACAGGAGTATGGGTGCTGTGGGAGAAAATCATGGGATCACAGAATCGTTTAGGTCAGAAAATGTCTGTAAGATCACCAGGTCTAACCATTCCCTCAGCACTGCCAAGGCCACCAGAAAAACCATGTACATAAGCACCACATCCACATAGCTTCTAAATTCCTCCAGGGTGATATTTTCCCTAATATCCATCCTAAACCTCCCATAGTGCAACTTGACACTCTTTCCTCTTGTACTGTCACTTGTTACTTGAAAGAAGAGACCGACTTCCACCTGGCCTCAACCTCCTGTCAGGGAGTTGTAGAGAGCAAGAAGATCTCCTCTGAGCCTCCTCTTCTCCAGGCTGAAACGCCCCAGCTGCTTTCAGGGAGATTTTGCATTGCACTCCCCACTCCAAAACACGTTCCAGGCGGCTGTGAGGAATCTGGGGATAAATCTCCTGAAGTGTTTGCCCAAAATCCAGGAGGGATTACACCAGTGCCTGAGCTCTTGCCCATGCATGCTACACAAGAGCCTCACACAGGCCCTGGATTCATTCAGCACGAGCTAAGCCAGGAAAATTGTATTTCAGCTAAGAAAGTTGGGGGTTCCTTCTCCCTAAGCACAATCAGCTCTTGGAAACAAGTTCTACAGCCCAGCTGACATGGCCACATGCTCAGGCCCTGCACTGCCCTCCTGCACCAGCTGCAGTGTGGCCTGGAAGACCCCTGCATTGAGGGCTCTGGCAGAGCCAGCCCATCAGTGCCACACTTTGAAATGGGAGGTGAGCACAGCTAAGTCCTGATCTTCAGGAGCCTGAACCACCTCAGCTGTGTGCAGGTCAGCACCTCTCCCTGCCCTCGAACACTGCCCTCCTTACAAAGGAGAGCTCAGAGCAGAGCACAAGCCATGGCACTGGGAGCTGCCTGCAGGACACTCTCAGCCTGCTGGGAGGACACAGTGACAGCTTGGGGAAGGTGTCCCTGTGCTCACACACCTTGTCACCCCCTTGGCTCTTACCTTACAAGCTACACGGTGTGGGCAGAACTTCCCAAAGCCCAGGGGAGGGTTGATACGCCTCAGCAGAGTCACCACATCCAAGTGTTTGATTCTCCCCCTGCAGAGCAAACACACCAGCTCAGTGGTGAGGCAGCAGACCTGCCTGACAGGGATTGGGAAGGTGCTCTGAGGGCTGATCCCTGGGATCTGCCCTGTGCTTCTGTGCTGTGCAAATCCCTTTTCTTCCCTCTGCTCCTCCTGGGGAAAGCAACTGCTCCCTGTGGCACTGGGGAACAGGTAAAGGTGTGCAGTGGCATGGGAAGAGTTGGCAGCCTCACCACAGCTGGATGAAGAGGGAACTCAAAAGTCTTATGTTCCCAAATATCCTGATGGCTTTTATCAGACCTGGATCAACTCTGGCAAGTCCACATCCACCTCTGAGATGCTGGAACCTGACTGGTAGGCAGTGCCACAGCTCACCCTGGCTTGCATGTCTCCCCCTCCACAGAACACCCTCTGCACACTGCCCACCCACCAATACTCACTTGGCCTCGGGGTCGTACTCAGCCCAGATCCTCTTGAACTCATCCAGATGATGGGGCCCCAGGATGGACCAGTCCCGTGTCAGGTAGTCAAAGTTGTCCATGATGACAGCCACGAAGAGGTTAATGATCTGAGGGCAGAGGAAAGGATGAGAGACTGACACTAGGAAAATAGGGGCAGGTGTGTTCTGGAGCAGAAGGGGCTTGGGATCTCCTAGAATCAGAGGATGCCGAGTGAGGGACTCCCCATGCAGAGAGGAACCTCCTGCTGAAGCAGGTCACGCGAAAGGACGAGCACATCTGCACCTGGTCCCTCGCCACCCTTGCCAAGCCAACACAAACACAGCTGGAAGGCAGCACATGGAGGGTGTGGGAAGAAACTAAAAGGGGATCCTGGGTGCCCCAGGAGTGCAGTGCCAGGCTGGGTAGGTGGGCTGGGGGCGATGCCCCCGGGAGGAGGTGGCTCACCCCATGAGACACAGGACTAACAACACTGTGGCTGCCCAGGCAGGACAGCGTGCCAAAGAGGCCCTGTGCAGCCAGCATACCAGGAAGGCACAGAGCATGTAGAAGCTGATGAAATAGAAGTAGGCAAAGCCGGTGCCACAGGTGTACTCCTCGCCCTCGGCGTAGTCCGACTCCGGGTCACAGCGCCGGCCGTAGCTGCAGTCCAGCAGGATCTCCTGCCAGGCCTCGCCGGTGGCACACCTGGGGAGAGGGGACACCTGCCCATCCCTGCCCATCCTGCAGCACACGGGGGAACGGGGAGCTGCTGGGAAAGGAGTAGTCAGGATTCTGGGCTTGCTGCTATAGGGACACTGAAAGCTTCAAGAAGTGTCTGGAGTAAAGGAAAGTCTTGGGCTGAGCTCCTGCTTCCCATGAGTTTCCTCATAATTCACAAACTAAAATCCAGTCTGGGAAGGAAAAATTCAGAATAGCAATCCCAAAATGCCCCTCTCTCTGGCAACCCAGCCACACCAAGCAAACCACTCCTGAAAACGCTCCCAGTGCTACAGGAGGTCTTTTTCTGTGTCTTTTTCAGCTACTGAAATGTTGGTCCTCCCTCACTCCAAGCTGGGTATTCCCACATGCTGAGAGCCGGGCTCCCTTTGCAGCTGCTTACCTGACAGGGCAAGACTGACCTGAAGAGCAGCAGCACAGCCTGTGGAAAGGTCTGGAAGTTGTTGTTTCGGTTGATCTGGGTCCCATCCACCATGGCAATCTTCCCAAACATCTGTAAATCACAGTGGGAGGTCTCCAGTGGGCCATCCTTTCTTTGGCACCAACCACCCTCCAGAGCACCTCTGGTGCCTGAGCTCCACTTCCTGTTGTTTATTTAGGCATCCCCAAAAGAGATTGAGGTTGGGGGGTGGATGCTCTGGGGCTTAGAAGCTACTTGGACAATCCTGCCAGTGCTGAAAACACCCCTGACTACAACTGCACTTCATCTGGGCCAAGGAGACAAGGTCTCCTGAACCAGCACAAGCACTGGTGCCTGTGTGTCTAAGTTGTGCCACTGACTCCCGAGGTGCTGAAGCCCAGGGACTGGAGGCTGCTTGGGTGGCAAACATCCTTGCAGACCAGGGTAAACAGGTCCCAGCACGTGCAAAGTCCCAGAGAGGGTCTTACAGAGGAACCAGTCCCCCCCTGTCCCACCTGCCCAGGTGCCACCAGGCTCAGAGCATCTGATGCAGACCAATTCCCACCCCCTGCCCCTGTGCCACTCACCTGCATCCCAATCACAGCATAGATGAAGAAAAGCATCACAATCAGCAGGGCCACGTAGGGCAGTGCCTATGACAAAAGGACCATGGCTTGTGTGAGACACAACCCAGGGACAGGGCACTGCTGCAGGAGGTGTATCTGTCCCTGTGTTGGGAGGGGACAGCTTAGCTGCTCCTCTCACCCCGTCCTGCTGGCTCTCACACATGGCAGGCTGCTGTCAGCCTCACAGGAGCACTGTGGCTGGGACAGGGGCTCAGCATACCCCAGGGCTGCGGGGACTGCCCAGGCCAGGGCTGTGAGCTGCTGCTGCAGCACGCCCTGAGGTGCCCACCTGGCCCAGGACAAACGGCCAGGCAGGTCCTGCCAGCACCCGGCCCAGCTCTGACACTCAGTGCTGTCAGCCAGGGAGTCCCACACACCTTCCACCCACGTGGGCAATGTTCCACACACCACAAGCCCAACCTGAGGTCAGCAGCCTGCCAGCACTGCAGCTTTCCCCTCTGCCTGGTGAGGACAGGCTGCTCGTGCTACCAGCCTGAAGATCAGCCACTGCTGCCAGCCCTGGGCATGTGTGTGTTTGGGAGGGGAGCACTGCTCCTGACACACCTGAAAGGACTTGATGAAGGTCCACAGGAGGGTCCTGACCCCTTCCCCCCGGCTCAGCAGCTTCACCAGACGCATCACACGGAACAGGCGGAAGAAAGTGATGGAGACACGGGAGTTGTCATCAGGGTCCTGCAGGCAGAGCACAACAGCTGGAGGACAGAGAGTGCTGAAACCTCCAGGCTTTCAGGGCAGGGGGTCCAGGTCCTGGGGTGAGGAAGGGTAAGGAGATCCCACCCCCAGGCACCAGTCACAGAGCCCTTGCCTGCACACAGGATCAGACTGCAGAGATGTACTGGCTCTTCTCCCCAGCCTTCCCAGGGATCTCACCTCCCCAGGCCCCCATGCTCACACTGCTCACACTGGGATAATGCAGGAAGGGAGGCATGCTGCCACATGGGCTCAGAGGGCTGTGAGGGTCACAGGGCCACCACAGACAGTCTTAGTCCCACCAGGGTGTTGCCCAGCATGTCCTGTATCTGTAGGGTGACGTGTAGGGTGGGGACCCAGCACAGGAAGGGCTAATGACAGCTGGTTAAGCAGGGAAGGGCTGTTTTGAGAATGTTACAGCAGTATTTTAACCAAAGGAGGGACTGAAGAGAGGTGTCTCTGTGCTGCCCAGTGTCACCTGGCCATGCAGATGTCTACTCTCTGAGGGTATCCCCCTTGAAGGGGTGAACAGCCAGGGGTTCAGGGCTGAGTGGGCAAGCAGGAGATGAGGCAAGAGGCATGGCTCCTGGCCTAAAAGGACCAGGTTTTGTCTGGGAGCACCTAACAGTGGTAGTAGGAGGTGCTGGGGGCTTGGTCACCTGTGCCTTCAACCGCCCCAGCATGGCACAGCCTCAGCTGCAGTGTCTGCCACCAGGAGCCATGAACAGACCCTCCTGGCACTGCCCACCTGGACTGCATCACTGCTTGGGATGCTTTTCCCACTGCCCCCTTAGCCCACCAGAGCTTTACTGCTGCCACTGGATCCCTCTCACTCCTATCACCCAGGCCACTCACTCCCAGCTATTTCAGGGCAACAAAACCCAGCTGTAAATCCCCCTCACAGCAGCTCTGCTTTCCTCAGTATCACACTTCTGAGTTCCCAGGGCTGCACTGAAAAACTCCATCTCCTCTCCCACCTCCTTCTTCTGCCTTTCACTCTCCTGGTGCCTCGTGCCCATCCAGGGAGTGCAGTGGTCAGGAACATCCCACCAGCCCCAGTGCACCCCTGCCCACCACTGGGATCTGGGCAGTGTCCTGTGGAGAGCACCTGCACTCTGCAGGTCCCACACCAGGCCCTGGGAAGAAGCTCTGACACCCTGCAGTCAGCTCTCTGCACATTTTGAGACCAACCCAGGACACCCCACTGCCACTGCCCCCTCGGTGGTCTCTGGCCACCAGTGCAGGTCTTGGCCCACTCAGCCCCCCAGGACACTGGGCTGCACCCAGGGGACACAGCCAGCTCTGGGGATGGCACAGGGAAGGGATCACCCCTCTCAGCTTTCCTCTGGCTCTCAGAGGCTGCATCCCTTCAGGCCTGAGGCAGCCAGGGGGATGGGCAGAAGGACCAAGGCCAGCTTTTCTGCCCTACAGCTGGGAGGGTCCTCTGATATCCTCTGGCAGTGCCAGGGGATGGGATGGTGAAGGGCAGGGCTGGGATCTCAGATGGGCCCAGGAGGGCTGGGGAACAGCCTTGCACCTCTCAGGGTGGGAAGGGGTGTCTGTGTGTGTGTGGTGTGTCACCCCAAATCCCTCTGGGACAGGGCAGAGTTACACCCAGAGAGAACAGCTGGGTCTGGGGTGCCTCAGTGACAAGCAGGGCACATGCAAAGGCTGGCAGAGGCAGTGAGGGAGGGGAGCACGCTGGCACATGCAGCTGGTATTTACAGTGCCATCACAGCCTCCGCCCAGGCAGTACAATCCACCACTGGGTGCCAGAATAGTCTGTCAAGAGAACAAGAGAGTCAGCAGCAGGGAGGCAGGAAGGACAGGGAGGGAGGGCTGGTGACACAGGAAGATAACAGAGACACAGAAGAAAGAGTAAGATGGAATTTGGGAAGGAGGGGGCATAGGGAAGGGCAGGCAGAGCCCAACCCTCCCTTAGGCTCAGGACAAGGTGATGTGACTGTTGACAGGCAGAGGCAGCACCTGGTGAGCAAGGAACCACAGAGACCACGAGGGACTCACCCACCTCTGTGCCTGCTGCCTTCACCTGCTGTGAGACCTCCGAGGGGCAGGGCTGTGCCCGGGGAGCTGGGCCAAGCCTCAGGGATGCTGCTGCCCACCATGGCCAGGCCCAGGGACCTGGAGGTGAGCTGAGCTCCTCAGCCAACACGAGTCCTCTGCAGCAAGCTGGGCTGCTCCCAGCTCGGACACCAAGGCACAACTGGGGCAGGTTTGCTTGAAGTGGGCACTGAGACTGGCAGCCCAGGGGTGGGCAGTTTGGCAAACCCCCTGAGGCTCCTCAAAGCCAGCCAGAGCCACACTGTCCTGTCTGCAGAGAGCCTGGAACACTGGGGCAGGGGAACTCAATGCCAACCCCTGACTCATGGTCGGGTGGGCCAGCCCCCTGCCCAGCCCAGACTCGACCCCGGCGTCCCAGCCAGCAATTGTGGGGCTGGGGGGGCTGCAGGCAAGGGGCTGAGCTGCCAGGGCAGTGACAGCAGCAACACAGCAGCAGGAGCACTCCAGGCTCCTTCACTTCAGAGCCTGGGGTAGCACTGCCAGGGCCCACTCCTGCTCCCCTCAGACCCCGGGAGAGGGGAGGAGGCTGGGCTAGTGCAGGGTGTCACCTGCCAGCCCCACACTGCAGCCCCCAGGGGAGATGTGATGGGTGCAATGGCTGCAAACAGCTCCTGGAGACAAGAGGTGACAGACCCACCTTGTACTGACCTCTTAGCAGGAAGGAGACTTATCAGAAGGGAAGATGAGGTTGCCCCCTCCCCTCTCTCCATGCCTCCTAATCCCTGCACACCACCAGATGGCTGGGAAACACTTGGCAGGGAGAGATGTGGACTGGATGGAAAAGCCAGCCCACTGGGAAAGGTGAGACAGCCCTGAGGGGACAGAGATGAGCACTGCCAGAGCAGGGCTGCCTGTGACAGAGGCCCCTGAAGATCCTGGGAGGCTGAGGAAGGACACCAGTGCTCTTAGTGCTCCTGCACATAGGAACAGGGAAAAGGAAGCTCAGGCCACACAGAACATTCCCAAAATTCTGCCTGGGCCTCGTGCACAGCCCTGCTGCTGTCAACAGTGCTGCAGCACACAGAGCACAGTACCTGGCTCAGTCCCTGCCAGCCCAGACTCCTCCTGCTGCCTGTGATGTGTCCTGGGCATCCCCACAGACCCTCAGCAAGGACAGCAGATTTTGGTGTGTGTGCCAAGTGGTCTCTTGCTCCAGAGGGACTGAAAAGCACTGCCCAGTGCAGGGCCTTGAGCACGCCCTGAACTCCAGTTGTGAGTGCCAGCAGGCTGGGGAAGGATACCTGACAGGCAGCAGGAAACCAAGCCACAGGTGCAGAGAGCTGCTGGGCAAGGACAAGGAGGAGCTGATGACAGATGAAAGCTGTTGGCATTGGCACGAAATCTGGGAGCTCCTGAAGGCTGAGAAGCCCAGAGGATGGCTGTACTGATGGGCAGAACTGTGCAGAGAGGGACACAGGGCTCTCACAGGAGAGGAAGGTGGATGGATTTTGCTCAACCCAGCTCTGTGAGGCCTGGAATACCCTACAGAGGTGACTGCTCTCAAGGGTCTCTGAAGACCTCACCTTCCTGCACAGAGAGCATCTGAAGGTGTGACCCTGTGCAGGGGTGGCAGAGCAGCAGCAGTGCCAGACCCAGCCCTGCAGTGCCCTGCCCCTCTGAGGAGACACTGCCAAGTCACTCAAGGGTTAATCTATCATCTTCCCCCACTGCACAGCTGCTTCTGGAGCCACCACCAGGCCTGCTGAACAAGCACACAGCTCCCACAGCAAGGGGGCATTTTCAGGGCCAGACACAGGTGTGGATGTCCCAGTGCCAGGGAAGGCAGGGGCACGCTGGCTTCCTAGCACAGCTTTGAAAATGCTCCCAGCACAGCACTCACCCAACAGGCACTGCCTGAGGCACCAGCCCCACAGCTGACACCGTGCAGAGCTCCTGCAGTGAGGTCTGGAGTTCACACAGGCACACATACACCCCCAGTGTGTGTCTGTGTACAGGCTGCTGTGTAAAGGACACACACAAAGCAAATGCCTTGAAATCTGATGTGTCTGATTGTTCCCCTGGGCCAGCAGAGTCCTGTGGGGACAGAGAGCTGTGGGAACCCTTTTACTCCCATCTGCACTGATCTGAGGCTGGATGTGTGGATGACTGCCCAGGCATTCCCAGGGGGAGTTGGAGCAGGGGCTGGCACACGGCCTGCTGCTTATGGGCTAGTCCTGGGTGACTGCTTTCCACAGAACTCCAGTGCCCACAGATTCAGGAGACCAGAGGGGAGGGGACAATGTGACATGCTGGGCAGTTGGAGATGTTTAAATTGTGCTTTAATGCTCCAAGGGTCACAGCTGGGCCCTCCATGCACTCATGCCGTGTGCTGATCCTGGCTTGTCCCTCCTCAGAACCAAGCAGAGTAGGGAGAGAGGAGAGGACACCATCCCCCTTCAGAGCTGGACACCACCCCAGCACTCCTCCTCGTGCCAGGGAGGAGCTGCAGTGCAGCCCTGAGTGGGGACAGGGGCCATGGACACTTACATCAATCTCACTGAGGATGACATCGATGATGCTGCCAATCACGATGAGGAAGTCAAAGACATTCCAGGGGTCTCCAAAGTAGCCCTGTCAGCAAGGAGCCAAAGAGGAGTGAACAGGCTAGGGGGTTAAGTCAAGGAGGAGACAGAGGCTGGACACAGAGGAAGGGGTGCCAGAAAGTTCTTCAGTGACACAGACCCTCAGAAGAAGGGTGGTGGTCAGAGCTTGCCCCCTCTGCTCAGTTATTTGGTCCTGTCTTGCCATGCAGTGAAATGAGGAGGGTGGGTCAGGATGGCTGGAGCTGACCCCAGTATGGAGCTGACACTGAAGATGGGAACAATGGCCAGCTGGGCTGGGTGGCATTTGGCTAGCAAGGGTAGCCCTGACAGGCAGTAGACCTTCCAGAAATTCCAAGGTCCTGAGTATGAGGGTCCCTAAGGGTCTCACAAGGAGAAATCTCTGGAGATGCAGGGCTAGGGGTGTTTGTACTCCCTCCATTTGACACAATGTAGGATAGACTGACCCCATGGCCTGGCCTGCTTTCCATGCTGATCATGCTCTCCTCTCACCTTGACTTTAAAGGCCATGAGCTTGAGGACCATCTCCAGGGTGAAGAGGATGGTGAAGGCCACGTTGAGGATGTCTGAGATGTGGTTCATTTCTGCAGACTGGTTGTAATGCTGAGGAAAGGCAGAAGAAGCCATGAGCTGACAGCAGATCCAGCCTCCACTGTGAGCTCAGAGATGTGTGCTGGATGCAGAGCCCCCTCCCACAGCCAGGCCTATGGCTCAGCAAAAATGAAATTCCTCCCTGCAGCCCCTTCTCTGGGCTCCCCACATCCCACCAGTCCCATTTTGCCCCATCACAAGCAAATAGCTCCTGTCCAGAGGCTCTCTTGGGGATGGCAGGGCTGAGCCAGCCTGTGCACTGTGCCCTTACCTGCATGCCCAGGCAGATGGTGTTCAGCAGGATGAGGAAGAACATGAGGTACTCGAAGTAGGAGGAGGTGACCACGTACCAGATCTGGTACTGGTAGGGGTTCTTGGGGATGTAGCGGCGCAGCGGGCGAGCCTTCAGAGCGTACTGCACGCACTGGCGCTGCAGGGAGGCAGGGAGGGCAGCTGAGATCCCACTGCAGGGCACACTCAGCACCACCAGCACCACTGCAATCCCCACAGCCCAGGCTGGAGAGCCCTTCTCTCCCAGCCCAACCACAGGGGCCAGGCACAGGAGCGGGTCAGGAAACCGCTGGGCTTCCTGCAAGAACCCCCCAGAGCACCCACAGGGCACAAGCTCCCAAAGCCATCTTTTGCCTCCAAGATGGTCATGCTGCCCTTGGCCTGACCCCTCCAGCCCAGAGCCTGCCTGCTTGTCCCAGCATTTCCCCCGTGTCTCTCAGGACCAGCTCAGAGCACCCTGAAGGCAGCACATGAACCAGGGGTGGAGAGGGCACTGAGATGTGGCTGCACAGGCCTGTCCCTCCCCAGCAGCCCAGGGCCATCTCTGCTGGGTTTCTGTGTGGTTCACATCACCCTGGCACCCCCAGCTCAAGCTGCCTGTGCTGCCTCAGTGCAGGAGCATGGCAGTACTGGGGGGCCAGCAGTTGCCCCCGTCCAATGTCCTCCCCAGCATGTCCCACATCCTCTGCCAATGCCTCTGCTGCCCCCAACCAGAATGACAGCATGACAGCAAGATGGAAGGGCTGGCAGCAGAATGTACCTCTGGACATGGTCTAGTCACAGTTTCCTGCCCAAAGCAGGGCCAACTGCAGCATGCTGCCCAGGACAGTTGGCTTTTGAATAGCTCCAAAGATGGAGGCTTCACAGCCTCTCTGGGCAAGCTGTTCCAGTGCTTGGGCACCATCACCATAAAAAAAGGGCTTTTTTAATGTTTAAATGGAATTTCTTGTTTTCTTCAGTTTGTGTCCACTGCATTTTTTCCTGTCATTGGGCACAACCAAAAAGACCCTGTCTCAATCCCCTCTATGCCTTCCCATCAGTGTTAATAGCAATAGGTCAGATTCCCATGAGCCTTCTCTTCTCAGCACCAGACTTGGCTCACAGACCCTCCTGAGATGCTCCAGACCCTCCATCATCTCAGTGGCCCTTTGCTGGACTCACCCCAGCACATCCATGTTGCTTTTGTACTGGGGAGCCCAAAACTGGGCACAACCCTCTGCTCCACCTCACCCTGGGCACATTTTGCCTATTTCTGGTACCCTCTGTCCTTCCCTCAGGCTTGTTTTGTGCTAGACATGGGCCCAGCTGGCCCTGCCCCAGCAGCAAACAGACCTGGGGCAGGTTCAACTCATCTGTGTCAGCAGTGTCACCACAAAGAAGGGCTGATCCAAATCAGCCAGCCCCAGCAGAGCCAGATCCAGGGCTGCTCCTCCTTGTCCTGTTCCAGCAGTCCCATTACCTGATTCTTGTCCAGCTCACAGTTCTTGTACTCGTTCTCCCCTTGCTCCTGGAAGGTGACGATGACAAAACCCACAAAGATGTTCATCATGAAGAAGGCAATGAGGATGATGTAGATGATGAAGAACATTGCAATCTCCACACGGTAGTTGTAGATAGGGCCTGCATCCTCAGCATTGGTGTCAATGGCCATGTACAGCAGCCTGCAGCAGGGAAATTGAGGCAACAGAAATCCTAATTGGGTGGGAAAGACCATGTCTCCTCTTGAAGGTTACAGAGAGCTTTGGGGACACCCAACAACAGTGGGACAGGGCTGCTTGGGTAACCTTGCCAGCTCCACAGCCACTGCCAGGGTGACTGGTCCTGCCTCTCAGCCTGGACAGCTGTTCTTTCTTTGCCCTGCCAAGGCCCATGGCAGTGCCCTGCTCCCCTCAGCAGACTCACTGTGGCCAGCCCTCGAAGGTGGAGACCGTGAAAAGCGACATCATGGCCGAGAAGACGTCGTTGAAGTGGAAGTCACTGTGCACCCAGACACGCTCCTGGACCTCAATCTGCGTGGGGTCTGCGTCCACATAGTTGATGAACTGACCCCTGCAGCAGAGGGGACACAGGGTCACTGGCAGGGCCCCCTCAGCCCAGGCTGCAGCACCTGGGCCCCTGCTCCCTGGGAGGGGGGACAGCCCTGTGCTTGTTCCTGATTTACCCCAGGGAGAGGGAGAACAGGACGACACCTCAGGTCCATCTTCTGGATGCAACAGTCCCACACGGGAACACAAGCATTCCCCACCACAACCCCCCAGCTCCCATCCCTGTCACTGCCCCCCAGGAGCTGCAGAGAGCTCTTACCTGCACTCCTTCTCTGTCAGCTTGGATGGGTCTGTGCACCTGTAGAACTTGCCCTGCATTCAACAGAGATCAGAAGTGGCCGTGGTGTTGCTTTGACTGTAGAAGCCCTGGGGAGTTTTGACCTTTTCCCCAGCCCTCAGTGCCCCCCTCACCACCTCCATGCAGGCTCTGGCCCTGGCCTCCCTCCTCTGCTGGCCTCCCCACTGTGCCTGCACAGAACCCAGCCCACGAGGCCTTTCCAGAGCCAGGCCAGACCTGGGTCAGTCCCAGGCTAAGATCAAGAAACACTGCCTGGTGAGGGGGACAAACCTTCCACAGCCCTGAGCTGAGGCCAACCTAGCTCACCCTGTCTGGGAGTCAACTATTTGGAAAATAGGGAAGAAAGCAATGAGCAGAGAATTAACTAAAAGCTAAGGTATGCTGACAGATCTGCTCACTCTGCTGGGTGTCGTGAAACCTCTTCCCACATCAGCTCGGAATTTAAGCTCAGTTATAGAACAAAAGCGAGCTCAGCTCTGCCTTAGAGCAGCCAAGGCCCAGAGAGCAGGAGCAGCGCTGTGAGAAAGGAAACCCTTCACAATCAAAGCACAGAGGAAATCACTCAGAAGTGCCTGCTGCCTCAGAAAGAGGAAACTGAGGCATGAGGGGAGGTCAGGCAGTCGGCTCCTGTCCGAGCAGACACGGTGCCAGTGAATCCTCCCCTAAACGAGAGCGCAGCTGGCCCAGCCCCTGTCCTTTACCTGCCTCTATTCTCCAGGTGTCACTGCCCCTCCAAAAGAAAACACCCCACAGAAAAATGTAGCCAGATGACACACTCCTCTCCCGACTTCAGCTACTTCTTTTGTCTTTCTTAAGTACCCAATAATTAGTTTCCTAGCAACTTCTGGGAAAAAATTCTGTAAGAGAGAAACCCAATCCCCAACAGGTCCTTTACAGGTGCTGTGTGGACCTGCCAGCACCCTGGCGCTGCCTGCCCTCCTCGGACTGCAGGCTGTCCCGTGGGTCACAGCACAGAGAGCACAGCCTGCAGCACTGGCAGCATCCCCAGGGGATGGCCAGGAGAGCCTGGCCAGGATGTGCTCCAGCAGAAGGTCCCTCCTGCCCACCTGGGACTCACCTTGAAGAGCTGAACCCCGATGCAGGCAAACATGAACTGCAGCAATGTCGTGACAACCACAATGTTACCAATAGTCTTGATGGCCACGAACACGCACTGGACCACGTGCTGCAGAGGTGAAGGACAGTGCAGATGTGACCACAGCTGGGGCAAGCCCCTGCTCTGTGTCCCACACCCTCCCAACTCCAGGAAGAGTGGGAGCCTGCTGAGAGCAGAGGGATTGGGCAGACCCCTTCCACAAATGGGTAGTGGGAATTGGGAACAGGGCATAATGCCTGCCACACACCCTCCTGGCAGGACTGCCATGGGGGCAGCCCCCATCCCAGCCTCTCACCTACCTTCAGCCCCTTCGCCCTGTTAATGGCTCGCAGAGGCCTCAGCACCCTCAGCACCCGCAGGATCTTCACCACAGAGATGGTACTGGACCTGGGCAGGAAGGCACAGCTGAGGTGGGGCCACGTCCCTGCTCAGTCCAGGCTGGCACAACCCCACCAAGAGGCCAAGGAGGGCAGGCTGGGGCCAGCAGTGAGTGAAAAGGGGTGGCAGAGACACACTGATGTCACTGGCCATCACCCAACATAAGGCCAAGAGACACTGGCAGCTGGAGAAGCCAAACTGAATTTCCACCCACAGATGTTTGACACTCAAGGAGTGTCCTTTGACCTCCCTGACCAGTTTGAGGGCCTGCCTCCCAGTTAACCATGTCCCCTAAACTTGACATAACAGACACATGGGCAGCCATTGGGCTGGCTGCTCCTTCTCCACCCACCATCCCCAGCTGCCCCACCAGCCTGAACAGCCTAGTGCCCACTCTGGGGCACATGGAGGTGCTTACTCAATTCCCATGGAGATGAGGGAGACAGCAACCACCAGTAAGTCAAGGATATTGAAGGAGTTCCTGCAGAAGGAGCCTTTGTGCAGGAAAGCACCGTAGGTTGTCATCTGGGGAGCAGAAGGAGTTAGGAAAGAGGTTGGGCAGGGCTCAGGGGCATGGTTCCTCCATAGGAGGAAGGGTGGACAAGGCACAAGGGACTTGTCACAGCTCCATGGCCTGGGGACCCTGTCCTGCTCAGACCTCTGCAGCCAGGCAGGACACTAACTATAGGTGGAAATCCTCTGTGCAACATTGGCTGGAGACAAAACTCTCCCAGTTATCAAATTAAAGAGAATAGTAAAGACTCTTGGAGTGGAACAACATGTGGCAGCAACTTGGATTGCAACTCTTGGGCACAGATTTTCACTGCTTTCTCCTACTCTCTTTTTCTTAATGGCATGTCAGAATAAAACTGTTGGTGCCATGGCTGATGTGTCCCTGTGTCACAGCACAGCTGACTTAGCTGCCTGACCTCACTGGAGGGGACACATGGCCTCTGGGACAGCTCACACACCCCCCCAGACTGCATGAATGAACTCTCCAGGAGGATCAGCTGGAAGTTTCTCCTCACTGAGACCTGGAGGAGCATGAATGCCTCAGGAGTGTGAGTGTCCATGGCCAGAACAGTCTAGACCTATGTGCTGGGCCATGCTCATGGCAGGACCATGGACTCACCTTCAAGACGATTTCAACTGTGAAGACAGAGGTGAAACCAATGTCAAAGTATCCAAGAATCTGGGGACAGAGACACCAGTACAGGATGAGACTTGGGTCACATGGAAAATGCTTCAGAGTGTTCACACATCCTGGAGCTGTTCACTCTGTGGACTGGGAGGCCATCTAGCTCAACAGAGTCTCTAAATCCAGTACTAAGAAGACTCCTGAACTTTCCTGAGCTTTGCTGATTTTCTCCAGTGCCCAACCTGCAGCTGGGACAAAGCTCTCCCTTTCCAGGTGAATTCCATCTGATCCCCCAAAACCCCAAGTGCCCTGGGAAGCTGTCTCTTGTGAGATCCCCCAGTCCCTGCCAGATCCACTGGTGCCTTGAAGGACAGGAGCTGTGGCTCCAGAGCTGCATGCCAGCAGCATTCAAGGGCACTGCACATGCCAGAGGTCCAGTTTGCTGCCTCACAGGATTCCTCTTTCCCCAATAAGCCACCACAGTTTCAAACCAAAATAAACTTGCACACCCTGTCAGGTGGATCTTTTCACCCAGAAGTAAATTGAGACATGGAGCAGTAAAACCTTGTCCCAGCTGCACCCTGAATGCAAAGCACATCCAGCCTCTCCTGCCAGAGCACACTGCCCTCCCAGAGGCAGGGTTGGAATCTCAGCCTAGGAAAAGCATCTGGCAAGTAAATCTCTTCTTACTGGGGAGCTGGGAGTCTCCCTGAGGTCTCCCCCACCCATCCCAAACCTCCACATCTCTGCGGGCACCTTGTTGCGGAAGGACTCGGCCCGGATGGGATCCTCAGCTGCCAGGGAAATGCTGCTGAGCAGGATGAAGAGCAGGATGAAGTTGGTGAACCAGGTGGCATTAACAGTTCTGTGGCACAGGACCCGAAACCTGCCAGGGACAGAAATGCCAAGGGATGCTGCGAGGGCCAGAGGGGCATCAGGCAGGGTCATGGCAGCCTGGCAGAGGGTTATGGCTCAACCCTGAGCACAGGAAGGCCCTAGGCCTGGCAGGATGTCTGCACCAGTCCTTCCACACAGAAGGCTTTTCCCCATGAGCTGGTTCCCTTCAGAACTGGCTGTCATGCACAAACAGGACCCTGCTGTGAACAGCTGGTGCCAGAAGCACCTGGGCCATGCCTGGCCCTACAGGGCAGGGAGAAGGGGCAGTGCCTACTTGTTGGTTGGGCTGAAGATGAAGAATGAGCTGGCTTCAGGCATGGGCACAGCCTTCTCCTTCAGCTGTAGCTCTGCAAGGGGACGTGGCCGAGGACTCAGGGGGATTTCAGGCTCATCTTCCTCATCATCACCTATAGGGTGACCATAAGAAGGGAAAAGAATCATCCAGAGAAGGAGAGGGAATATGACCTTATGACGATCTTCCAATCCCCTGCCCCTGGTTTGGCATGCAGGCCAGGACCTCAGCACCCCAAGGCTGGTGAAAGTTCACTGCATCCTTTGCTCCTCACACACCATCCCCCTGCAGTGCCTCCTCAGCCTTCCTGCTGCCTGCCAGGGACAAGTCTTACCTGGGAAGTCTGCAGAAGGGTAGGGGTCTTTGATCTCATTGACATTGGATTCAAATTCATCCACTTTCAACTGAAACAAGGGAGAGACAGAGAGGAGGATGTGCAGCTGCACGTGCCAGTTGGCCAGAGCCTCTCATCTTGGCAGCCATGTGGGACAAGCAGCATCTCTGCATTTGGCCCATACAGCACCAAGCACAAGGAGTTCTGGCCCAGATTGGAACCTGGTGAGGGGATGCTGCAATTGAAGCAAAGAGGATGGGAAACAGGAATGTGGGCTGGGCAAGAGCCTGGAGCCATGAAAATATGCCATGGGGGAATAAGAGGGAGCAGCTCCTGGATGAGATTCTAAGGGCACCTCTGGAAAGTGGATAGGAAAGCAGCTGCTGGCCAGATGTTTCTCAGAGGCAGCTCAGCACAGTCAGCACAGCTGAACAGAGGGGTTTGCCTATGGGGGGTGCTGGTGTGGACATAAGGGACACCTGGGATGCTGCTGACTTGCTTTGCTCCACCCCACACTGGTGTGCACCAGACCATCTCAGCCACCGACAGCTGGCTGTGGCCAAGAAAATGAATGGAAGAAAAAGGATCCCCAGCAATGGAGCTGTTTCACCAGGCAATATGTCCTGCCTGGCCCCAGAGAGCCCCCCTCACCAAGAGCACCCATCACCAGTGGATGCCAAGGCAAGGAATGATTCTGGTCAAGAGGCCAGACCCAGGCTGGCTCCAAGCTTTTGTCTATCCTCGCTAGTGGGAGGAGGAGCCAGGCACCATCCCAGGAGCTCTCCAAGGCTCACCTCCACCAGAACTGACCTTGGCTGTTGTGGGAATCCCTTCTCCCTTTGCTTTCTGCTCCAGTTTCTTTGCCAGCATCTGCTTCTCCTCTTCAGACTTCTCTGGGTAACCTCTAAGCAGAGAGGAAGGCAGAGCAGGAACTGAAGTCTGGGCAGGGGCCATGGGAAAGGTCATTCTGTCCCCTGACCCCCAAACACCTCATCTGGGAGCTCCCACAGGCAGGGATGGCAGCTCTCACCTGGACATCTTCCGCCGTTTGCGCTCCTCTGCTTTGGCCTTCTGGGCTAGCGTCAGGCTCTCGGCCTCAGCCAGGTTATCCACTGCAATGGCCAGGAAAACGTTCAAGAGGATATCTGGAAGAACACCGCTAAGGACATGGACTTGGCTCCTGTCTGCAGGATGTGGCCAGAGCCACCCATGGTCTCCAAAACCATGGAGAAACCTCCCTGGAGCTTTGCCCTGGCTGGTGATCCATAACCAGCATCCAGCCCTGGTGAGCTCTGAGCTGGCTGCCCTCTCTGGCTGAGCCTCTGCCTGCCAGACATCCAGACCTGCTCCAGATGTGCTTTCCTCCAGTCCCCAGCCTTCAACCACCACCAGTGCAAGCCCTGAAGCCTGTGGTTTATTCCACTCTCCAGACCCAAAAAGCTTAAGCAAGCACTGAAACTCTGAGGGAAGCCCCTGCTTCCTCCCTCCCCAGTCCTGTGCAGCTGATGCCATGGGGCTGGGTGCAGGGGCCCTGGGCCTGACTTTGCAGGCAGAGGATACAGTTCCCACAAACAAAGAGGATGATGAAGTAGATGCACACCAGCATGCCAGGAAAAGACGGGCCACCAAAGGCCATGATCCCATCATACATGATTGAATTCCAGTCCTCTCCAGTCAGGATCTGGGAGCAGAGCAGTAACAAAGACTTAAGAGCATGCACAGCAGACCATGACAGAACCCCACAGACTGATCCCACCCTTCTGGCTCCAGCCCCATGGTCAAATCCTCCTTTCTGCTCTGCCCTGAACCTGAACTACTACTCATAACTCCAGTGCATTTCCCTGTTCCTGTCTCAAAGCCACATCACCCTCACAAACCCACATCCCCTTGAGACCTAGCTCCTGCCTGGAGACCCACAGCCCAGGTGAGACCCCCAGCCCCTGCCCTTCTCACAGCCCCAAACCTGGAAGACACTGATGAGGGCCTGGGGAAAGTTGTCGAACGTGCTGCGCCGCACTTCCATGTCCTCAAAATCAAACTTGCCCCCAAAGAGCTGCATGCCCAGCAGGGCAAAAACTATGATGAAGAGGAAGAGGAGGAGGAGCAGAGAGGCAATGGAGCGGACTGAGTTGAGCAGAGAGGCCACCAGGTTGCTCAAAGATGTCCAGTACCTGGGAAGAGGAGAGACAGGGACATGTGGGAGGTGAAAGAGTGGGAAGGCTGTGGGCAGGACCAGGCAGGCACAGGGAACCTAGCCAAACAGACCAAGGTGATGCGCCAGCAGCCCACAAATGGGGACTCTGGACCCAGGCTGGGCTCTGGGACTGCTCCAGGCAGGAAAAAATGAAGCTGCAGACATGGTGTGACAAGCAAGTTAACACTACTGCCTGCACAGAGCACCAGCAAACAGGATGGGCAACAGGGGTGAACATGCTGTGGGTTGGGGCCACAAAGAGCTAGGAGTCCTGGCCCACAGCAGCCCCAGTCACAACATCTTCGAACCCAGAGCTAAAATGGGGCCTCAGCTCTGTCCCACTCTCCACTCCCTGTCAAACCATGTCCTGGAGACAAACCCCCAGCTCGGCCTTGTTCCTCCACCCAGCAGCTCCCAGCTGCGTTCACACTGCAGCCTCCCCTGGGACGGGGACAGCGATGTCCCAGCAGCGTGAGCGATGCCCGAGCACCGTGAGCTGCCACACCCACCCAGCTCCCTGCCCACCTGGTGATCTTGAAGATGCGCAGGAGGCGGATGCAGCGCAGCACAGAGATGCCCAGAGGGGACAGGGTGCCCAGCTCCACCAGGATGGTCTCCAGGATCCCCGAACACACCACGAAGCAGTCGAAGCGGTTGAAGAGCGACATGAAGTACTGGCGCAGCCCCAGCGCGTACATCTTCAGCAGCATCTCGGCCACAAAGAGGGCCAGCAGCAACCGGTTGGCATTGTCTGGGGGGAGAGCCAGCCTGTCAGAGCAGCGATCTCAATCCCAGCACGGCTGGGCAGGCAGGGAAGGAGGGCAGTGCTGCTCACTCTCCTCTGGCCCACCAAGCCCTAAGCTGCTGTTTTTTGGGGAGCACACTAGGGAGGAAGACAAGAGGGTGATGTGCATGCTTGTGTGTGTGAGCACACATCTGTACAGTGCACAGGAGTCCATGCAGGGCGAGCACGTGGGCTGTGCATGGGAACAAGGGGCTGAGCAGCGTGCATGTGTGTGTGCACACCTGGGGTTCATGTGTGGGGCTGAGCTCTGTGTGTGTGTGTGCACACCTGGGCTTCGTGTGCTTCTGGGTGTGTGTGTGGGGCTGAGCTGTATGTGTGTGTGTGCACCTGTGCTCCATGTGCCCGTGTGTCTGTGTCTGTGTCTGCACACCTGTGCTCTGTGTGCCTCTGAGTGTGTGTGGGGCTGAGCTCGGTGTCTGTGTGTCTGTGTGTGTCTGTTTGTGCACACCTGTGCTCCGTGTGCCCCTGGGGGTGTGTGTGTGTCTGTGTGCACACCTGTGCTCCGTGTGCCCCTGGGGGTGTGTGTGTGTCGTTTGTGCCACCTGTGCTCCGTGTGCCCTGGGGTTGTGTGTGTGTCTGTGTGCACACCTGTGCTCCGTGTGCCCCTGGGTGTGTCTCTGTGTGTGTCTGTGCACACACCTGTGCTCTGTGTGCCTGTGTGTGTGTGTCTTTGTGCAGTCAGTGGGGCTGCATGCACAAATGCCTGTGGCTGCAGGGTTTGAGTGTGTCCCACGTGTGCAGGGGTGCCAAACACACGTTCCATGTGTGCTCACCATGCAGGATCATGTCCCTAGGGGTACAGAGGCTGTGCATGGAAAGTGTGAGCTGTAGGACAACAAGGACCATGCACACACAGAGTGCAGCACGGTGTCCTGGGCCCTCCCTCTCTCTTAGGCTCCTTGCTCACCTTGCACCTGTGTCAGCCACTCTGGCTGGAAGTGGTGCTCAGAGGCGATGGAGAGGGTGTTCAGTGCCACCATCAGGATGACAAGCCAGTAGAAGAACTTGGATTTCACCACATCCCTGCACTTCCTACGAAACATTCGGTTCCAACGCCTCCACTGACGGCTGGAGAGATGGCAAAGGATCAGCAGAGCTGGCCAGTGGGCCAGACCCAGCTCCTTGGGCTGTGCCTGCAGGGCAAAGCCACCCCTGCTCCCTCCCTGAAAAGGCATGAGGACCACAGCCTGCCCCTGGAACTCGGTTCATTTTCTCAGGCACTGCAGCTCATTCATCCTCCTGGCTTAATTTTGGCTTCCAGCACCTCCCATAGGGGCTTGCAGGCACAGCTCCTAAATTACACTGCACAGGCCATGGGAGGATGCTTGGAGCCTGGTCCCACACCAGAGACACTGTTCACCTTGAAGAGCTTTTTGCCAGTACCACAGCCAAATCCCCTGTTTGCTGCCCCAATGTTTGCATCTTCTCCCAAGCACCAGTCCCTGTCTCTCTGCCAGAAACTGAGGGCTGACCAGGAAAGCCTGGCCTAGTTGGGCCAGTGAGTGACAGAGAGTGGAAGCCCACGTGCAAGAAGATGGTTCAGTCAGAGCATACTTACAAGAAGAGAATCCACTTGTTCATGCCCTCAATTTCATACAAGCTCTCTGTCTCTGACCCTCCTTCATCTGATGGCATCATGCCTAGAGGGAATGACAATACAGGCTTTTCTTGGAGCCCTTGGGAAGAACATGTGGGAGGGAACCTCTTCCAGAAGTACACCAGAAAGAGCTTCCCCATCAGAAGTGAATAATCCACACCAAACAATGCCATCCCAGGGAGTCAGCAACCAAAGTTTGGGCAGAAGGCTTTGAGGGTCAGGTGCAAACCATGAGGCATAAGAAACTCCTGCCCTGCAGGAAGAGCAGCAGCAGCCCAGAGAGGGACAGCAGTAGATACCCCAGCATGGAAAACACTGGGGCCAGTTGGGATCCCAGCAAAGGCTGAACAGAACACAGGCCACAGCTCTGAAAGAGGTGTTTTGTCTGTCCCACTGTTTCCCAAGGCTCTTTGCACACATGCATCACTCAGCTTGAGGCATCAAAAGTGCTTTCACCAGGCAGGGTGGCACAGCAAACACTGTGGCTCTGCAGTAGAGCTCCCCAGGCTCTGCTGAGCTTTTGGCTTGATGCCTGTATATCCACCTGAGCCACTTCTAATCCCTTGGAATTGTCAAGTGATAGCAAGAAATTGATGCATCTGCTAGCAAGAGAGCTTGTGGCTCTGCCCTGTATCCCTGCACGCCACAGGCACACGCTCCTTGTGGCCATTTTAACTGTCTCTTGCCAAAGGAGACTCAGGCCTTGCTTGTGGTCTGCAAATATTAAACGCTGTGGTTGAAATGGAGATTTAGCATCAGGGGTAAATTTTTGCTTGTGGTCTGCAAATATTAAACACTGTGTTTTAAATGGAGATTTAGCATCAGGGGTAAATTTTCACTAGTTTGGGTCAGATTCAGCCAAATTATTCAGGAAATGTAAAAAAGAAGAGGAAGGAAAGTGTCCTGCAAAAGTCAAAGCATTTTGTTTCATGGATTTTCAGGCAAAATGAGTCCTTGTGACATCTTCAAAGCTTCCCACCTTGCCTCTCTAGCATTAGGAACCCAACCCTCACGCTAAGCTCTGTGAGCAAGCAGAGCTGGTACCTTCTCCCCTGGCCCGGTCACTGTCCATGACCTCAGCCTGGGTGATCCAGTCCATGTAGCCCTTCAGATCCTCCTCCAGCTGCTGCTTCTCCCGCAGCTTCTGGAACGTGCCCCGCGACTTGGCCTTCTCACGCTCCTTGGTGAACTCCTGGGACAGGGCAAGCAGCAGAGGCTCAGGGATGGCATGGGGGCCAGGAACCCCAGCTCTGTGCCAGGCCAGCCCCTAGGAATATCCTGAAATACGCTGCCACCAGCACTGCACTACTCCAGTGACCTTCCTCCTTCTCGGCCCACGATGCGAGGTCATGGGGCCCAGCACCTGATGCCCAAGAGCAGGCAGGGCTCCTTGCCCACCACTGCTGCTCTCTGGGAGCTGCTCACTGCAGGGACAGTGCCACAGCTGGACAGGCCAACTGACACCTGGCCAGGGCACTTCCCCAGTCCTGCAAGCACCAGAGCGGGGCCTCACCCACCTGGGGGGACAAAAACCTGCGCTCCATATGGAGAAGGTGAGCTCATCACATGGTGTGCCAATCGAATATTGAGTTGGTTAAACCGTTTACCCTCTAGTAGTATCTCCCTGTTGACCCCACCAAGGCACTTGGTTTGTCCCCAGCTAGCCACATCCTGTCTCATTGCACGTTTCCCCTGGGATGACTCAGGTTAAAAGCTTGGGCTTTGGGGTCCTGCCTCCTCTTTTGCACCCCCTTTCACAAGAATAAACATCCATGCAAAAGTGCCTTCTCTGATCTTTACTTCCAACCTCGGCACACGGGATCAGGAGACCAGAGGGAGGCAGAGAACCATCTGCTCTCTATCATTCCTTGACTGTTCTCACCTGGGAATGGTTGCCCTGGACACATGGACAGTGGACTCCCTTTGGACCCCCACCCACAACATGGCAGGTACACAGGACACTCTTCATGGGAACATGGCAAGGACAGGTCTGCCCATGTCCTTGCCCACTCTTCCTGCTCTCTTTCAATTAAAATCTTTTCTCCTCTGGTGTCTGTCTGTAGACTTGCTGCCCAGCCACACTGGTCTTCCCATGTGTTAATAATAGGTCTCAGACACTGTAACAATAATTTTCCTGATCTCAAACATAATTTGGCTGTATTTGCAAAAATATTTCAGAACCTTTACCGTGCCAGCAACTTACTTCCAGGATTAGATGTCTATAGTCCAGCTTGTCCTGCAGTTACAGCCAACTCTACACAAGCATCAGGTTCCTTGGTTTATCTTGTGCTTTTAAACTTGTTTTAGCTATATTAACACCCAATTTGTTTTAAAGTTGCAATGGCATGGTTATTGTCATAAAAGAGACCTATCAAATCCAAGGAATTAGGATATAACTAACCCTGTGAACTAATAGAGGTGATGAGTGTGACCCACTTGCACAAACAAGGATTGAAACATATAAAAAAGACCCTGACCCTACACAGACCTGAGCAACCCTCCCTTCTCAGGACAACACATATTTCCCAGCAACAAAACTGGGATGGTATCAGTCCCACAGCAATGCATGGTAGGCTGAGTGTAACATCTCAGGTTTTAAGTACTGTACTACTGGGGGAACAAACGCTAATTGAATTTGGCCTCAATTGTCGTAACAGACTGATGACAGTTCATTGGTGTACTTGGATGAGACTGCTGAAGCAGTAATTAGACTAACAACTCTTTCCTTGGATCTCTCACACTCATCAAAGACGTTCTCCTTAGGCTGGCCAGGAGAAAACTGTGTGTGCTCACAGCAGGAGGGCAGCTGGAGGAACCAGTGAGGAGAGTCCAGACCCACAGCCCTGGGGTGACTGCTCCCTGCTCAGCTCCACTTGCTGTGTGTGCTGGCAGAACACACCACAGCCCACGGGCTCCAGGGCTGGGCTTGCTGACAGCTGCTTGTGCCACAGGGAAAAGATTTCAGTGTTGAGAGTTGAGCTAAAACCTCAGAAAGCCACGGGCACTAACACAAAAGTAACTCACAAATCAGTGTTTCTAAGCGTGCAAATCAAACAAAAAAAAAAGGGGGTGAGGAATGAGAGAGGGAAAAGAACTGAACTTTCCCAGGATTTTTTCTAGTATAGTTCAAACCAGTTAAAACTCCTCTGCTGGCGGAAAGGATGGGGTGGCACTTACCCACTGAGCACCCCCAGCACCAGGTTGAGGACGAAGAAGGAGCCAAGTAAGATAAGGCTGACAAAGTAGATCCAGGGCCATTCATTCCCCATGGCATCATTTACCTGACAAGGAGAGATGCAGGTGAAATATTCTGAAGGCACTGTCCTCCATCCATTTCTCCTCAGAGCCCCTCAACAGCCTGTGAGATCTTTGCCCCCTCCAAAAGGAATGCTTGGGATGGTGACACAAAAACCTGGCTCCAAGCCCTGGCTGCCTAGAACCCTGTGTCTGGTTTACATCCAGACCCAAACGTTTAGGGAGCAGATTTAAACATCAGCCCCAAGCCTAAGCTTCAGCACGATTGTTTCCCAGGGACTGCAACACATGGGCTTTGCTGGAGGAGCATCCACCAGTCATTGCTTGCCTGGCCCATACCCTTCATGGAGGTGGGAGCTGGAGCAATCTCCTGTCTATCTGGAGAGCAAGGGCAACTTAGGCAGAGCTTACAGGGATGCAGAGACATGACTGGTGTGTTATGGGATATCCACCACAGGCTGGTGGGGGTAGAATGTCTCACTGGCAAAGACCCAGCCCGACCATGGGGTCCCCTCCCTAAGAGGGCATTCCCTGCCCTGAGCATCACCTGCACCAAGCTGGGCACAAAGTGCTGCAGTCTACCTGATGCTTTGGGATTTTAGCTTTTATATTTTTCATGTATTTGTAATCCTGCAATTCTTTAGTGTAGAACTCTAAACCCCATATTCAGTCTTATCTGCTGCTTTCCCACTTTGGTCAGACACAACAACTCCTTTCCAGGCCTGGCAATCAAGGACACCTCACTGCCTCAGGCCACGAGAAATGTAAACAAAAGTGAGCTGGGGGCAGCAAACTTGGGGAAAATAACTTCATCACCTGAAGCTGTAATTGGAGGATTAACCCCCAATATGCAAATGGACCAAACCTATAAAAGTGTGAAAACCCGTGACCCATCATCCAATTTTGGGTGCAACACCTGCCAGCAACAGACCTGGAGACCCTTCAACAAATATAACAGCTTTTTATTCTCTTAATCTTGCCTGGCCTGTTTTCCCAGTAGCCCCACAAGGCATCATACCCAGTAGAGGACTTCAGTCCAGCCCTCCATGGTGATGCACTGGTAGACGGTGAGCATGGCGAAGCCGAAGTTGTCGAAGTGGGTGATGCCGTTGTTGGGCCCGGGCCAGCCGCCGCGGCACTCGCTGCCGTTGATGCTGCAGTGCCGCCCGTGCCCAGAGCTGGTGCACGGGGCTGGCTTCTCCGAGCCCACCGTGGCAATCACGTCTGAGGAGCAAAGCCGTGGGGTGAGCAGCAGGTCAGGCCAAACACAGCGCCCCTCTCACCGCCCCTCGCCCGGCTGGGTGCTGTCTCACACATCCCCCATTCCTGCCACACTCCCAGGCTGATGGTGGCAAGGCCACGCTCTCTGCAAACACAGAGTCCCTGTGCTCTCACAGCAGCCACGCAGAGACAACTCTGCTGCATCCCCACACACACAGCTCACCTGTCCCAAGGTAGTAGCAGGTCTTGTGCATCCTGCCCTTGAACAGCTCCTGCCCAACAATGGCGTAGATGATGATCATGAAGAGGACCAGCAGGGCAATGTGGAGCAGGGGCACCATGGCCTTGATAATGGAGTTCAGGACAACCTGAAGGCCTGCACAAAGATGAAGGGAGAGGATATCAAACACTTCCTAAACAGCTTTGAGTGCACCTTGTGTCCCTGCCAGCCCACCAACAAGCAGCCTTTGAAATGCCCCTTGCCAAGGGAAAAGGGGCACAAGTGGGGTGGGACTGAAATCTCTGAAGCAGGAAATCCTTTCTTCTACCCACCATGAAAGCATGTGGAAGAGCACAACAGGGCCAGGCAGTGCTGAAGGCTGCCTCACGCCCCTCCCTTTGTTCTGGTGCTCTCATCCTGGCTGTATTCACAGGAGTTACAGAAGAATATCCCTGCTCTGAGAAACCAGAGCGAGATCCTGGTCCCCTTCACACTGGCCACCAAAGGCACTTCCCCTGAGCCATGTGTGCCAGGTGTGTGCCAACCTGCAGACCCCCAGGGCTGACAACCACCATCCTGGTGTGTGCCAACCTGCAGATTCCCAGGCTGACAACCACCACCTGGAGGAACAAGCAAGAACCCACGCCTCCTCTACAACTACTTCCCAGCTGGACTTGACCCAGCATTGAGAAGAAACCTGTGCCAGGCTCCCCACCCTGGCCAGGCCCAGAGTTTGTGTCCACCCAGCAGCCCTTGGTGACAGCAGGGCACCCAGCACGCACTCGGCACTCCGGACACCAGGCGCAGGGGTCTCAGCACACGGAACGCTCGCAGCGCCTTCACGTCAAAGCCGCCTTTTCCCCCCGAAGGCCCTGCCTGCTTCACATTGACCTGCTCCAGGGTCATGGTGATGAGCCTGAAAGAGCCAGGGCACCAGGAAGGAAGGAGGAGAAACAGAAGGAAGGACAGGGAAAGAGAGAAGGGCATGAGAATGGAGACTGAGAAATCTGAGCTAAGGATTCAGAGCTCTGCAGGCAGAAAAGCAAGGTCAGGACTGCCAGCCATGCTCAGCCTCACCCAGGGGACAGCTCTTGGCAAGTCCAGCTCCTGAGCTCAGCTCCACTGTTGACAGCCAGGGAACTCCCACCCCATGTGCAAACCCTGGAGGACCCCCTGCCACCCCCTTTCTGCAGGGCAAGGAGACCTACGAGGCATGAAGGAGTCAAGACAGGAAGAAACAAGTTAGAGAGGATCCCAGTGGATGTTAGAGCAGGAACAGGGGGCCCACAAGAGAAGGCCATGAACTTAGTCAAGGAGCTGTCCCCAAACACATTGCAATCACCAGAAAAACTAGTCCCTGATTGGCTGTGGAAGAGGCCTGGCACAAGCTGAACAGCAGCAGCCTTCCCACTTTTCCTTACCCTAGAGTCACAATGGAAAAGTCGAGCACGTTCCAGCCATTTCGGAGATAGGCATCCGTGTGGAAAAGAAAGCCATAGGCAATTATCTTGAGCATGGCCTCGATAGCAAAGAAGATGAGGAAGGCATATTCTATCTTCTCCTGGGGATTGCAAAGGCAAGCAGGAGAGAATGCTTCATTAGAACAGACTGTCACCTCCCATGCTGTCCTCAGCAGTGACTCTGGATCAGCCCTGCTGTCACCCCAGCTGTACCCCACACACACCAAGCAGCACCCTGGGGACAAGGTGGGCATGCTGAGCCACCACATGCCACTCTCTGGCCTGCAGCAGGATCTCCCCAGCCCTTTGATGCCCCTGCCAGGACCCTGCCCTCAGACTATGGTTCCTACAAACTGCTCCAGCAAAGCCACCTAAAGGTGCTTGGCTCAGGACACTGCTCCTCTCAGGCTCTCCTCCCTGCTGCTCACTCTCTCATTCCCCCCACAGCCTTCCTCCTACAGGCAGCACTGACACCTCATCCTCAAGCTGAGGGCTTGCTGGGTCTGTCCTGGAGTCCCCACACAGCCACTGTGGGACAAGCCATGGCTTCCCTTCTGCCTGGGATGATAAGGAACAGGGAATGGAGCTCAAGACCTCCTGCTTAATGCCAGACATTTGCCTGGCAAAGTGACCAGCTAGAAATGGGCCTGGGACTCACTGGGCAGAGGTGCTGCACCCCGTCCCAGGCAGGACCGGGCACCCCACTGCAGGGGCTTGCTCAGCCCTGCAGCTGCTGGGCCAGGGCAGCTCATCTGTCCCTGGAGCACAGCCAAGAGCTGCCTGTGCCCAGCTGGCTCTGCCTGTCACTGCCATCACTGCCCTTGCTGCCAATGTCCCTTCCAGACTGGGATTAAAAGCCTCTGAGGCAGCCAGGTGGATGGGGCTATTTATATTTCTGGTGTCCTGGTCCCTCTCCTCAGCCTATATCCCCTGAAGGACAAGGAGCATCACTGCTCAGGATCTCCAGGAAATTGCCCTCACAAAGGCAGAAATGTCTCTCTGAGACCAAACTGGGAATGGATCTTCACTGGGGAATGCTGTAGTGCTGTGAGCACACCTTCCTCCCAGGGTCCCCATGCCCTGCCAAATGGAAAATCCTCTCCTTTCACCAGGGCTAGAGCTCAAGAGAGAAGCATTGCTCACACAATTAATGTGTCCAGAAGCAGTGACAGTGCTCAGTGTCCCCATATGACTGCCACCCACACAATGCCATTTCTTGTGGGATCTGAGGGCAGCTAGGGTAAGAGCAGAGATCCTGGTATTGCCTCTCTCTTCAAGGTTTTAGCTACAGCAACTCAACACTGCTCACCTCCCACCCTTAGGGGACAAATACCCCCTAGACTGTCCCCCAAAGCCTGTCCCTGCAATCCCATGGCAGGGAAACTGCCAGGAGGATCATTTCAGGTGTGGAGGGGCTGCAGAGCCATGCCAGCAGTCACTGGTGTGGTGGGGTGTATCACCAGCTGCAGAGGAAAATCAGGAAAGCCCACTGCAAACTACAGCAGCCCTGCAGCTGCTGAGGCTGATGTCAGGATCCAGCACTGCAAAAGTCAATTCCATGCCCTGATTTTCCATCAGAACAGACTCAGGCTCCAGGGTCTCTCACTAGAAGGGATTTTCCTCTGAAAACCCCTTACCCAGAATCCAAAGGTAACTTGCTACTCCTCAGAGGTCCCTTTGAGAAGCTCACAACCTGAGTAGTGCTTTGGACAGCTTCAAGGGTATTTGCCTAGCAGGTCCAGCCAGCGAGCAGCAAGGCTCAAACCTGGGCCAAGGAAGAGGCAGCAGGCCACCCCTGCCCCCAGCCACCCCCCCTCAGCCCAGGAGGGATGAAACAGAAAATTCCCAGCTTCTCTGGGCAACCTATGCCAGGGCATCAACACCATGAATGTATAAAACTTTTTCCTTATAACTAACCTAAATCTACTCTCCTTCAGTTTAAAACCATCACCCTCTGTCCTACTGCAACAGACCCTGTTAAAAGTTTGTCTCAATGTTTCTTACAGGTTCCCTTCAAGTACTGGATGGCTGTGATGAGATCTTCTCAGAGCCTTCTCCTCTCCAGGTGGGCACCCCCAGCTGTCCCAGCCTGGCTCCAGAGCACAGGGGCTCCAGTCCTCAGAGCACCTTTATGGCCTTCTCTGGACTTGCTCCAGCAGCTCCAGCTCCTTCCTGTGCTGACCCCAGGGCTGGAGGCAGCTCTGCAGGTGGGGTCTCACCTGAGCAGGGCAGAGGGGCAGAATGCTCCCCATTCTGCTTCCCTTACCCGCTGTGGGGTGAGCCCAGGACATGGGTGGCTTTTTGGGCTGTGATCACAGTACTGGGAATTAAACTTACATGGCTACAGTGGAATGGCCTGAGCCAAGTAAACCCAGTGCAGTCTCCTAGGACTGGCAGGAAGCAGCTGAAGGATATTTCATGCTGGCAGACTTCACCTTGACCATGTCCCACACTGCAGACCCCCCTTCCTGTGCCCAGGCTGATCTGAGAAATCAGCCACGTGCTTCCTCCAGCCCTGGGGGTGCCCATGCTGCAGGTCAGCACAGGGACAGCAGGTCAGCACTCGTGGCCCAGTGGCCACCCTGTGCCCAAGCCACAAGGGCCACACTGCACACCAGGCACATGCCATGGACAGACACAGCTCTGCTGGCTTCACTGAACCCTGGCCAGCTTCCAGCAGCTGGGACCCACTCTGTGCCACTGCCACCACTGTCCCCTCCTCAGCCCAGAGCCCAGAGCACTGTGGGGTGCCCAGGGCAGGGCACGGGGCTGGCTGGCACAGCTGGGCTGGGGGTACAGCCAAAACACCACCGTGAAAAGGGACAGGTGTGTGTGACACACGGGGCCCCACATGTCTGGGCACACAGGAACCCGACTGTGGTGCTGGAGGAGCCATGGGGCAGCAGGGTGATGTGACGGTGACACAGCCCCACAAGGGGACACAGCCCCAGCCTGCTCAGCCCCCAGAGCACACGGGACTCTGCAAGGAGCCCCTCCTTTATGTCCCTGGTGCCCTTTCCCAGGGAGGAGGGCAGGCAGGGCTTGAATGAAGTCTCCCTGTAAGGAATAAGATCCCAAAGACACAAGCTCTTAATATGTTAAGTTATTGTTAGACGTTGAATGTTAAAGTCCTAGATTTGCCTTTTGTTGTTGTTGAATGTTAAGATCCTTGTGAGGCTCCAATCCTGTATCTGTTACCCCGTATCCATGTCCCTTGTCACCTGTATCCATGTCCCTTTTCTTAGGGAAACCACCCCTGCTGCTCCCAGAAGAACTTGAACACGAATTATATGCCAATGAAGGGCCTCTGGTGCAATTAGGACCCTCAAAACAACGAACCAGCATGCAACTCGAGAATAAAAACTGTAACTCCAGCCTGGCAGGACCACAGAAAATCATATACCAGCAACTGGAGGTAACATCCTGTCACCAAGAATGAACTCAGGGTAAATGACAGCCCCAGACCAGGAGCCAGCAGGGTCTTCCTGAGGACTCTGGCGAGGATGGAAGGCTCAGCTCTGCCCAGACACAAAGCTGTGCACCTCCTGCCCAGCCCTGCCGAGACACAAAGCTGTGCACCTCCTGCCCAGCCCTGCCGAGACACAAAGCTGTGCTCCTCCTCCTCAGCGTCGCCCAGCGGGAGCAGTGGCGGGGTGTGCGACCACTCGAGCCCCCCCACCTAAGAGCTGACCTGAATAAAGGCATCAAAAAGGAGCAGGTCTCCTTGCTTGTTTTTTTCTCATCCCAGCTGGGCAAAGTGGGACAGGTGGTGAGGGCACAGCATGGCCACAACACAGATGCAGAGCTGCCCCTGCAAGGAGACCTCACAGCCCTCACATCCCCCTTGACTCCTCCAAACAGTCCCCAGCCTTCTGCCCTTCCCTGGGCCTTTTGCTCCTGTTCTATCAGCCCTGCACCTCCTCCTGAGCCTCCCAGTCCCAGGTGGGCCCTGCTCCCCTTTTCCCCAGCATTAGATCCAGCCCAATCTAATAAAAATAGTTTTTGTAGGAGCAACAGTGGGTTGACCAGGACACATGCACGGACTGCCAGCACCAGGACACACAGGGCAGGGAGCTGCACTGCTGAAACCTTTCTAAGCTCTTCTTAAACCATAAAGGAATTCCCCAGAGGCTTGCAACAACCATCCTCTGCAAAACAGAGCAGCTCAGTGCTCTCCTGTTCCCCTGAATGGGTGAATGAAGTCCTACAGCTGTGAGGCAGAGGAGGGGACAGGACAGGTAATGGGAATACATTTACAGCAATCTCATAGGATCCCCTTCCTTTGGAAAAAAAAGATGAAAATGAGGGCTGAAGCCAAGGAAGTTGCTCTTGAGTGGTGGGAAACCCTGGCACTTGGCTTGGGAAAAGCACAGTGGGAGGCAGGCAGGGTTTGGGACTGCTGCAGACCATAGCCTGGAAGAGACATCAAGAGAAACACTTCTGTTCTCCACAATGGGCCCTGTCATAGCACAGGAAGTACTTGGGATAGGAAGACATGCAGGAAAGAATTTAGGAGAGTTTTTGAATTGTTTGCACAGACTTTTTAGAGAAGGTGGTTGGAGTAGATCATCTCCAGAGGTCACTCCACCTCTAGCTGCTCTGCAATGTTGTGATTTTCCTGCCACATTCTCCAGCCACAGCTCCTCCTTCCCTATAAACAACAGACACCCCAGGGCTGCAGAGACAGGAACCAGAAAAGCCATAACCCCCCTAGGGCAGCCATGAGAGCACAGAGTGGCCAGGTCCTGCAAGTTGTTCTCTATTGCATCTCCCCCTGGCTATGCAGAGCTCCTCACTGCTTCCCATCACACCAGCTGGGATGGGAACACCAGGAACACCAGGTGTTCAATGTCTCTGAGACACCTTGGTGGCATTCCTGAGGGGTCTCTCTGGACCAACTGCTTGGCTTGAAAAGGCTTTGGTGGGTGCTACCAGCTCAGCCACCAAAAGCAGGATTTGACCACAGCAGGGACAAGGGCTCTGTGATGCCTGTCAGCCCTGGGGTAGGGAGAGCCCAGTTGGAAGAACAGAAATCTCAGGAAGCTGCAGCCAGCCCAGCCTCCTCCAGGGCTGGGAGCAGAGGGGCAGCACGGCCCCTTCAGGGAAGCCTTGCCATGGAGCTGGGAGCACAGGGCATGAGGAGCCTGGTGAGGGGGCAGGGTGAGGAGGTGCTGTGCTCTCAGTGGCATTCAGGTGAGCGAGGGGTGAGCTCTGCTGGCCCACCTGAGGGGGAGAAGAGAGGGGCCTGGCTCACCTGCCTACCCAAAACCCCAGGGCGACCACAGAGGTGGCTAAGCCACCAGCTGGGCAGGGTGCCCGCCCTTGCCAGTGGCCCCAGGCCAGAGTGAGGGGCAGGAGGGAGGCAGGGATAGCTCACACAGCTGCACATGCACCCCTCCAGGTGCAGCAGCAGTTTGTGCAGCTGGATCGAGTCTGTGCATGCAGACATGCAGGAGTGCTGCCCACTGTCACAGCTGTTGGAGACTCCAGGAGATCCAGGGTGACCCCAAGCTCTAGGAAATCCACATGCACTCACGACTCCTGCAGCAAGTAACCCATGCCAACCACCAGGCACAGGGCCCAGCAGCTCTTGAAAACAGACAGCAAACTCTGCTCAGGGACTGTGGGACACGAGACAGCTGCCCAAAAGCAACTGCTCCAGTGCTTCTGAGATGCCCACGACACAGCCTGGGGTGACAGACACCGTGCAGGACTCACAGGTAATTACAGCTCTCCAGAGCAGATGAAAAGATGGGACTCCTGCATCAGACACCCACATTCCTGTCACTGGATTGTACCTGAGGCCCTGAAAAGACAGCAATCCCCTAACCCCAGGGCTGAGACACAGCCCAAAATGGTGGGATTTTCAGAAGCATACTCCTTGACATCAAACATTCTGCCTAGAACACCTAAAGCCATTATCTGTGACACCAGCAGCATGCCTGCACAGAGGCCATTACCTGTGCTATTTAAATTGTTTCCCTCAGAGTTTGAGCTCCAGCTCTGTCCCCCACTCCCTAGGCCCCATGTCCTACCTGACACTCCTACAAAGCCCACAGGACAGGTGCTTTTTGGTGGTCTGAAGGGGTGACCTCCCTCCCAGCAGTCACCCTTGAATCCCACTGACGGGGAAAACTTTAAACTGAAAAGAGAGATGGCTTTAAATTGACAGACAGTACAGTTAAATACTAGGAAAAAAATGTTCCCTGTGAGGGTGGGCAGCCCTGGCACAGGGTGCCCAGAGCAGCTGGGGCTGCCCCTGGATCCCTGACAGTGTCCCAAGCCAGGCTGGGTGGGGCTGGGAGCCCCTGGGACAGTGGAAGTGTCCCTGCCATGGCAGAGTGGAACGAGCCCCCTGACCCAAACCATACCACAGTTCTATGGGTCTATGAAAACCTGGTATTTCAGTGTGCAGCACGTCAAACACCTCCCACTGGAGCTGCAGAAATGGCTCAACTGCCCTGGGAGATGAACTGTACTCTAAATTTGACTTTATTTCTTCACTGCTCATAAACAGAGGTCAGGCAGCCAGGTCACATACAGCCATCTGTATTTTCTTGGGTGAATCCCTGAGAATAACCTGCCTTGCTAAACACACTCTGAAGTTGCTTGCTCTTGGAGTGCAGTTTCCAGTGAAAAACAGTGGGATTTCAAACTCTGGAAACTCAAGTAAAAGTGAAAATAAATGCTATGAATTGCTGAAAAAGTTGAAAAGTCAAAATAATTTCATCAGGGCTGAAGAAAATATTTTGATTCCATTAGAAGAAGAAAAAATCAGATACAAACAGGATTTAAAAAACCCTTCTGGATCAAAATAAATCTAATATAGAGAGAAGAATAATGAAATGTGTTGAAATTAAACAACTGTACTTCTTCCAGGATACAGCAAAATTAATTCCTAGAAAATTTATGGTTATTTCATTTCATTATTGTCATTTTTATGATATTTCATTTTTCACCCCGCCAAAAAATGAGTTCTGATTAACCAAGATTTCATGAGACTAATTCTTAACCTAGTGTAAACTCTGGCTGGAACTCTTCCCTGGATGCTCCTGGAAACACAGAGTGTGGCTGCTCTGCAGGTTTTCCAATCTTGCAGGGAAGCAGTGGCAGCAGAGGTCTCCTAGGAATCCTCTCTTCCTGAGAATCTCCTTGAGATACCTTAGGATTTTAGCTTTTATATTTTTCATGTATTTGTAATCCTGCAATTCTTTAGTGTAGAACTCTAAACCCCATATTCAGTCTTATCTGCTGCTTTCCCACTTTGGTCAGACACAACAACTCCTTTCCAGGCCTGGCAATCAAGGACACCTCACTGCCTCAGGCCACGAGAAATGTAAACAAAAGTGAGCTGGGGGCAGCAAACTTGGGGAAAATAACTTCATCACCTGAAGCTGTAATTGGAGGATTAACCCCCAATATGCAAATGGACCAAACCTATAAAAGTGTGAAAACCCGTGACCCATCATCCGATTTTGGGTGTAGCCCTGGGGGCTTCATCTGCCCAAAATGTACCTGAAGACCCTTCAATAAATATAACTGCAATAAATATAACTGCTTTTTATTCTCATCATCTTGTCTAACCTCTGGGGTTTTTGGCAGCCCCACGAGGCACTGCTGGCTGGAGCCTCCCCCTTGAAGCAGTGGCTGTCACTGCTCTGAGGGCTGGGCTGCAGGAGGCTCCCCTGAAGGCCCTGCACAACCCCAGCAGGGAGCTCTGATGAGAGGGAACCTCAGCCCTGCCTCCACAAACACCATGGGGCGACATCCTCACTCTGCCCTGACTCAGTTTCCCCTCATACATTTTGCCTTCTCAGTAATTTCAATGTCTTTTTATAAACTCAGCCTTCTCCAGAGAGGATGGAGCAATGAAGAGGCAGAAAAGAGACAGAGAAAGATGAAACACATCACAGCACCTGTCTGCTGCAGGAAAATGCCTCACCAAGCCTTTCTTCACAGCCTGCTGCCCCAGGTGATGGGAGCCTGGCTAAATTCACAGCTGGGTTTCTCCTACAGAGCCACCAGAACATGGTGACAAAAGGACAGCAAGCAGGAATGAAAGAGCAGCAGCCTGGCCTTCCTGGTTCTCGATACCTATTGGTGTGGCAACAGGCTGAAGCATCCCCCAGCAGGGTATAGCATAAGTAATCTAATATGCAAGAAATAAAACCAGATGGAATTTCATTTATGCAATGAATTTACATGACTCGGTCCTTGCCCGTGGAAGGAAAAGGTCCTGGGGCAGCCTCAGCCCCTCTGGGAGCCCTGTGAGGCTTCACCCCCTCCTCCCCACACACACCTGGGCTTCCCCAGCTCTGCCCTCAGCCACATCCCAGGCCCTCTCCCCATCCCTGCTGTCCCCACCTCCTGCCTCCCATGGCCAGCCTGCCCCAGTCTGCTTTGCCCTGAGATAACTTCACCTGCCAGAGCCTGCTGTGCCCCCCAAACCAGGGGGGAACCCAAACCAGGGGGGCTCAGGGAGGCTGGGCAGAGCAGGCAAGGGCTGCAGGAGCACCCCAGAACTCCCCAGGCACTCCCTGAGAGTCCCGAGCCAGCAGGGGAGAACGTTTCATTCAAAGGGGGATTTAGAGGTTTGGATTCAGTCATCATACTCAGTCTCACAATGGAAATCAATGTGGATTGAACCACAGTGGGGATCTGAAGAGTAAAAGGAGTGACAAGCTAAAAATAGTGCAAACTTGATCTGGGTCACATCGAAACATCATATTCCAGGAAAACTGGAGCGACTGTGGGAGAATATGGAATGATGATTGGAAGGGAGTAACCTTTCTGCCTAATAGAAACAGGGTTTTTTCCCCTCTTAAAGAGAAAGTAACACAATTAAAATACAGTTTTGAAAGGAAAAGTCAGAAAAATTTGTTCCAAAATGCTGGAACAAACCATTTGAGCCTTTCTGGAACAGGATGTTTCCTTTTGAAAGTGTGTGTCTTAGGTTGCAATGCAAGATGTAACAGATGCATTCTACCACCATCTGCTGAAAGCAGGTAGAGCAGTGTTCTTTATCTCCTCCATGACCCATCCCTCATAACTGCAGGGGGGATATCCTCAGTTAATGGGCCAGCTGTTAAAACCAGGTGGGGCAATTTTCTTTATCTTTTCCATGACCCATGCTCAGTCCAGAAAGATATCTTCTGTTAACAGGCCATTCAATCTCACTAATAAAATTAAATCATCCCATCATGAGATGCTCCACCCAGACAAAAAAGCCAAGCATTCCTACCTAAATATAATCTAAAATTTAGAACACTGCAGTCAGCCTTTCCCACTGAATTCCCAGAGAAAGACAAGGTCCATCTACACCACCACTAAACCTTCAGAGGAAGACTACACCCTTCTACAAAATCATTGTTTCAACAGAACCACATCTGTCACTGCAGGAGGACAGGAGGACTGCAGCCATCATTTACTGAGACTGCTACCAACACCCTGACCCACAGGGTGTCGGGTTGTATTCTGACTCTGACAGTGGTTTTTTTATACTACTACATTTTTATCTTAACTTTCCTAATAAAGAACTTGTATTCCTATTCCCATATCTTTACCTAAGAGCCCTTTAATTTCAAAATTATAATAGCTCAGAAAATTTCATTTCAAAATTCCATTTCAAAATAAAGCTCCTGCCTTCCATAACAAATACCTTTCAAACCAAAACAGTGTGATAAAAAATCGGATTTTTTTCTTTTATTGGCACCACTTCTTTCTTCATGTGTACTCCACACACGACCCACTGCCTTTGATCTCAACCCAGAGGTGGTTTGGTGGTTTCAGCCCCTCTGAAAACCCATTTTGAAGAAAACCCTGGCCTCCCATTGCCTGCAGCAGCTTTGACTGGACCAACACTGCCTGACTGCAGCACTGGGAGGCAGATGGCCCCAGAACAGCCCTGCCACCCTGCAGCCCTGTCACCCTGCAGCCCTGTCACGCTGTGACACCCTGCAGCCCTGTCACCCCACAGCCCTGTCACCCTGTGCACCACTGCAAGCCCTGTCACCCTGTGCACTGCGCCCTGTCACCCTGCAGCCCTGTCACACTGTGCCACCCTGCAAGCCCTGTCACACCACCTGCAGCCCTGTCACCCTGCAGCCCTGTGCACCTGCACACCTGCAGCACCTGTCACCCCAGCCCTGTCACCCTGTGACACACTGCAGCCCTGTCACACTGTGCCACCCTGCAGCCCTGTCACCCTGCAGCCCTGTCACACTGTGACACCCTGCAGCCCTGTCACCCCACAGCCCTGTCACACTGTGCCACCCTGCAGCCCTGTCACCCTCAGCCCTGTCACACTGTGCCACCCTGCAGCCCTGTCACACTGTGCCACCCTGCACCCTGTCACCCTGCAGCCCTGTCACCCTGCAGCCTGTCACCCTGTGACACCCTGCAGCCCTGTCCCCTGCACCCTGTCACACGTGACACCCTGCAGCCCTGTCACCCACAGCCCTGTCACCCTGTGTCACTCTGGCCACCTGCAGCCCTGTCACCCTGTGACACCCTGAAGCCCTGTCACCCTGCAGCCCTGCCACCCTGCAGCCCTGTCACATTGTGTCACCCTGTGCCACCCTGCAACAATGTCACACTGTGTCACCCCACAGCCCTGTCACACTGTGCCACCCTGAAGCCCTGTCACCCCACAGCCCTGTCACCCTGTGTCACTCTGTGCCACCCTGCAGCCCTGTCACCCTGTGACACCCTGAAGCCCTGTCACCCCACAGCTCTGTCACCCTGTGACACCCTGCAGCCTGTGTCACCCTGCAGCCCTGTCACCCTGTGACACCCTGCAGCCCTGTCACCCTGCAGCCCTGTCACCCTGTGACACCCTGAAGCCCTGTCACCCCACAGCCCTGTCACCCTGTGACACCCTGCAGCCCTGTCACCCTGCAGCCCTGTCACCCTGTGACACCCTGAAGCCCTGTCACCCTGTCACCCCGCAGCCCTGTCACACTGTGCCACCCTGCAGACCTGTCACACTGTGTCACCCTGTCACCCCACAGCCCTGTCCCCAGCCCCACAGCCCTGGGCTGGGCTCAGCTGCTCCTTACCAGGCTGGAGTTGGCGATGTTGGTGTCATCCTCGGGCATGGGCAGGTAGATGGCCAGAGCAACACAGTTGGCAAAGATGGTGAGGAGGATGATGATCTCGAAGGGTCTAAGAGAAAGTGTTAAGGAGCATAGACAGGCAAGAAGAAGCAGGAATAACCCCACCCCTGTCCTCGGTGGGTGGGGAGAACCAACCCCCCATGGGGGCACAGAGAGAGCAGGCAGACCTCAGGCTCAGCACATCCTCAGGTGCTGCAGGGCCAGGACACCCAGGCCATGGCCACTGCAGGGGTCAGCTTTGACACAGGACAAGGCATGGCAGAGCTGGGGGAGTTTCCTCCTTCAGTGAATCACCCTGAAGGCTCAGGAGCCCTTTGCAGAATGTAGGCACTCCAGAGCAGGCAGGCTCCCTCTGCACTCAGCATCCCTAAGGGAGACTCCTGCCCAGCTTCACGTGGCTCCAGCTGAAGGTATCCAGGGGCAAGGCAGCTCAGCCAGGGCTCCCCTGGCAGAACATCCCCAGGTGTCCTGACAGCCTTGGTGGCCCAGCACAGGCAGTACTGCTGTGCCTGTCCCCAGCACTGCCAGGGGCTGGGAGTGACCACAGCACTCAGCCTGAGCACTGTCCCACCCCTTCAAGGTAGAAACTGTGCTGTTTGAGGCCTACAAGATCTCAGAACAAAAGGGGTGACCTTGCTATTTCCCCATGAAGACCCTGGGACAGGCACTTGGTCATTCCCAGGCTCCTGCTGCTGTCACTGCTTTGCTTGGGCCTTGAAACTCTTGGATGAGCTTCAGCCCTCACCTTCCTGAAGCCTCCAAAGGGCTCAAACTCTGTCTCCAGGGCCTCATTTGCAGCCAGGCTCTCCCTCCAGGGATCCCCACTCTGTGTTTCCCCCAGAATTGTCCCTTGAGGACTGCCCTGGGCTCTGGTGGCCACACCACTGTCCAGCCCAGTACTACAGAGCAAGGGCACCTGGGGAGCACACTACCCACACCAGCCTGAGTGCTGTCAGGTGTGTCCTGGGCTCCTCACAGGATTTTTTTCCTTTTCTGAACCTTTCTATCCATCAACCTGATGACACTCTAAAAACTGAAGTCAGCTGGAAAAGCTGCTCCCCTTCCTGTCCAGGTAATGAGGCAGAGCCCAGGGGTTGGAGGCTTCCCTGCCTGCCTGGACAGGGTAAGACAAGCCCTCCTTGAAGGGTGACCTCGACTGGAGCTCCTGTAACTGGAGCTGGAATCCACTTGCTGCCTGTGATTCTGTGAGTCTGGCACACTTATGAAGCATAAAAGCAGTGGGACAGATTGAACTTAAAAACAGACATGTAAATAACTGGGAACAGTGTCTCTGCCTCTTGCCACTGACATGGAGCCTCAGCATCTCCTCATCTCCTTGTGTTGCAATCTGACTTCTTTCTGTCCAGCATGCTCCCACCACACAGCATCCAGGGTCCTCAGCAGGAATTAGGCCTCTGTGCCTTGCAGCTCTGTGGTCCTCCTGGGTCCCCAGAATCCTCACCCATCTGCCTTGAAGTTCTCCTGGCTACAAAATCACCTGAAATACCAGGGTGTTGTCACAAATCAAGACATGTCCCAGCAACTATCAGGCTGTTGGACAAACTGTCTTGCACGCAGTAAGCTGCAGAACATTCAGATTTCCTTGTTCTAATGAACATATTTTTGAGATGTGAGCAAATTTCAGCACAAAACGCCCTCTGCCTCAAGTCAGCCTTCCACCCACCCAGGGCTGAGTCAAGTGATGGTCCCCACCCTTCAACTGCTTGAGAAAGGCCCTGGCTGATCCTGAGGCTCAGCTTTGTGCTCTGCCAGCAGCAGCTACACAGCAGTGATGGGCCCAAGGAACAGGAATACGTACTGCCACACAGAACCCACAGCCCAGGGACCCCCCCCCCCAGAAAGGGTCACAGCTAATCTCCCCTTGGCAGCCTGCATGTCCCTGCAGACCATAATAACCCCCAGGGACTGGAACGACCCGAGCCTGTCACGCCTGCCAGAGGCTGATCCCTGAGTGAGGGCAGCCAGGTGCATCTGGGTATAAATACAGCCAGGCACTGCAGAAACCTGATTCCCTGGAGCACTTGTCCTGCCCAGGTCAGAACCACCTGCACGTGCCCCCTTCCTGGTGGGACACCCCCTTGTCCCCTTCCAGAGCACTGATGCAGGGAAGACCCTCCCCGTGCTATGCACTTGCTCTGGCATGTGCTGGCCCAGCAGGAAGAATGTGTTTGAGCGTGCTGCAAGATGTAAATCCTGTTTCCTTCCCCTGCCACTCGGGTGTACATCAACTTCTTCCTTACTCAGTGCCCATTTAAGACACAGGCACAGTTCCCTTCTAAGTGCCCACACAATCATTGTTTCTCTTGCCAGAGACACAAAATGAGAACCCAATTTTGGCACTGCTCCCACTCCCTGGAGGACAGAGAGCCCCCTTGCAGCAAAGGAACGAGGTCTCAACCTCCAGCACCACCAGAGCTGTGAGCCTGCCCTCATGCCTGCCAACAGGCTCCCTGGGCTTTGGACAAAGCAGCATCTCTGGGCATGGTTTTGGGATCCCCACAGCAACAGAGCCAGCCTAAGGTGACCAAGACACCTCCTAGAGTAAAGCCTGGCCAGGGGTGGGATCATCCCGCCAAGGCCAGGAACACACAGATAAGGTTCGGCAGCTGAAATGAGAAAAGTTGTGGTGGGAGAACTCGATTCTGTTTCCCAGTCCATCCGTTTTGCTACAGCCCAAATGTTTTGCTGAAATCAAAGTGAAGTATTTCATCTCCCGCTCTCTTCCTTTACATAAAATATAGGTGAACAAAGTGATAGCTCCTGGATGCGTGACAGAAACATGACATTTTGGTATTTCTACAATGCCCCAGTGAAAAGGACAAAAAGCAACGCCCAAACCACAACACTAAGCCAAAGGCACGAAAAAAGACTATCCCTCTGAACAGCATCACCCCCAAAAAGCCTTCACCTGTGATGGCAGTACCAGGGAGGGATGGGAAAGGGAGCTGAGAGGACAATGGTGTCAGCAAGGATTTGGGGGAGGCCCCCCAGCCGGGCAGAGCACAGCTGTGGGACCAGGCAAATGGTGATACACACAAAGAGCCATCCCGAGCGACTCACCACAGCCTTGCTACCCACCCCCAAACCTCTCTCCAGTAAATCACATTGGCCCCAGCCTCACCCCATCCCCACCCCAGCATGGGCACTGTGTCCCCTCCTGACACACCAAACCCCCTCCCCTCCCAGCAGTCTGTCCCCCGTTTCTCCCCAGCACACAACACACACAACACATTCACTCCACAAGTCCCTTGTCCCCAGGCTGTCCCTGTCCCACCAAAGGCCCCACAGCCTGACCCACTCCTCACTCCCAGCCTTCCCCACCAGCCTACTCATGCCCCAGCTAGCTCAGCCATTGCCTCTGCCAATGCCTCCTACCAGGGCTCCCTGAGTGCCTCACTGCCTTCCACAGGCCTGGTGAGACAGCTCCTGTGCCCCCAGCACCCCTGCCACGCTCACAGGCACACTCACACCCTGCTGCCCAGCCCCTGCAGCCACAGGATACTTCCACTCCACGATGCTGATGCACGCCTTGCGCAGAGGGTTCTCCAGGGTTAAGCAGAACAGAGCCCTGGGGGGGCGAGGAGCTATCGGTGGTACCGGCTTCTTGGACTTCTCCTTCTGCTGCCTCTTCTTCACGTCACCCTGGGGAGAAGTGGGCTCCATGGTGTTGCTCCCCTAGCTGTCTCTTCCCCTCCTGCCCTGCTGTGGAGCCCCCCTTCCCCAGGACCCAGCCAGCTGGAGCTCCTCTGGGTCTGTCTCCTCCGTGCAGCAGGGGAGGTGGTGGGGGAGTGGGGGCTGGAGCCTGCACTCGCATGTACAAACACACAAAGCATGAGTTTAAATTTAGATCCCGGCCTGACTCTGGGTGCTGTCCCAGCTCCTGAGGCAGCAGAAGGGCCCCTGCAGCTGTTCCCTCTTTACCCAGCACAGGGAGTTGGGTGAGTGCTTGGCGTGCCACTGGCTGGGCTGGGGGTGGGACGGGCTGCCTGGGCTGGGCACTGTCTCCAACAGAGGAGTGCCTGTGGCCCAGGTCAGCTCCGTCCCCAGCTTCCCCACCTGCACTGGGAAGCAGCCAGGCTGCCCGGGGCAACGTGCATTTGCAGGGTGAGATGGAGAAGGCAGCTCTGGCCAGGTCCCAAGGACAGTTTCCCCCCTTCATTTCATCCCTTCTCTGCAGCTGTTGCACACTGTTCACCTGTGCCCTGGACCATGTGATACTGGGGCTGTTGGGTCCTTGAGGCTGGGTCCATTTCACTGGCTGCAGACCCCAATCTCAGAGCTCCAGGGAATCATGGTGAGACCAAAGAGTGACCAGGCTTGCTTTTCTGGAGGCACAGAGGATGCCCCTGGCTGGCACTGGTCACTGAAACAACCACTTGCTCAGCCTCACAGAGGTATGGAGGATGTCTGGGGATGCAGGAACCAAACAAGTCTGATTGTGTCCTGCCAAGCCCTGCTGGGCTTGGGAAAGCCTGACTGGATGAATAGTATGGGAACCCCTGAGCTAAGGTAAGGAGAGAGGTGGGTAAGCAGCACCTTCCACAGGAGGGGACTGAGGCACCAGAAGTGTTATTCATGAGGGTTTGCCTGGGGTTTTCTAGACTGTCTGCAAACTAACTGCAAGTGATCTAATTCCTTGCAGACACATTCCACGGCAAATGGTATCCCTGTTCTACAGATGTTACAGCTGCTGTGGCTGCCCAGCTGTGCCCCACTGCACCTCGGGTATCCCAGGGTGCTGCTCCACTTACGGTACTTCGCTGCCTTGCTCACACCTTCCTCTCCTGGGCTTTGTGGGGTCATTCTATGGGGAGGGAAATGCTTGCCAGGTGTGCAGTCAGCTGTGCTGGGGCCCGGAGAGGAGTGATGGGGAGCCCACAGCAGGGAGAGCAATTCCTGCAGCTGCTCCAGCCAGTTTTGATGTACTTTGGAGGAGGATGCCCTCGGTTGTAAAAGAGTTCATAGAACCACGGAATGGCTTGGGTCGGAAATGAATTTATAGATTATCTCATCCCAACCCCCTTGCCGTGGCCAAGGGCACCTTCCACTAGGGTTAAATTAGCATTCTGCCCCTTCTACTGCACTCTGTGCTGCAAATCAGAGTCAAATCATTTCTGCCGCGGGGTCCAGCCCCGTTTCCGTGTGAGACAGATCCCTCCTCTCACTCAGCCGTCATTTTCCCCCCAAACCCTACGTGCAAGCCAGGAGCCATATTCGCGCTGCTGCCGGCGCAAAGAGCCCGTCCGGGGACCGCAAGGCGCGGGGCCCATCTAGCGGGGATCTGCAGGACGGACATCAGCCGGGGAACCCGAGCAGGAGGGCGGCCGGGGCTGCGGAGGGACCCCCGCACACCCGAGAGCCACCGCTCGCCCGGCCGGAGCCGCTCGCACACCCGAACCCGAGCCAAAGGAGCGGCACGGCCCCAGCACACGGTGCGGCTCCCGCTGCCCGCCGGAGCCGCTCCCGCCCTGCTCGGCCGGGCTCCTGCCCCGAGAAACCCCCGCACAGCTCCGGCCCTGCTCGGCCGGGCTCCTGCCCCGAGAAACCCCCGCACAGCTCCGCCTGCTCGCCGGCTCCTGCCCGAGAAACCCCGCACAGCTCCGCCCTGCTCGGGCAGCTCCTGCCCCGAGAAACCCCCGCACAGCCGCGCTCCTCTTCCTCGCACTCCGCCGGGGCTCCACGTCCCCGTCCCGCTCCTTCCCGCACCGGCTCGGCCTTGGGAAGGGTCCCGAGGGGAGCCGGGCGGTGAGGGGGGGCTGACTGCCACAGCTACGCCTCCTGCCTCCGGGCCGGGCCGAGCGGAGCCGAGCCGTGCCGAGCGAGCCGAGCCGAGCCGAGCCGAGCGGAGCCGAGCCGAGCGGAGCCGAGCCGGGCGGAGCCGAGTCGGCGAGCGGAGCCGGGCGAGCCGAGCGAGCGAGCCGAGCCGACCGAGCGGCCGAGCCGAGCCGAGCGGAGCCGAGCCGAGCCGAGCGGAGCCGAGCGACGGAGCCGGGCCGAGCGGAGCGGCCGAGCCGAGCGAGCCGAGCCGAGCCGAGCCGAGCGGAGCCGAACACTGCCGTACCCGCTGTCCGGCCCGCTGCCGGCGGCTCCGGCCCCGCACTCGCTCCCCGGGGCGGAGCAGGACCGCGGGCGGGGGCACGGGGGGCAGCGAGCGCTGGAGGGAGAGATGTGCGAGAGCTGCCGGGCAGGCGGAGGTGCCGAGCGGGCTGCTGCACACCGTGTGACCACAGCTCGTGTGTGTACATAGACCTGCGTGCCTGTGGGGATGTGCGGGAATGTATTTTTCCACTCAAGGACCGAGGGACTGATTAGGCAGAGGGGAGCAGGATGAGGCTTTGGTGCTGGAGGTGTTCCTGTGAGGGCTGCGTCCTCGTCTCTGTGGCCAGACGCACATATGGGTGTGTGCATGTGTCTGTACCTGCACACAGGTGTATGGAGTCGTGTGTGCCTGCTGGTGTCACCAGTGAATGGTTTGGGATCTCTGAGGTACTGGCAAAAAGCAGATGTTAATACAAATTGTGAAAGTGCAACTTAAGAGAGTTCAGTTATGATGTTCACCCTGTTATTGACTACGTGGCTGAAGCATGCATAGGGAAAACGGATCGGAATCCATTTAGGATGATTTCCATGGAGACAGAGAATGCAAAAGGGTCAGGGTGCAAAAAGATAAGGGTGCAAAAGGGGTTTAGCAGTACTCAATCATGGATTTAACAAACATTCAATAGCATCTGCTACATTTTAACAGACTCATGATAAAAACATTCACGGCATAATCAATTCACACACATTCAGAGATGTGCACTCCTCTACTGATCTGTGCAGAGGAATCTGCCAAAAATTCCCCTGAGGTTCAGTGAAATATGTCACATCCCTTAGCGATTCTCAACAGGTGAGGGATGCACCTTGAGAAGTGTCAGGGATGAGGGATTGATAAGGGGAACAAAGAATGAAGACCAATTAGGATTGAAGGCAAAGGGATCAATAACCAATAGGAGATCGAATACTAAGAATTGTGTCATTAAAGACCAATGAACAAGAATTTCTTTGGGGTTTTGTATGTATAAATATGTAAGAAGTCTGGTGAAGAGGCATGTGTGATGGAATGAATTTCACTGGCACAGCCTGGGCATGTGTGGATGCAATAATTTCTGTTGCACATCCTGGTCAGAAAAAAGCAATGCCTAAATTCTCTTTCCTATCACATCTTTTCTATCAATTCCAAGTTTACATCCTGGCCATAACCCAGGTTGGGAACAATGGTACCATTCTACCCCAGTTAGAACTCAGGTAAATGATTGACCAAGGCTAACAGGGATAACTGTTAGGCTTTGTTCTCCACCTTGGCTGGTTACGGATGACTCCTGTTACAGTCAGAACCATTCCCACCTTCACCATGCTCCGGGACAGTCAGAGACACTTTACCACCGTACAGTCAAGGTTTAAGAACCTATAAATGCTTTAAGAACCTATAAATGAAACAACACTCACTTCCCAGGTAATATTAGTATATTATGTATAAATAATATAAATAATATTTACATAATAAAAATCATTCTATAAATAATTACATATTTTTAATATTTAAATTATTATTTAAATAATGTTCGAATAATATTATTTAAATAATAAAAGCTGGTCTCTATTGGAGGCCTCCAGGAGTAGTTATGGAAAAATGCCCACAAAAGCCCATCCCCAAGGGATGAGCACAGTTTTATACGTTTAGCAAATTAGCAAAATTGACTAGAATCGCCAATTAGAAGCCCAGGTGATGAGGAAAATCCCCTTTCTGATTCAGCCCTGGGATGGATTATTGACGCTGGCTAAATGCCAGCAGCAACAACAAACAGAACCACAGACCCAGTGACCCAGAACCACAGACCCAGTGACCCAGAACCACAGACCCAGTGTCAGAACCACAGACCCAGTGACCCAGAAACACAGACCCAGTGTCAGAACCGCTGACCCAGTGACCCAGAACCACAGACCCAGTGTCAGAACCGCTGACCCAGTGACCCAGAACCACAGACCCAGTGACCAGAACCACAGACCCAGTGTCAGAACCGCTGACCCAGTGACCCAGAACCACAGACCCAGTGACCCAGAACCACAGACCCAGTGTCAGAACCACAGACCCAGTGACCCAGAACCACAGACCCAGTGACCCAGAGAACCACAGACCCAGTGATCCAGAACGCCGGTGAACCTGGTCCCAGATCTGCACACCCCGTCCAAGAACTACGGACGCAGTCCCAGAACTGCAGACCCGGTCCCGGAACCACTGACCCAGCGTCAGAACCGCAGAGCCAGGGTTAGAACCACTGACCCGGTCCCGCCCCCCTGGCCCTATCCCGGAACCGCTGACCCGATCCCAGAACCGCTGGCCCGGTCCAGAAACGTTGACCCGATCCCAGAACCCTGGCCCAGTCCCGGTCCCGCCCCTGGCCCGGGCCCGGTCCCGCCCCGGTCCCGATCCCAGTCCCAGTCCCGGTCCCGGTCCCGGTCCCGGTCCCGGTCCCGGTCCCGGTCCCGCCCCGGTCCCGCCCCGGTCTCAGTCCCAGTCCCGCCCCGGTCCCGCCCCTGGCCCGGTCCCGGTCCCGGTCCCAGTCCCAGTCCCAGTCTCAGTCCCGCCCCGGTCCCGCCCCGGTCCCGGTCCCAGTCCCAGTCCCAGTCCCGGCCCGGTCCCAGTCCCGGTCCCGATCCCGGTCCCGGTCCCGGTCCCAGTCCCAATCCCGGTCCCAGTCCCGGTCCCGCCCCGATCCCAGTCCCAGTCCCGGTCCCGCCCCGGTCCCAGTCCCGGTCCCGCCCCAGTCCCACTCCCAGTCCCAATCCCGGTCCCTGTCCCAGTCCCAGTCCCAGTCCCAGTCCCAGTCCCGGTCCCAGTCCCGGTCCCAGTCCCGGTCCCGGTCCCGGTCCCGGTCCCAGTCCCGGTCCCAGTCCCAATCCCGGTCCCGGTCCCAGTCCCAGTCCCAGTCCCAGTCCCGGTCCCAGTCCCGGTCCCGGTCCCGGTCCCAGTCCCGGTCCCAGTTCTGGTCCCAGTCCCGGTCCCAGTCCCAGTCCCGATCCCAGTCCCGGTCCCGGTCCCAGTCCCAGTCCCGGTCCCAGTCCCGGTCCCAGTCCCGATCCCGGTCCCAGTCCCAGTCCCATCCCAGTCCCAGTCCCGGTCCCAGTCCCGATCCCAGTCCCAGTCCCAGTCCCAGTCCCCGTCCCAGTCCCGTCCCAGTCCCCGGTCCCATCCCAGTCCCAGTCCCGGTCCCGTCCCAGTCCCGGTCCCAGTCCCGGTCCCAGTGTCCAGTCCCGGTCCCAGTCCCAGTCCCAGTCCCAGTCCCGGTCCCGGTCCCAGTCCCAATCCCGGTCCCAGTCCCGGTCCCGGTCCCAGTCCCAGTACCGTCCCAGTCCCGGTCCCAGTCCCAGTCCCGGTCCCGGTCCCAGTCCCGTCCCGGTCCCGGTCCCGTCCCGGTCCCAGTCCCAGTCCCAGTCCCAGTCCCGGTCCCGGTCCCAGTCCCGGTCCCGGTCCCAGTCCCGGTCCCGTCCCGGGTCCCAGTCCCAGTCCCAGTCCCAGTCCCGGTCCCGGTCCCAGTCCCAGTCCCGGTCCCAGTCCCGGTCCCGTCCGTCCCGTCCCGGTCCCGGTCCCGGTCCCGCCTCTCCCGCGCTCTCCCCTCGCTGCAGTTCCGGGCGCGGCCGCCAGGGGCGCTCGTGGCCGCCGGCCGGGCGGGGCGGTGTTTCCCGCGCTCCGGCAGGCGGCGCTGCGGCCGCGGCTCCCTCAGGCGGGGATGGCGGCGGCGGCAGCCGTGGGGAAGGGGCGGCTGAAAAACGCCCGGGGCAGCCGGGCCCGGGCCCTGCCGAGGGCGGGATGGGCTGTGCTGGAACCGCGGAGAGCGCTGGGGCGGCAGAGCCGGGCACGCCCAGCCGGGCACACAAACTAACGGAGCTGAGGGGTGTCCCGGCAGGCAGGGGATGCTGGGTTAAAGTGTAGCGGAAAAATCCAGAGCCAGGGCCGAACACAAGGAGCTGCCGTGGGAAGCTGGGACATGATCCCGCTGGGAAGGGACATGGGGCTGGGGTCTCTTTCCCAGTGGGCCTGGGTGTTGGGAAGATCCCAGTTCTTGGAGCAAAGTCTCACCCAGGATAAGGAGAAGCAGTGCAGGACAAAAACTCCACAGTGGCAGCAAATCCTCTGGGCGTCAACAGTCCAGCAGCAAAACCCCACCTGTCTCCATCCTGATCCTAAGAGAGAAAGAGCCTGAGCGAGCTGAGCTTCACCCCTGATCCCCCAGTCAAAATCTGAGTGTCCCTGCCCTTTCCCAAGAGAAAAGCCCAGCTAAGAGACTCTACCAAACTGCACCCTTTCCCCCTTCCCTGGCCACTAAGTCCACATCTTTTGTCTCTCTTGAATATCTGTGTCTGGGTTTGAGTTACCCCAGGACAATCCGTGTTGCCATCTCTTTGGCAACAAATGGGAGAAAAATTCCACAAGAGAAAGAAAATAAAAAGGAAAAAATCCTAATCTCCAGCACTGGGGAGGAGGGGAAGAGGGACTTCTGGCAAGGCTTACTTTGAGCTTTTTTTTTTTTTTAAGATGCAACCATCGAAACAAACATGTTTAATGGTTGGTTTATACATTCACACAAGACACGAGTTTAAGCATCCCTTTATTGCATAAGCACCAAAGAAGTCATTGCTCCCTAGCAGCAGCAGCAGGAAGCACATGAAAAAGCAAACGTGTGTTTTTTCGGTGTTACCACCTTTCATTCATGCACTCTTTCAGAACTCAGCTTTCGCTTGGAGAAAAGACTTGTAAACTAAACAGCAAAACATTTCCCTTTCCTAATAGCCTTTCCAACCCATAGTTTCCTCGCAGAGGTGCTGCCTGCATCCTAGGCTGTGTTTGACTGGCTTCCTCAAAGAATGATAAGAAATGCTGTATTCACTCAGGCTGGATGCCCACAGGTTTCAGTGCCCCATCCCTCATACCAGCCAGGAGCAGATGCTCAGGTAAATTTAAGGAGCAATGTCACGTTTCAGCATAGTTTTCTCTCTCCATCAGTGGTCTGTACTCCCCACCTCCCTCCATCAGTGACTGTCCTAGTTGTAAGACAATATAATTCTGCACATCTTACACAGTGTTCATTTTTTATTTATTTTCTCACTGCAGACACTCCAATAAGAATGGGCAAAAAAACAAAGGGGAGGGAGGAGAGGAGGAAGGGAGAGGTAAAGGAGAACGAAGATACAAAGAGAGAGAGAAACCCTAAATGTTCTTAAGCCCTTTTAGTGTTAGTCAGGACAACAAAATCTTGAGTCAGGATTATGGAAATAAATCAAGGCTGAAACTCCACTTGTAGTGGTCTGTTGCTAAGCCTTGCTTTTATTAAGCTACGAGCTGTAAATTCTCAGTTTGCATTGCAGCAGTGTGAAGGCCTCCAGAGTTAGCACTAGCCAGTACCCACTCTATCTTAATAATAGACTGTGTTTAATTCCCCACACCCATCCATTTCCCTGGCCTCCTCTCCAAACGTGTCATTCTCCACCTCTGGTGATCCTGAGGAAACAATTGACACCTGTGGAGCAATTTAGCAACCCCTGACATAGGAACTCAGGTTTCTGCCCCGGCAATGATTTTTCCAGCCATACCTGAAAAAAAACCAAATACATTATGTAACTTGAGCAGTTAGTTTGTGATTGAATTGGTTATGAAAACAGACTTGGTTAACCTTTGAGAGTCTTGGGTGAAGAGTCTCAAAAATCCCTTTGACATGTACGAATAACTGAAAATCATTTTGAGCTCAATCTAAGCGTGCTGGGAGAAAGGGAAGAGAACAGAAAGGAGAGCTCTGGGAAAGGAGGGAAATTTAGGGAATTAGAGCAGGTGCTGCAAGACAGGATTCCTATCTTCTCCTTTCAGCTTTAGGAGAAGGACTTTGCTAAACTCCACCCAATCTAGCTTCCCATCCACTGATCCCCCTGCCTCCCTCAGTCAATAGCAAGACTGTCTTTGATCTCTGCCCACTCTTCCCCAGTGTCCACTGCAAATATCCTTACCAGGGGCTGAGGCCATGAGCCTCCCGAGCAATCTTCTTGGCACACTGAATATCATCCTGAAGGTTATCATCTTGCAGTTCTGTAAGAAGGGAGAAAAGATCAGCGTGGAGGAATCTGGGGCAGAGGGGGAGCAGGGACAGATTGGCAGAAGGAAAGGCGTCCATCAGGAAGGAAGGGTAGGTGGGATGCTGAGAAGATGGATTAATAGAAGGACAGATAGAAATTCCCAGAGCAGCTGCTGGGCAGGTGTCATAGACAGAACAGGGGCTTTCATGGAATGTACAAAGAAAGGTTCTTTACTTGAGCAGCTGATGTGGCAGGCATTCTTGGAGCCAGAGGTCCTGCCATCATTGCACCAGTACTTGCTGTTGATCTGAAAGATGCCGTAGTCCCTGCTTGGCCCGTTGTTATTATAGGCTTTCGTGTTGTAATCACTCTCATGTTTCACCAGGCACATCCCTGCAGGGGGAGAGAGATCCCAGAGGAGAACATTAAGGTATGCTCAGAGTAAATAAGAGGAAAGAGATGAAAGTATCCAGGATGAAGTGCTGGAGAAGTAATTAAACTGGTGATATCGTAACCTTGAGAACTGGATGGGTAAATTCTTGGAAGGACAAAGCTCTAGATGGGTATTTGTTGTGTGAACTATAGAAGGGAGCAAGGAAGGGGATGAGGAAGAAAAAGAAGTCAAATAAATAGAGGGACAGAATCATACTGCTGGAAGATCAAAAAGAAGTTGAGAGGGACAAAGGTGGTACAGGCAGAGAGGTTCTATGGCAGCTCATTGTACTCACAGTCAGCAACAGTCGTGCCCTCGAAGCCCTCAAAGCCATTCCGACGCAGGATCTTCACCATGTCACATTTGGAAATTATTTTTCCCTGGGTGCCTGGCAGAGCCAGACCAAGGAAAACAAGAAGGAAGCCAAGGAAGAGCATGGACTCTCTCATCTTGCAGTCCACAGCAAGATGTGCCAAAGCAGCTTGAGCTCTCTGTCTGCCAGGACTGCTGGCAATGCCGGCCTTTTATTGCTGCTCCCAGGAGGAGGATCAGCGGGTTAAGCAAGCATATCTGGGAAGTCTGGGCGGTCTTTACAGAAACAAGCCAATAAGGAAGTGGGCCAAACTCCAAAACAAATTCCTGGAAGGTGCCAACACCTATTTCACTGGTCCTTCAAAGCTGGGACATATGTTTTCCACAGACAATCCAGCAATCCTCAGTTGGATATTATCCCAAATATCATGGATCAAAGGCTGTAGTTCCCTTGTGTGAGTGTCATGGTTTAACCCCAGCAGTCTGATAAGTCACTCAATCTCTCCCACCCATAGTGAGATGGGAAAGGTAAAAGTTAGAAAACTTGGGGGTTAAGATACAGACAGATTAATGGGGAAAGAAAAAGTCACACAGGCAAGAAAAAGCAAAATGAAGAAGTAACACACTCCTTCCCATCAGCAGGAAGATGTTCAACCACCTCCAGGAAACCAGGCTCCACCACATAAGCAGTGGTTTGGGAAGACAAACACCATCACTCCAAACAGCCCCCTCCTTCCTTCTTCCTTCAGGTTTGTACTTGGAGCAGGACACTACACATGATCTGGGATATGCCATGGGCAGTGGGGGCCAGCTCTCTTGGCTGCATCCCCCATCATGGTTTAGGAATAATATTCCCCAATTTAGTACTCCCATCAAAAAGACTACAAGCTGCTCCCCTCACCCTCTCCAATCCCAGGATGAGATAAAAAGAATTTACTGGGAATGGCAATGAGTTAAGAATTGACCATGAAAAATGTCCTTGAGTAGAACCTCCTGTGAAGGAGGTGAAGGAGTAGCCAACTTTATGTTCTTAATTCATCTTCCCATTATCCCTTGTAAAATATTTCTGAACAATAAACTGCATACAATAGAAAGAAACATGATTTATTATGTTTTTGTTTACATGGACATTTTGTTTATATTACAAGCCATGGAAGATCACTGGACATTAAATTGATTGGTCACCACCTCAAGATGGCTGCCTTTGACATCAGTTCTCCTTCTCCTACTGTATGCATCAGAAAGCTCAAGAAAACAAGGATAAGAAAACATCTTGAAAGGTAAAAATAAAAACAGGCAATGGGTATCAAAGACATAAGGCTAAGAAGTTATGGCACAGCTGAATAGCAGGAGTCTCTCATATTTGTGTGTGAAGAAGAAATAGCAAAAGGTGGCTGTGCTGGGTGTGGCTGAGGTAATTTCCTTCCCAGTGGCTGGCATGGGGCTTTATTTTGGATTTGTGCTGAATGTAGGGATGATAATGGGGACATTTTTGTTATTGCTGAGCAGTGCTCACAGAGCCAAGGCCTTTCTGCTTCTCATACTGCCAGGCTGGCGAGGGGGCTGGGGCTGCATGGGAAGCTGGGGGAGCCACACCTGGGACAGATGACCCAAAGTGATCCAAGGCATGTTCCAGACCGTGTGACATCATGCTCAGTATATAAAGTGGGGGCAGAAGGAGGGAGGGATGTTTGGAGTGATGGTGTTTGTCTTCCAAGTCATTGCTAAGTGTCATGGAACCCTGCTGTCTGGGATGGCTGAACACCTGCCCATGGGAAACAGGGAGCGAATTCCTGGTTTTGCTTTGTTTGCATGTGTGGCTTTTGCTTTCCATATTAAACTGTCTTTATCCCAACCCATGAATTTTCCAGCTTTTACCCTTCTGATTCCTGCCCTGATCCTGCTGGCAAGGGACTGAGGGAGTAGCCGTGTGGGGCTGAGGGGCTGGCTGGGGCTAAACCACATTGGCTGACAAACTCAGGATGCAGGAATTATATTCCCTCTACATGTTTGCAGGTTTCTCAGTCCTTGAAAGGGTCCTCTACGGTTTATTTCCTCCTCTAGCTCCAAAGCAAGCTCTTTATCCTTTCACACTAGCAATGCTGCCATACACAGCTTTGAAGAAGGAAGGATTGAGGGTTAGCAGAGTATTTTTGGGAGGGGATTGTGGATGAGGTGTTGAATAGAAGAGCTTCTTTTTTTCTTTTCTAGCAGTCATAGAGGACATTGGCAGGAGAAACCATTTCATTGGTTTCTTTACATATTATTGTGTCAACTGACATCACCTAAGTTGGAGGAAACTGTGCAAAGGCTTCACCTTTGCTGTGAATTCCAGAGAAGAAAGGAGTCCCTGCCTCTACAACCCTCTAGCTCAGTGAGGTGCTTATGGGAGTCCTCTTGTTGGAAATTATACCAAGTTTAAATATTTTTGTGTAACTTTAGTCCGGGGTTTTGTTTGCCTTTGTCCAAATGGTAAGGAATTGAAATTTCTTTTCAAAGGACTGTTTCAGTACCCCAGGCCTGATGAGCTTAATATCTGGGGGTAGCAGAGAAGATATGCAAAAGATAAAGACCATCAATGACCATTAACAACCATCAAACATCCAAACATCAGCCCTGGCACAGTCAGACACCTGGTCTAGGAAAAGATAAATAAGAGAGAGCCAGGAATGGGGACCTAATTAGCATTGGAGGATGCTAAAGAGATCTGTAACCAATAAGAAACCAAATACTAAGAACTGCCTAACTTGGAACCAGTGAACATTGAACCAATGAATCTCTATGGGTTTTGACTGTATAAAGTTTGTGAAAAATCTAGTAAAATTATGTGTCATGGAATGATTTTCTCTGCACAACCCAGGCTATGTGGATGAAATTATTTCTGTTCACATCCTGGCCAAACAACATGCTGGCCAGAATGAAGTAATGCATTGATTTTCTAACACTAAAATGTTGTTGGAGAGTTTTTGTTTTTCTCACAGTTTCAGTGATGACTCTGGTTTATTCTAGGCAAGTTTTTATTGTTTCTGGGAAAGGGATCTCCTTTACTAAGCCTTTACTACTTTTAGACTGTATTGCCTGGAGACAGTTTGTTTAGTGCAAAACTTCAGTGTTTGGCTGTACAATTGAGTAAATGGTTCTGAAATGAGTGACAGGTATTATAAAATCTGTAACTAACTGTGAAATATGTATTTGCTATTTTATTTACCCTTGCATAGTCCAGAATCTGTTTCCAAGACCCACTTTCTATAGAAGGTTGGACTTTTTAAACAACGTTTTGCACAACTTTGTGACTTGAGATTCAACTCTCAGATAAGATTTAAACCTGAAATCTTTAGGAAATTAAAAAAAGAGGCTCACATTTCCAACAATTGCTTTCCTACATTATTTGAAGTAACAGTAGGAACTCTTTGGGGAAATGTAACACCTGAATAGCTTTTAGTTGCAGCAGGTTTCACTGCTCAGCTGCACATTCTGTGCCATGGTTTGAAGTTGGCTTCCTTCCTAGTCACTGATGCTGCCATGCAGGATTGCTTTACTTGTCTGATTCATAAGAGAAGTGACAGTTACACTGTCAGAGCTTTTGCTGCCAGGGACTTCCCCAGCATCTCAGACATGAAACTCAACTGAGTAGAGGGAGCTACTTCCAGACATTGGTCACGTAGAAGAATATTTCTTCACTGAGCTTATTTTTTGTTTGTTTGTTTTTTGCATGGGAGCACTAAAAATGTTACTACCTCACTTAAAAGTTCTGCCTTTTTAAATTGAGACTCTGGGTTAAGGGGAGGAATGAAGATAATGCCATAAATAAAATTGTTACCAGATGATAAATGGCCTACACCTGGTGAGCTAACACAAAGCTGGTTCTCCAGCGTGACTGGCCAATGGAAACTGCACAATTCCCATTGTGTAAGAGGGAGAACTGGAAGTTCACCAGCCTCAGTGTCCTGCCAGCTCAGCCTGGTCACCTGGAACGTTGGGGTCTAGGGCAAATATGTAGGAAATATAACAATGATAATGAAGGAAATATGTTAATGATTTTGGGGAAATTATTATCATATGTATGTTTATTCCAGGACGATCAATGAATATGTATAAAAAATACAGAATATAAATAGAAACTTTCCTGTACTCTGCAAGCACAGCTTTGGGAGGAGCTATCCCCCCCTCCCATGCTTCCTGCTGAATAAAAAATGCCTGCTTCTTAATGCTGCATTGGTGTTATGGAATATTTTTATTTTACTGAATTTCTGGTACCAAAAAAATTAAACGCTGTCCTAGATTGTCTTAATCAACAATAAACCAGCACGAGGTTGCTGCAAAGGAGTTTGCAGAGAATTCCTGGCTAAAAGTCATATGCCATAAGTCTGATGAAGAGCAGCTGAGGGAGCTGGGGGGCTCAGCCTGGAGCACAGGGGGCTCAGGGGGCCCTGCTGGCTCTGCACAGCTCCTGCCAGGAGGGGCAGGGAGGGGCTGAGGGCTCTGGGCACAGGGCCAGGGCCAGGAGGAGAGGGAACGGCCCCAGGCTGGGCCAGGGAGGTCAGGGTGGACATGAGGAAGGATTTGTTCACTGAAAGGGTGGTCAGGCCTTGGAAGAGGCTGCCCAGGGAGGTGGTGGAGTCCCCATCCTGTATTTCCTTCTTTACCGCTTCCAGTTCTACTGATCAAACAAAGGCTGAAATACAATTCCCAGGGCCATGGCTTTATTTATTTTAGTCAGTAGTGCTGGGCTCTGGCACAAATTAGTCTCTCACTACACATCCATGGTCAAGGAGTAGAGGTTTCCATGCATTCTGCCATTGTCTTAAACCCTGGACTTGTGGTTTCCACTCTGTTTCTGGGATAGGACCCATATACCACTGTGTCAGGGGTTTAGAAGAGATGGGTTGGAAACAACTGCTCATAGAATCATGGAATCATGGAACCTCTGACATGGAAGGGACCCCTACACCTCTTCTGTCCTGCCTACCCCTCCTGAAGAGCCTATGACTGTCCAGAAGAAACAGGTGAGGGACCTTAGGGTAAAGAACCTTCTCCTTCTGGGTGAAGAACCTTCTGGGTGAAGAACCTTCTGGGTGAAGAACCAGAACCCAGAACGTGCTCAGGTGCTGGAACATGTTCCTCAGCACATGGCTACAGCACCAAGCCAGCTGTCAGACACAGGGGGTGGTTGTTGGGGTGGTCCTGTGCAGGGCCAGGAGTTGCAGGATTTGGACTTGATGATCTTGTGCGTCCCTTCCAACCCAGCAGATTCTGTGATTCACCCAGGAGGTTTTTTGCCCAGAAGGTTCTTTACCCAAATGGTTCTTCACTCAGAGGATGGTTGGGCACTGGGACAGGCTTCCCAGAGAACTGCTTATGGCACTGAGCCAGCTGTCAGACACATGGGGTGGTTGTTGGGGCAGTCCTGTGCAGGGCCAGGAGTTGGGCTTGATGATCCTTGTGGGTCCCTTTCAGCAGAGGGGATTAAATGATTCTACAGTTCCTGATATCTTACCTAAAACTCACCTGGCACAGTCCCACATGCATCCTCTAAAATCAACATTGGGTTGCCACATCATTCCCCCATTTACCTTCTTCCCCCTGCCCTTTCTTCCTCTTTTGTGTTTTCTTCTTTATTTATCTTGGCCCTTGGCTGAGGCTTTCTGGTTTTCCATCTTTCCATGAACCTTCACTAGGTAAATGCAGGTATACCACGGGTTACCCCAGTTAATCTTCACAAGAATTTTGAGATGTGAAAAAGCTCTGGGGAGCAGCATGTTTTGTGAAGAGGGAAAAGGGGGGCATTAAAAGCAACAGTGAAATCAACGTGTCTTACCCTGCCAGCCCTATTTCTGCTCAAGAACAAGCTCCCAAAAGTAAGTTGGGAGAACCAACAGAGATCTGAAGCTTACTGCTGGTACCAGAGCTGCTGGGGAGGCTGGGGGCAAGGGAAGGCACCTGGCATCCTCTGCATGCTGGCCCAGCTGGGGCTGGGCGTCCTGTCCCTCTTCCCCTTGCTCTGAGCTGACCCAGGGGCTGGGGACGTGCTCCTGTGCATGGGGCTGGTGTGTCACCCCACTGCTGTGTAACCCCACTGCTGTGTCACCCCACTGGAGTGTCACCCACTGGAGTGTCACCCCCCTGATGTGTCACCCCCTGGAGTGTCACCCCACTGGAGTGTCACCCCACTGGAGTGTCACCCCCCTGCTGTGTCACCCCCTGCTGTGTCACCCACTGCTGTGTCACGCCCCTGGTGTGTCACCCCCCTGAGCCCCTGCCATCCCCTCTGCCTCCCTCCTGGCAGACTGAGAGCAATGGCAGAGCAGGAGCCTGCTGTGCTGGGGTGACACTGTCCAGCTTGTCAGCAGGGCACAGAGTGAACAACAGTGATGCCTCATGGCTTCTGCCACACTTGTCACTGTTTCTGCATGGCACAAGATCTGTTTGTTGTTTGAGTGGTGTGGCTGCATGTCCATCTGGTTTTCTGAAGGCAGTGGCTGCAGCCAGGGATCTCTCAGGCTGTGTCGCCATGAGCCTGACCCTGTCCTTTGGCTACCACAACCACGTGCTGCTCAGCCCTCCAAGCCCACCAGGTCTCTTTCAGCAGCGATCCAGGACCCTCCAGCCTGGGAGGAAACATTTGCACCTTCCCTGCCAATGACTTGTGAGCAAACCTGCTTTGCTCCCTGGCATCTAGCCCCCCATGTGTGGAGCATACTTTTAGAGGGAAGTCTGCACGGGGTCTTTTTCCACATTTGTTATTGTGACGTAGATAGAAATACACAATAACACACACAACAGGTGTTTAGGTAGAGAAGAAGAAAGGAAGAAAATCTTTGTTTATTGTTGACCTTGTATATATAAGTTTCTGGACAGTGATCAGAGATTGGACAGAGAAGTTCCCACCTCTCCATCTTCACTGCTCACTTGAGAAGTCCATCAGGTGATATCTTTTACAGAGGAATGCAAACATGATTCTTGTTTATCTTACAATTCATGAGAACTGATTCTACTATACTAAAACAAATCAGAAGGCTGATTTTCAGGGACAACATACATTGTAGGTGAACATCCCCAGGAGAGTTTCCTCTTCTCTGTCTGCATCCACTCCCTTGGGAGCAAAGCACAAGGAGAGCAAGTCGAGCTCATCCCAATGAAGAGGGTGAGAACGGACTGGATGAGCCCTCTTATATACCCAGCCTGTGCCAGGGCTCTGGCATTGGTTAGGGTAGAGCTCAGCCTCTGCCTTGCATTTTGGACAGGAACCCTTAGGTGCTTGGCCAGAATGAGTCTTAAGAAGGAGGGACCTCTCGAGCCCTTGAAGTATGAGGCATGGCAGTGCTCAGGAGAGTGCAGGACACAACGCTCAGAGGAGGCACAAAAGCAAGCAAGACCTTGCCCTGACCTCCCCCAGGGCCAGATCCCCATCAGAAGTGCCCAGAAGACTTACAAAGACAGCAATGTCTTTGGGGGCACTGATGATGGTCCCACTTGGAGAGGCATCTTTGGTAATGTGCTGCACTGTGATGGCAGTCAGGTAGACTCGTGCTGGCAACCTGATGACAACCTGGCACTGATGCCCTTTGAAAGCCCAGCAGTTTCCTGGGAAAACATTTGGCTGCAACAGAACACAAGAGCAATGACATGTGGACCAACACAAATGCCCATGTAGCCTGAAGTGTTGGGGCTGACATGTCTGTGGAAATAGTTTGAAAATAAGAGGCATGTGAGGAAATGGACAGAAGCAGAAGAACTTCTCTGCCTGCCAAAGTGGGCTCAGCATGGCAGAACAGAGAGTACTGGTTACAAAATCATCCTAGTCAGGGACAAGCAGAAACACCTCTGCCCAGGGACTCTGAAGGGCATCCCTCCTCCCACCTCCCATGCTGAAAGGCAGTTCTTAGGGTTGGCAGTAGAGATAGGGTCACCTGGCACAAAGAAATCCTTTCTCCCAGCTGTGGCAGAGGACTGTGGGCAGAGTGTATCAGTACAGCTCAGTTTGGCTCCACTGCCCTCCAGAGAGGAACCACTGCTTCTCTACAAGCCCAGCCCTGGGTTCCACCTTTGGTTTCAGGAACCCAGTCTACTCTGTGTGCTTGACCACTACCACTGGGCTGAGGGGAGAGCCCTTGAGAATGGTTCCCAAATTCACAGGAGGGAAGAAAATTGGTGATTTCTGCTAAGATACCTGCAGAATAGTATCAGGAGGGCTAACAGTCCAGAAGAAGTGTAAAATCCTGCAGAGATTAATCTCTTGGCAGTCATAGGTCTGGGAAGTTCTTTGTGTGTCAATGGTGGCTCCTGTAAGGAAGGGAGAGCAAAAGGCTGCAAGTGGCTACAGACTGGCAGGGCCTGGTGCTCAGACACCATTTCTGGTGCCACTGGCCAGCTCCATGTCCACCTGTCCTGTCCACATCCCCCTGCCCTGGGGTTGCCCAGCTGCAAAGGACAATGACAGCAGCCACATGCCTGGTGACTGCCTCTCCCACAGGGCTAAGGGTGCTGGGAGGAAGCAAAGGACAAGCCAGCCACTCCTTCTCCAGGTGCAGTGGAGAGGAAGAGAGCCCCTCCATCCACACAGGAACGTTGCCATGAGCAAACAGGAAAGCACCACATCAGAGACAGTTCAGTGTGCTGCCATCACCCTCAGAGGAAGAGCTCAGTGTCAGCCATGCCCACAGAGCTGGGAAACTGTGCTACTGAGCAGAGCCACGAGGACTAGGAACAGCATCTGTGGGCACAATATTCTGACCCCACCAACAGAGCCAAGGAGAGTTTTCTTGGGGGTTCTACCCAGCCAAGCCTCTTTCCCCAGAATGGCAGGGTCACCTTCAAACTCCTGATCTCCACCCTCAGTTGAGTGACCTCTTCCAGCAGATCATGCAATTTTTGGTGTCAATCAAAGTGTGTGACTTCCTTCAGGATTGGAAAGGCAGATCTTGTCAAAGCAGCCCATTCCTTCTGTGAAGAAGATGAGCTCAGTGAAGAGACACAGGTGCTTTCCCTGCTTTGCCAGTGCTTCTTCCAGCCCAAGCTGAGCAAAAGGCAAAGGCAGGACAGAAGTACAGGAGCCTTTGCTGTTTGGAAACTGAGCACAGGTAGCACAGGGTCATCTGACAATTCTGCACAGACATGTTCCAGTTCAGGAAATCTCTCTTACCAGAGAGTTTTCAGTCCTGCTGGAAATACATTGGCAACTCCGGAAAAAAATATTCTCGATTAGCACATCTACTGGCAGAGTCACCGTGGCTTCCCAAGGAAGATTACACAATCTGCTTCTTCTTTGGGTCATGCTGTGTAGAAGCAGAAGAGCCTCAGATTTATCCAGCTACCATCAGCAACACTCCCTTGCAGGAGGTGCCTGCCCCACAACAGTCACTACCCTCCATCAGTCCCTTTGTCCATGGTGACCATCCTGACAGGGCAGTCCCACAGAAAACAGCTGCAATTCACATCACTGAGACAGTTACTGGGCTGGGCTGTGCAGCAAACCCTGAGGGCCATTGTCTGCTCCCTGCTGCCTTGGGGGTCAGGCAGCAGCTGAGGGGAGGGGAATGTGGGGTGTGGAATGTGGGGAGCAGAGATAGGATGTGCCTCTGACTGAGGGCCATCAGCCCTGGCTTCAGACACATCCCAGCATGGTCTGCAGCTGGGCTTGTTGCTCCAGTTCTGTTTCCCCTCACTTCAGTCAGCACCAGGGCCAGGCTGCATGGGCTAGGACAGGGACATCCCATCCCTGCCCTTGCACAGCCCTCCCTCTGGGCACCCCCAGTTCAGCTCTGGAAATACCTTTGCTCCTCTGTCTCAGCCTTGCAGCAGGCCATTCAGTCCAGTGGCCAGAGCAGTAGCATGGCTGTGAGACAACCTGAGAGTCTTAATGGTGGTCCAAAAGCCAGGAAGGGCACACTCAGGAAGCACTTGGGCCACAGGAGCTTCCACACACAATGGCCCTGAAGGAAAGCTGGTATCCAGCACAGCCAGGCTGTCACTCTCAGTTGTTTGCACATGAAAACTCACCCAGAGCCACTGAGAGCAACAAGGTGAAGCTCTTCTTCAGCAGGACCATCTTTTGCCTGAAAGAGAGGGAGTCCTGGGGTTTTCAATTACCCAGGCCTCAGGCAATCCCCTTCACAGCAAGGATGCACAGGAGCTTTGCCTGACTTTGGTCCCAGAGCTCTCCCACACCTGCACAGTCTCTTGCCAGAGCTGGGGAAAACCCTTCCCCTGCAGATGCTTGGCTCTCCTCTGAGTGCTTGGCTATGCAGCAGTTTGTCCTGCAGCCAAAGCTGAGGCTCTGGCTCTGGTGTGCCAGTGACACTGCCAAGGGACTTTGCTCTTGGCTCTGCCTGAGACTGGCTACAGCAGAAGCTGTTCTCAAGCTTCATCATCCAAGTGAGAGCCCCGGGCTGCTGGTTAGGGAACATCCTCTGCTCTCCCGTTTGCTTGCACTGACCCTCAGACATTCCCATCCTGCCCCCTGTCCACAGCAGAAACATGTCGTGTGCACTCTGTGAGGATGGCATGGGCTCAGAAAATTTCTCCCTGGGGAGACAAAGGCACCTGCCAGCTGCCAAATAAGCCTGAAGAACATGCCTTGGAAAAGAAAACAGAGAAAAGTTATGCCTGTCTCTTGAGCCTTCTCTTCTCCAGCTGGGACCCATCCTCACAGAAAGGCGACTTCACCCAGCACAGGGCTGGTCTTCAGAAAACCTGTCAGCTTCCCTAGGCTGCTCCAACCACACTGACAACCACACCCATCCACCGTTCCAACCTGACACCCAGGGCAGGAGCAGCCCACTTTGTACCAGCTCATTGGGGCAGTTGCTGAGCTCCAGTCACCTCTGCCTTGGTTTGGAAGACCCACAATGACTTGTCTGGTGAGCCTTCCTCCTCCCCATCCCTCCACACTCAGGTCTACCTCCCCAGCTGCAGCAGGAGGTGATGTCTGCCCAGTGTGACAGCCACACAGCCACTCTGGGCTCTGTCCCCTGCCACAGGGCTGTGCAGGCTCTGACCTCACAGCACTGGTGGCTCTAGTTTCACAGTTGGGGTGCCCAGGGTGGCAGCCACGTGGCAGCTCTGCATCTGCCACCCCCATTTTGCAAAAGCAGTGCTGGGAGGTCTGCCTTAGGTTAGATGGTTCCACCTAACTAGTAAGTTATATACACCAAGCCAAGGGTGCTTGCAGAAGGCCAGGAATCACAGATCATTGTGCAGTTACAGGATGGTTTGGGTTGGAAGGATGCTGCAGGCCACGGGTCTGAACTTATTCCGTTATTACAGTTCAGCCTCAGCAGCACCCGTGGTGCCAGGCACTTGTTCCCTGGCTGGCACAGGAAGAGGCTGCCCCTGAGGCCATGAGCTGGGGCTTTTTCACCTTACAGTGAAGGAACCACACACCCTGGAATGTGTGGAGCCCAGTTTCTTACAGCTTTGTGTAAGAAAGACTTTGGGGTGCCCAGTGACTAGCTCAATGGTGACTTTCTGGTTAGAACAACCATACCTTTCCTATCAGTTTCTGTTATCTATAAAAGTTTACTGCTGTTGCCTTCTGTTGCTGGACAGAAGTATTAACTTGAGCTTGTTTCCTCTGCCCAGTTGTTCCCACTATGCTCTCAGGGAAATTTATTATCTCCAGGGCTTCTAGCTTCTGCCAAACTGGGTCTGATCATAGTGCCAAAACAATTACTGGAGAGAGTGCATGCACAAATAGTGCCACTGCATTCATCTTGTTTCCCACCACAATAAAGCATCCTTAACATCTCATTTCTTCTCCCTTTCCTCCACCCAGCTTCCCCTCAGTTGCACTGAGTTTTTTATCCCTTCTGATTTATAGCCTGGGCAATACCACCCTGCTCAGACCTGGCATTGCATGCGAGATCCCATTTGTTCTCCAAGAAAAGGGAACCACAAAGACATGGCCTCTGTTGCCTCCCTTTCCCTTGCAGGTTACTGTGAGCTGCTGTAAGAGGATTGTGTTGATGGAGGGCAGAGGCAGCCCCTGGTACCCTCAGACTGACTGAGGGGCACGTGGTGCTGCTGAAAGGGAAGCCAAAGAGGCCAGATGGGCAAGCAGAGATGTGCAGGAAGGCAAGCTGGCAAGAAAGGAGCTCCCTTCACCCAGCTTCAGCCTCCTACTGATGAAGCCATGGTGAGAAAGTGGAGGACCAGGTGTGTAGTCTGGTTTTCTTAGGCCTGAAGTTTCTAAGTTTCTACATTCTGTTTCTTTGTGATGTTTTGGATTTGGAAGGCCTGTTCTCACAGTTTGAACAAAAACATTGCCATTGTTTTTGTAAGGAATGTTTAATGTTTTGGATTCTTTCTGTGGGATGGACTTTCTCTGATGTCTCTCGGCTTCGGCCAATGTAGGTGAAGAGTTTTATCACTCTCCCTAGCAATGAGAGTGGCCTGTCCAAAAAGGTATAAAATGGGGTCAATTGTTTGAATAAAGTGGAGTCAGATCATGTTTTAAAAGCAGAATTTGTGTCGTGTTGTTACTCACCACAGTGACACAGGCTTTGCCAAACACAACCACAGCAGCTGGGACAAACCCACCTGCAATTTCTGATGGGGTATCCAACAAAATATGCTCATGTATGCACCACATTCTTACATAAGTGAAGAAAGGACCAAAAAGCCAGGTGGGAACCCAAGTCCTTTGCCTAAAGCCAGTAAGAGCTGTCACTTCTGCCTGTCTGCTTAGTAACTCCAGCTGCTGCCTGGAAAGCAGCGTGGCAGGATGTCCCCCACCACAGAGAGCTGATCTGTCCTGAGCTCTGGGCATTGACCCCATCCCATGAACTGCTGAGATAACCCAAGCTGGCCTCTCTGGCTAGTGAGCTGCCTCTCTTATTTCTCTCTGGCACCAGGGGTGGAACTCCCAGTTGACAATAAACAACTGGCCTTGAGAACAAGATGTGGGGATATTAGCTGGAATTTCTGACTCTTCACCTGACAAACCATAAAAGCTGCACAAACTTTCATGGATGTAGAAGTCTCCTATACACACCTTGGAAATGTGTAGGATTTCTCCACAGAGTCTGGATGCAAATTCTGCAGATATTTTCCCAGGAATTGAGTGAAAGGACCTTATGTGTACTCCATCATCAATTTGATGCTCAGTTACATTGACACCTGTAGTCTAGTAATGTAACAACTACTACTAGATAAAAAGGTACCTATAATCTATACTATTTCTTCACTAGCTGTAATATAGGTACCTTTATATCTACTAGTAGTTAGTTTTCTTTCATCCTGTGTAGTAAACAGTCTGTTTAAAATCCTAAGTCTGTTGATCTTGTATCTATTCAAGAAATAATTAATTTTGAAACAGACCTAGTTGGTCTTTCTTAAGAACTTGCAAACGAGAGACATTTGAGGTGCAGGCCACCTCAAACAGAGCTACTGCCAGAAATCTGAGCCAAAGGCAGGACTTGTCTAAGCTCTCGTTCCCATTTGTAACAACCAGTCATGTGCAGACACTGAATGTTGTAATTAGAAGAAAAGTCTCCTGTCTATTGAAAAAAAAGTTGCAAATACAGGTTCATAAACAGTGACAGAGAGAGATGGCAACTGAGGCCCCAAGGCAGTTTTGTAAATATTGCTGTGGTGCCTCTTATGGATACACTTGACCCTCAGCTGTGCTTTGGATGAGGCCAGCCATGGAGCAACAGGCCCCACACCCTGTGGTGGATCTGCAAGCTAGAAATTTCCTGGCTTAGGTACAGGGAAGTGATCATGCTCACACCATGTGGTGGCCCTGTCAGCTGGAAAGCTCCTGGCTTGTGTACAAGGAAGTGAAGGTGCCTTGGAAAAGTATTTTTAAAGGTGGTTTCAAAGCCCAAAAGGGGAAAATAACTAAAGTACAGAAGAAGAGAACAGAGCTAAAACAAAGACATCTATCTTCTCTGAACTATTGACTAGCAGCCAACTCCAACATTACCATCAGGATAAGCCAAATTTGAGCTGCCCTTGAGTGGCAGCTGGACTGCATACCAGTGACTCTCCCCTTGAACTGGGGCACCTCCCAAGGTTTCAGGTCCCTTACCTGAAATTAAGAGGTCCTTCCATGCCCAAAGCAGAGATATTTCTTAGTTGCAACAGATCCTCAGTAAGTGACTGATGGCATGCTGAATTAATAAATAAAAGCCCATGTAGCTGTTCAGTATTAACTGTTATAAACTTGGTATAGATAATTCCATTAAACATAAACCATTGTCAAAATCTGAGGCTAAGATTAGACCTAGCTGAATCCAGGCTTTGTGAGGAGGTTAGAAAGCAAAGGGGTCCACTCTGACCCTCACTGCAAGGTCCTTACCCTGGCAAAGCTGCCTTAGGGAGCTGCTCTCTTTCTTCCCTTCCTTCTTCTCCCTCCTCAGCTTTGTCCAGCTGAAGAACATGAACCAGGACCCCAGGATGGGCTGGAAGAGACCTTGGGGATCATCCTGTTCCACCCCTCTGCCATGGCAGGGACACTTCCACTACCCCAGGCTGCTCCAAGCCCTGTCCAGCCTGGCCTTGGGCACTGCCAGGGATCCAGGGGCAGCCATAGCTTCTCTGGGCACCCTGTGGCAGGGCCCACACCCTCACAGGGAGGAATTTCTTAATAATATCCAATCTAAACCTACCATCTTTCATCTTAAAGCCATTCTCCCTTGCCCAGTCAGTCCAGGTTCTTGTCCAAAGTCCCTCTCCAGCTCTCTTGCAGGCCTCCTTCTCCTAACAATCATCTTGGTCATCTCAGCTTTGTGCCCTTCAGATAAGTAGTTTATCTTAACAAGAAAAGCATGGCATTGTTTTACCACAGGTAAGCAAATATTTAAACTATCATTTCAAAGATAGGAGTTAAGAGAGAGGGGGGAAATGACAGCTAAATGGAAAGTAAAACTTTAATTTAGTGCTTAAACAACTTGAGCTGTCCATATGCTGCACCTGTAGCAGAGGGCTGACCTTGTGCACTGGATCATGATAAACCCAAAAATCCTTCTGCTAAGCTTGGAATTGAAGAGGTGACTTCATCAGAAGGAAGACAAAATCTATATATGCAAACACTGCTGTATGTTCATAGCACCTTCTCAGCACAAAGTTTCTCTTACAGCACCAAGTATTTGCTGGTATGGAAAAAGTGCTATTTTAAAGTAATTTACAGTCGAATCAACAGTCTTGAGAAAACAGTCAAGAATTTGACTTGCAGAATGGGATCTGGTTCATGGCTTTCCCAACAGCTTTTACTGTGGTTGAAGTTTGCCCCTCTTTGGGAGGGACAGCCTTGGGCAGCACTGGGCTGGTCAGACACCAGCTGACTGGCTTGGTCACCTTGCAGTTCTTCAGTCAGAGCAGAGGAAGAACTGAGGAAGAACTGAGCAGAAGAAGGGCACAGGTGAAAGTTCCAGCTGACTTCACCTCAGTACAGAATTAAGCTTCTACAAAAAAAAAAAAAAAACCAAAAACAAAACAAAAAAAAAAAAAAAACAAAACAAACAAACAAAAAACAAAACCAAAAACAAAAACAAAACAAATTTGCACCTCTATGAGGATATTGACTATTTTTGAAAATGTCTTTCTACCACCCTTTGCTTCACCAAAAATGCTTTTTGGCCCAGATGGTTTCCTCCTGATGCAGAAACAGGAGAGTATTGGGAATCTTGCCCAGTTGCCCAGGGAAGCTGTTGCCCCTCAGCTGGGAGGGCAGATGCTGCAATGCCACAGCTGCAGCTGCCCCTCCTCACCCCCAGCAGGGCACAGGGGAGCCATGGCAGGAGAGAGGCCAGCAAGGCAGCAGGAATGCCTAAATAAGGGCTCATCCATCCCTGCTCAGAGCCAGCAGGGATGTCACTGCTGGAATTTTCATACCACTAAACAGGCAAAAGAGAATATATCCCTTTTTACTCTTTCACACTGTTCCACGAAACCTTTTCTCTACTCCAGCTCAACATCTCTTTAAGCAGAAAAGTCCTGTCTGCCACACACCTGTCATGAACTAGGGAGGATATGACTTGAGTTTCAAATATATCTGTATTTAATTAATTACACACTTTAAAATGCAAAAAAAAAAAAAAAAAAAAAGAAATGCATTAGTGAAAAAAATTGTTCTCTGTCTTGACTGCTAGGTTCCTGAGCTGCCTGTGATTAATATTAATGTCTCTGTATTTCTAGGTCTTGATTGCATCAGCTCTGCTAATTGTGGATATCAGTGAGAGATTATCTGACTTTCACCAGTTCAGATGCTCCACCTACACTTAGTCACAGTCAAAGATTTGTTTTGCTTTTTTTAAAAATGTTGAAAAGGTTACAGTCTACCCCTCCAAGCTATAATGAGCAAAAAGGAGTGCATTTTAAGTGAAATTAATTCATGCTTCTCTTGATTTAAATAGAAAAAAAATTACTTCTGCTGGTACATTCTTCTGCAAGAATGGTAGCACCTGCAACTTCATAGACATCGATAAAATATTTTTGTAAACATCAAATTACTAAACACAGTACAACACCCTTTGCAATCAATCAACATTTTCCTTTTTTAATACGAAATTTATGTCTCATAAACCTGAACTAATAATCACTGAAATCTGGGCCCAGGTTGTGGTCCCAGGGAAGGGTCACTGCCCCGAGGCTGCCAGGGCTCAAGGAGCATTTGGAGAGAGCTCTTGGGCACAGGGATTGTTGGGGTGGCTGTGCAGGGCAGGAGTTGCACTCAATGACCCCTCTGGACCCCTTCCAGCTCAGGAGATTCTAGGATTTTATGATTTCCTTCTCAAACTCCCAGCTGGCACTTGCTACCTAGCAAGAATAAAACCAATTCCATGTACAAGAAGCACAGCTCTGTGTGAATCTTCTCTGTGAAGTCCTGTGTTCATGGAAACAGCTGTAGATAATAAAAATCTGCAGGGCCTGCTGTGTTTTCTGCACAGGGCTTACGGATGAAATCTGCAAATGAAGCACTGCAACACCTCTCTTGCCCCTGTTGCCTTTCCCTCATTTTGGGGTGACAGCTCATTTCACCAGAAAAGGTGAAGCACAAAGCCTGGCACAGGAAAAGGCAGAGGAGAGGAAAAGGTGAAAAGCAAACACACAGAGCAGCAGCTTTGCCTTCGACTGTGAAAGCTGCAACCCACTGGAAAACCACATTTGCAGAGTGAAAAGCAGAGAATCACAGCAATAAATCACAGACTCACAGCCTGGTTTGGGCCATGTCCTTCCACCCCCCACCATGGGCACAGACCCACTGTTCCAGGCTGCTCCAACCCTGTCCAAGCCACCCTTGGACACTCCCAGGGATGGGGCAGTCACAGCTCTGGGCACCCTGTGCCAAGGCCTGCCCACTCTCATGGGGAAGAATTTCTTCCCAAAATCTGATCTAGCCCTGCCCTCTCTCAGTGTGGAGCCGTTGTCCCCTTGTCCTGTCTCTCCAAGCCTTGGTCCAAAATCCCTCTACAACTTTTGTTTCCTTGTGAGCCCTTTTAGACACTGGCAGGGCCTCTAAGGTGTCTCCAGAGGTTTCTCTTCTCCATGCTGAGCAGCCCCACCTCTCAGTCTGTCTCCAGAGCAGAGGGGAGCCAGCCCCTGTGATCATTCCATCAGCATCTCTCATGGGCTGGGGCCCAGAGCTGCACAGAGAAGCCCAGGTGGGAAGAATGCTCTTCAAGCCAGCATCACTGCTTTGGGTAACTTTGGGTTCTGGAGAGGGATCTGACAAACCCCAGGCTGCCCTTGCAAGGAGAACCAGATGATCACCAGCAAGGTCAGGCTGCAGGAAGCTCTTCATTGGTTCCCAGCAAGAGCAGTGCAAGTGTGGTGGTGTGTTAATGGAATTTCTCCTCTGCAAAGCCAAGAAGCAAACATTAACCACACCCCACAAAGGAGGGAGAACAACCCATTGGCCCCTTTCAGAGTTTCAACACTCAAGATAAACAGGGGAAAGAAAAAAGTAAATTTAAACAGAGACCAGAGGCAGTTTTATAAAATGCATACAGGGGCCTGAGCCAAACCTCAGAAGGACTTTCAGTACTGATACTCATGACTTTTAGATCAAAGCCCAAATTAAAGTGATAGATTCTGCTTGCCAAATTGTGATAATATAACTTAAATGGGATACACAGGAATGAGAAAACACCAAAGGACATAGAGGAGATCTCTGTTTTCCTCCAGCCAGACTTAAGGTGGCTCCAAAGGCGCTTAAGAAAAGAACAAATTCCTTATCCTGGAATGTAGAGACACCACCTTGGTTCCCACACGGGTTCAGCAGAGGTGGCCCAGCAGGATCATGTTCTGTCATTCCAGGTCAAATAAGGAAAGGTGCAGGACCCGTTTATGGGCTGGTTTGATGCATCCTCCTGGAATGGGACAGCCAGGAAAGGACCTGGCGGGACCTGAGGTTAAAACAGGTGCTGGACATCACTGTAACTCCTGAGTTGCTTTCATCAGTAAATAAATTAAAACAAAAATTGCTTTCTCCATTGTGGAGGGAACAAGAGCTCACAGGTGGATTACAGCCACACCTCAGGAGGGCAGCTGGCAAGTGCTTGACTTCAAGTGTGGGTTTAACTCCTGCCAGAGTTTAAGGTCATGTGAATCCCAGAGATCTAACAAAGAGGGAAAATCCCCAGGAAACGCTGCCCTCCCTTTTTCCCTCCTGAGGGGCACCACATTCACATTCCACACCTGTTCCTGCTGTCAGGCTCCAGACGGGAAGCTGGGACATTGTCCTGCCCAAGGCAGCTGCAGCCCTGAACCCCGGCTCTGCTCCTGGGCACAGCAGCCGGGATCCCTCAGGGAACAATCGTTCTCTGATAGACACCAGTTTTGAAAAAACATAGTCAATTCCATGACTTGAAAGAACACACATGTAAACATTGAATCCTACGACAGCTGAAGAGCAAACTGGCCGCAATGGAGCTACAAAAATAATTGAGCCAGGACAAGGCAAGGTCCTTCCCACTTTCCTGTCAGCAGTCCAGCTTTTCACTCAGGAATATAAACCAAATGTCCAGGTTGAAAGTTGTGTAGGGACATGTCCAGGGACAAATGTGCTCACTGACCACTTATGAAAAGAAAGAAAATGCAAATAATCTTTTATCATGCCTTCCCTTTAGCATCGTCTGATCACTTCAATTGTCCATGCTATTAGTTAGATTAGTGGTTTCCCATATAGTATTTCAAAAGCACTGACTCCTTCTGTGACTCATGGAGTGATCCTTACCTCATGAAGGCAGTGGATGAGATATCTACCTATTTGAGTTGGAAAAGAATTTATATTTTTTAAAGAATATTGATTCATTCTTTCCACCTTTTTACTAGCCTGTGGTTTCCAGGGAGAGTGTGAATCCCATTTAAACAGGAGGAATTTTGATACTCCTTGGACAGTAAAAAATTTCCTTCTGAAATAAAATGGGGCCCATTGACTGAGGACAATCATTCAGGAATTCCAAGTCTGGGGACTATTTCCTTTAATAGGACTTTGATGACTTCCCTAACATGATTGGTGTGGCAAGGGAAGGCTCCCACCACCCTGAAAAGGTGTCCACTAAATCAGGTAGATATTTATATTGTTTACACTTTGGCAACTCAGAGAAATCCATCTGCCAGTGTTGCCTGGGATATATAACTCTTTTCACATCACTTATGTGCAGATTCCTTTGGCTTTGGGTTATTTACACAACACATCTGGCATTTTTTACTATTGTCTCTGAACTTAGTTGCATTTTTGGTCTTAGAGCATAACTCTTTATAGCATCAGGTCCATCTGAGCTCTTGTTTGTAACTTCCTGAGAAGCACTTCCATCATTACTGATTATGGGAACTCATTGATTTGCAGTTACCTGAACTGTCCATTTCCATTTATTTCATGGATTTTAAGGCTGCAGAGTGAGTAAGCTTTCCCAGCACAGCCAGGAGGGTCATGTCACCTTTGGGACAAAGCCTTCCTTGCTCAGGGGAGGTGTGGTGCTTTCTTCAGTGGAAATCCATACCAGAGCTGCTTGTCCTTGCATGACTAAGAGCTCAGAAGGGACAGATACACAGGAAAGCTGATTTCTCATAAAGGATGGGCTTTCAGTGCATATGAACAGTCAGCCTTCTTTGCCTCTGCTGCTGTGGTTTGAACTTGTTATTGTCAGGAAAATTAACCCACAAACACCAGAGGTTTATGTCCAAAGAGGAGAGAGAGGAGTCCTGTTGCTTTTTTTGAGTAAAGGGAGAGGTCATGGGCATTTCTCCTGGGTCTCTCAAACTGTTAGAGGATGCAGCCCCCTTGTTATCCTGATTTCCTAGCTGCATCTCCCTCTCTCTTTCCCCGTTGGCTGAGGTACTTGAGAGGTACAGACTGCCCAAATCACCTAATACATAATAATAATTCCTTTTCCTTGTGTCAGTCAGTGGAGTTCCTATGGAATTTATGGTTCTTTCCATTGTTTCTGTCATCTCTCATTATCTAGCTTTATCTACCAGCAGACCCACTGTTTGTTTGCAAACACAAATCCCTTATTCCTTTCACTGTGGGCAGAGTGGGAGCCTCAGAGGAGCCACAGCTCTCCTCTTGCAGCCTGAGCACTGTGCACATACACAGTGCCCCACAGGTCTTTCCTCACCTTCTCCTTACCCCAAGGTGTCCACCTGCTCTCACCCAGCTCCATGTGCTGGCACAGCAGCAGTGCAAGAGCCTGAGGTGAGAGCTGTGGGACCCCAGGCTGCTCCTCCAAAATGTGTTTATTGCAGAGAAGAAGTTACAGCAATCTTGGGTCATGGTTAAATCCAGGCCTACGAGCTGCCAGCTCCAGCCTAAGGCTGCCTGGAGCCCCCTCTGCTCTGGTTATAATGCATTATATATTTTATTATATATTATATATTTTTCTTTGCTGAATATCTTAATACATAACAACCAATCAGCATCATACACAATACCTTTACCATTACCTATAGCCCATCATAACTACTGTTATTACCAGATTACGGTAGTAACTAACCAATCACAGGAGTTAGGATGTTATATTTTAAGCTTAAAACTTGTTTTTCTGTTTTTCTGCAGTGGAAAATTCTTCTTACGTGGTAAACACATGTTTTCTGTTTGCCTATACTTTTTTGAGATTTATCTTTTCTTGTTAAAAACATGCTTTTGTTTGTAGACAACTTATCATTTGCTCTTAGCCATAAAATCTCTTTCCAACTCATCTCAACTTTTGTCCAGTGACCACTCTCTCAGCAGCCTTTATTTTCAGACATCTTTTGTTCTTCTATATCAAAACTTGCCATCATTTCTAGAGAACCTTCTGCCAAGCATTCATATTTGTAAAGCTTTCGTCTTGCCCCACACAGCAGTCCAGCCCCCTGCCTGGGTCACACACGCCTGTGCTGTGCACATTCCTCTCAGTTCTGCCATCACATTCCATCTGTCTTGGTTCCCCGACTCTAAACTGAAGGGTTTCCAGTTTCTCCCCACACAGATCAGTGCACCAAGGCAAGAAGCTTGCTCAGGCCATGCCCCTCACACGTTGCATTCCTACCACAAGTGGAGACTCTTTCCCTATTGCATTGTGTGAGCTGCACTCTCACTCTGCTGCTCTGCAGTTTTCTGCTTGACTGCAGGTGAGATGACGCAGTTTTCAACTTGCACAGACCAATGTGTCAATGTGCTTCTGCACACGAATATGTGCCAGAACAGAAGCACTTGCCAGGTGCGTCTTTGTTTCATTTCAGCAGCACGTGCCAGGAGAGAAGCAGCTCCTGAAGGAGTTCTCTAATCTCTAAGCCCTTGAAGAAACCACTACAATCCAGGTGATGAGAAGGAAATGTTTTCGTTTGGCACATTTTTCTGTGTGAGAGGTGTCCCAGGATATTTGATCATTAGGAGCAGTGAAGTGCATGATGACACTTGCAGCTGAGAAGGAATGTGCAGATCACAGCAACCTGCTGGCACTCTGTGGGTTGTAAAGGGAAGAGACTGTGGTGCAAATACAAGATTCCACTCATAAGGGGCAAGCTCCAAGCAAGCTTCTTGTCTTGGCACAGTTATCTGTGTAAGATGTAGTCAGAAAACTTCTCCTTTTAGATTCAGACTCAGGACTGATAGAATGTGATACTCAGAGCTGAGAAGGAAAGTGCCTGGCACACAGAAGCTCACAGAAGCTGTGAGCTGAGGCCTTAGAGCTGGCACAGGGTTCTGTGTCGGGAGGAGAGGGACATGTCACACTCAGGGAGAACAAAACCTCACACAGGGTTGAGAATGAACCTGCAGATCACCATGGCTGAGTGTGCAGGGCTGCAAGAGGAGTGTGACTGCCTCACAACTGCCTCTGAGTCCAAGTTATCAATGGGAATGGGGAAAAGTCAGCAAAAATTACCTGGGAAAAGTCAGGGAAAATGACCTGGGAAAAGTCAGCAAAAACATTTTCCTGTCCAAGCTCTGTGTGGAAACAATTCCATTTAGCCTTCGACTCCGAGACCTAGAGAACATCATGGTAAGCTGTAGTGGACAAGGGAAGTTGCAGAGTGCAACTTTGATGTGATGTGGCATTCATGCAGTAGGGTAAGGTGCAGCCCAGCACTGCCTTCTTCTTCCAGAGCCTTTTTTACGGCAGCAGCTGCTGGAAGTTTGGAAGGGAGCTGTGAGAGCTGAGTAATGCAATGGCACATGTGAGAAGGAAGGTGCATGGCCCCAGCACACTGTGAGCAGTTGAAATGCTGCTGGGGATGATTCAGCCACCTTGAGAGAATGTGATGTTCTATGTAACTGAGAAAGGGAGTGAAAATCTCTGGTGTGTCCAGTCTGGTTTGCAGCCTGCAAGGGGAAGATGACCTTAAACACTGGCTTTTTGTTCTAGGACTATTCTGTGTGAGAGCAGTTGCAGGATGTTTTCAAAGGGTTTGGGATCTACAAGAGTGACAGAATAGATGGTACATGGAGCTTGAGGGAAAGTTTCCTATCTCCAGGACTGCAATTCAAAGGATGATAATTACACATTGAACATGTCCCACAGAAAAGGTGTGGAAAGAAAGGAGCTGTGCTGGAATTCCCTTTTCTTTTGCAGCCTATAAACCGCACAGACAGCAATTACACCTTCTGTCTTCCTTCCCAGCTCTCCTCACCGCCACACGCTGTGGGTGCCCCAGAGCCGGGGCCGGGCCAGGAGAGCGCTCGCCTCTGCCCCGGGCACCGCCAGCGCTCAGCACAGCAACCGCACGATGGGGATGTTGGCTCGCAAAAGAGGGAAACGCACCCAGCCCAGCCCCAGACCGCCCCGAGGGCAGAGCCGAGGGGGGAACGTCCCTGCTCTCGAATCAGCTCTGTCAGGACAAAATTATTTCGCTGATCATCCCCTTCCAGCTACAAGCTCTTATTTGCATCACACTCAAACGGCAACAAGAACTCCTTTGGGCTAGTAAATGTTTTCAACTCTCCCAGAATCCGGTGTCAAACTTGAAAACATTGGGCAAAAACCTAGCTGACAAAAGTGCCAGTTGAGAAAGCTGCTGCTGCTGCTGGCAGCTTCAGCTGCACCCATTGAACTGCACCCAACGCAGAGAGGAACTGGGAGCCCATCTTAAGACATAGGCTTCACTCCTCCAAAATAGAAAATCCAGGAATTGACCCCATTCAAAAGTGCCAGAACTCTGTTCCTGGGCATTGCCTGCCGTGCGTGCTAAATCAGCTGCACACCAAGTCTTGGGGGTTGCTTTGGTCAGGATGACCCTGAGATATATGAAAATCCACTGTCCCCAAACCCTGCTGCTGAAAGACTGAGTCAGAAGTCTTCAGCTGCTGCTCTCAAGGTTGCTTTATTGATTCTTATCTAAAATATTTTCTGTCTGGGCTGCCCGGGTCTGTTCAGCAGGGCAGCCCCAGGCACACTGCCCTCCCCTGGGGCAGGTGCTCTTTTTATACTACAAATTACATGTTAGTTATTTACAATTATGATCCAATGCCTCTCACCTGTGTTAGACAGTTGCGTTCTACTCTAATCCAATCCCCAGGTGCCACCATCACCAAGAAGATGGGCTTAGGAAGAAGAAGGAAGGAGGACAGGACAATGCCCAAGTCCCTCCATCTTGCCCCTATGGTTAAATCCCCCAAATTTCCCTTTTCACTCTATAACTACTACTATCATGTTATCTAGAATTTTGTGACTTTTAGTTCTTCATTCACAGGTGGTAATTTGTTCCATGGGTCAAACTCAAAGCCCAGGAGTCCCTGGCTGCTGCCAGGGTCTCTGACCTCCCTGCCAGGGCTGTGGAGCCCCCTGGCTGGAGCTGGGATCACCCAGGACTGTCAGAGACAGCCTGGGTTCCCACAACCGAGACTGAGTATAGCTGCTTACCTTGTCCAGAATAAGTATAGTGCCAGAATTTCAGGAGACCACCGTTGAGAAGTGGAATCCACCTTCCAAAGACGGGTACCAACTCCATAACTGCACAAATGGAGGGAGTGCTTCCACACCAAACATGCCAAGACAGAAAGTTGCCACCGCCCTTGACCTCCACTAGGCAGCCTCTTATCTGCACCTGAAACCCTCGGGCTACATGCTTTCCTTTCCACAGAAAAGTACTACCACTGTCACCCAGGAAGTTACCAGCTGAAAGTTGGATACCACCTCCAGTATCGAACACATCAATTGCTCCTTCACAGAAAGTGCCTCCTTCTGAAAAGTCTTGCTGGAGTTTACCTCCCATGGTACCCTAACTCCTGCTCCACCAACACTGGCACGATGTCCTTTGCTTCCCAAGGAAAGGCACTCTGAGTCACTTGGCTTGGAGTTTTTGAAGAGTTTTTGAACTCTTCCTGTTACTCTGACATAGATAGGAACACACAGTAACACACACAGCAGGGGATCAGGCAGAGAAGAAAAAAGGAACTCTCCAGTTTATTGCTGACCTCATATCTGTAAGTTTATGGACAGTGACCAGAGATTGGACAGAGAAGTTCCCACCTCTCCATTTCTCATCACTTGAGAAGTCCATCAGGTGATATCTTTTACAAAGGAATGCAAACATGATTCTTATTTATCTTACAATTCATGAGAACTGACTCCACGATACTAAAACAAATCAGAAGGCTGATTTTCAGGGACAACATCTTCCACTTCACTTTGCAACTGAAAATTGCTCCGTTTTTCCCAGCCTGCCCTTGCCTTGCCTTGCCTTGCCTGCCATGCAAGCACAGGCAATTCCGGGCAAGCCCAGGGAGAGAAGGGCAGGCAAGCCCAGGGAGGTGATAACGAATGGAGTGTTGGGCAGGAGAGAGCCCAGAGTGGGGGAGAGGGCGGGCAGAGGAAGGAAAACCCAGTGATGGGGAGGCCAGGCAGGGCCAGGCAGGGAAGGAAGGGAAGGCAAGGCTGGGAATGGGTATAAAAGGAAAGGGAAAGGGAAAGGGAAAGGGAAAGGGAAAGGGAAAGGAAAGGGAAAGGGAAAGGGAAAGGGAAAAGGAAAGGGAAAGGGAAAGGGAAAAGGAAAGGAAAGGGAAAGGGAAAGTTTGGGAAGGGAAGTTTCAGGGAAGTTTCAGGAAGGAAGTTTCAGGAAGTTTCAGGGAAGTTTCAGGAAGGGAAATTTCAGGGAAGTTTCAGGGAAGGGAAGTTCAGGAAGTTTCAGGGAAGTTTCAGGGAAGGGAAATTTCAGGGAAGTTTCAGGAAGGGAAGTTTCAGGGAAGGAAGTTTCAGGGAAGTTTCAGGGAAGTTTCAGGAAGGGAAGTTTCAGGGAAGTTTCAGGGAAGTTTCAGGAAGGGAAGTTTCAGGGAAGTTTCAGGGAAGTTTCAGGGAAGTTTCAGGGAAGTTTCAGGGAAGTTTCAGGAAGTTTCAGGGAAGGGAAGTTTCAGGAAGTTTCAGGGAAGTTTCAGGGAAGTTTCAGGGAAGTTTCAGGGAAGTTTCAGGGAAGGGAAGGGAAGGGAAGGGAAGGAAGGGAAGGGAAGGAAGGGAAGGGAAGGGAAGGGAAGGGAAGGGAAGGGAAGGGAAGGGAAGGGAAGGGAAGGAAGGGAAGGGAAGGGAAGGGAAGGGAAGGGAAGGGAAGGAAGGCCTGAGGGATGTTTGCAAGATGAGACAAGGTTGGGGCAAGGGAAGGCAAGTAAGAGGGCTTGCACAGCAAATCAAGGAGATTATAAAAAGAGTAGGAAAGTTCAGGTGGAGATCCCATTTCTTTCGAGATGGGCTCTTAGTTCCGTTCTTCGGCAAAGAAAACAATTTTGGATCTGAACATTGGGTGGTCTTGATGATATTAACTGCTTTTCCTAGTATACAGTTCTATTGGTTAGAGCTGTTGAATTGTTACAATGTGAATGCAAAAGCCAAACTCTTGAGCTTTTTGTCCTGCTGCCTTTAGTGTCTGAGCAGACAGGGGTGGTGTTCAGTTTGGGATCCTGTGAGACACAAGATTAGGATGGTAAAGCTGAGAAGGACAGTGCAGAGAGGGGGGAGTGGTGCAGTTGAAATTGTAGGCAGCAAGAGCTGTCTCAGCTGGCACTTTAGTAAGCTAGGTTTTTGACAAATGTTTTCGAGTTTGTAGCATCACTCTGCAAGAATGACAAAATTTCTTAGCAGAAATAAGTTTGTGTTGCCATTTGAATACGGTGCAAAGAAAGGGTTTGCACTTGGAAAGGGATGATCAGCGAAATCAGGGGTGGCACTGTAGATTCGAGAGCAGGGACGTTCCCCCCTCGGCTCTGCCCTCGGGGCGGTCTGGGGCTGGGCTGGGTGCGTTTCCCTCTTTTGCGAGCCAACATCCCCATCGTGCGGTTGCTGTGCTGAGCGCTGGCGGTGCCCGGGGCAGAGGCGAGCGCTCTCCTGGCCCGGCCCCGGCTCTGGGGCACCCACAGCGTGTGGCGGTGAGGAGAGCTGGGAAGGAAGACAGAAGGTGTAATTGCTGTCTGTGCGGTTTATAGGCTGCAAAAGAAAAGGGAATTCCAGCACAGCTCCTTTCTTTCCACACCTTTTCTGTGGGACCAGCAGCTGGATGTTCTTAGGTCTGTAACTGGATGCTGTGAGACTGAAAAGGTACCTAGAGCTGAGCACACAGACCTGTGTGTGCCACGATTTGTAAGGTGCAAGGGGAAAGTGAAGGCCAATGTTCACTTTTCTTTCTAGGACTTTCAGTATGAGAATTGCTGGATGTGTTAAGTTACAAAGTTGGGCTCTGACAGAGTGAAAGAATGTGATGTGCACTTAGTTTGAAAGGAAAGCTCCATGGTGTTTGTGTGGTGTTGTTGATATCCTTCAAAGTGAAGGTGAAACCACAGCTGAAATAAAAAGCATAACACCAATGTGAGTCACACAGTTTAATACCATGGAGCAGAAGTAATGCCCAGCACTTTCTCCTTTGTTCTAGGAACTCTTTTTTTTAAGCAGTGGATCTTGAAGGTCTCTATGGGAGACTGAAGGAGAGAATTCAACATGCAGCTTAGAAGGAACTTCAGCTTCCATTTGAAACCCCTAATTCTCACCACAGTCAAGGGACAATACAAATTCCCATGCCAGGAAAGAAACAATTGCTGGATTACCCCTTGTTCTCCTTGCAGCTTTTCAACTACACAAAACAGCATCACCATCTTTCTCAGCTATTTGAACAGTCACATTCAGAGCCCAGAGACAAAATTGCAGTGGTCCAGCAAAAAGCTCCTTCACAAAGTGTCAGCTGAGAGCTCTCTTGGTTGGCTGAAACTTACCTCTCACCCATTGAGCTGCCTCACTGGAGATGTGCACTTCCCCTAAAGATCTGTGTACCATCCTAGTCTTTCATTCTTACAGAGAGCAAACACCTCTAAAACATCCAGCAACTGCTCCTGTACAAAAAGTCCTGAATGAACAGCCAGGACTGGTCTTCACTGTCCCCTGCAGCCCATAAACTACACCAAGCACACTGGGGGTTCACACTGAATTCCTCAACTCAATAAAGCTTCACTTTTTCTCAATATCACTAAACCAAAACATTTCCAGGGGCAGTTCAGACTGAGATGTGCCAGGACAGAAAGCATTTTCTGACCTTCCCTCTTCCCTGTGAAAGCAGTATTCACACACCATGTGTGAAGATTTCAACCAGCTGTATCTCACAGAGAAATTGTCAGGACAGAGGGAGTTCCTGGATTTTCCCCTTCTAGCAGCCCTTAAATTGCCCACAACACACTTTGGCTTTGCATCTTCTTTCTCACATATAGGTACCATTCCACTCTCACAGGTCTCTTTCATCTTTCCACTCTCACAGGTCTCTTGCAAACATCCAGCAGCTGCTCCCATAAAAGGCTCGAGAAGAAAAGGGCAGTGCTGCTCTGCACCTTCCCCTGCCACAGGTAAGCCACTTCAAACTCCCCAGAGCACTCTGTACTTTCCCTGTCAGCTACATGGACCATAATCTGAATCTCAGAGTCTAACGCTGAATGGAATTGTTTCCACAGAGGGCTTGTACAGGAAAATGTGCCAGCACAGGTAACTTTCACTGACTTCCCTGTAGCCATTGATAACTTGGATTTGGGAGGCAGTTGAGGGGCAGTCACGCTCCTCTTGCAGCTGGTGCCCTGCACAGTGATTTGCGGGTTCATTCTCAACCATCACACCCTTCCACTCTCTCACATCCAAAATGTTCATGTGTTTCTCACACAGAACCCTGTGCCACCACTGAAGCACCCCAGCGTGCTGCTTTGTTGAAGTACACCAGTGCCAGGCACTTTCCTTCTCAGCTGTAAGAACCATCACATTCTGTCACTCTTGTAGGCTAAAAAAGTTCCCTCCTGTAGTCTACAAAAACTGCCTCTCACACAGAGAACTGTGCCAGGACAGGAAGCTTGGACCTTGCCCCTTACATGTGGAAACTCGTATTTGTACCACAACCAAGTAGCAATCTTCTTTCCTTTGCGACCCATAAATTACTTTCACACAACCTGTAAATTATTTTCACGTTGCACGCTCCTCATCTTATGAGCATCACCTTACAGCCTTGCAGTGCCCAAAGATCCTGATACAGCTTCACACAGCAAATGTGCCAGGGCCATCGGGTGTGTGCAGTTTCCAGGCTTCAAGGAGGCAGTGAATGCCACTTGAATGCATTCTGAGTGCAAGTTAGCAAAAGTAAAGGGGAGAGTCAGAGAAGGCTTTCAGTGCTGGCACATTCTCCTCTGTGAGCTGTAAACCTTGGTAAACCTTCAGATTGTGTGAGATGGGATGTGAAGCGATTGCTGAAGAGAAAACTGCAGAGCAGCACTGTCACTGTGACACACAGAGGGAGCACAGCAGCACACACAGCAGGGGTTCAGGCAGAGAAGAAGAGGAGAACTCTCCACTTTATTGTTGACCTTGTATCTCTCAGTTTCTGGACAGTGACCAGAGATTGGACAGAGAAGTTCCCACCTCTCCATCTCCACTGGTCACTTGAGAAGTCCACCAGGTGATATCTTTCCACAGAGGAATGCAAACATGATTCTTGTTTATCTTACAATTCATGAGAGCTGACTCCATTATACCCAAACAAATCAAAAGGCTGATTTTCAGGGACAGCACAGCAGTGTGTTTGGTGTGGTTTGTGAGCTGCAGGGGGAGTGTGCAGGCCAGCCCTGAGATTTTGTTCTTTGTCCTTTCTTAAGGCAGCAGCTCCTGGGTGTGTGAGTTCTACAGCTGGGCTCAGTGAGGGTGGGAAAGCTGAGGGTACACGTGGCTGAGGAGGAGGGAGCAGAGCCCCGTGTGAGTTGGGTGTTGTTGAAATGCTGCTATGAGAAGGACACACCCTGCACCTGCTTCTGTTCTGGCACACCTTTGTGCAGGAGCGCGTGGGCACTCCGGTCTCTGCAGAATTGGCAGTGCCAGAGCTGAGCAGGAAACTGCCGAGCGCCGAGGCGTGGCTGCGCTGCCGCGGGGCTCTTGGAGCTCAGCATCTCGCTCCCCAAGGAGCTGGGCTGCTGTTGGGCAGCCAGGCAGGACGAGCTGCCCTGCAGTGAGTTATTCTGCAGCACAGGATCAATCCGGGCTGGCATCTCCCAGCTGCCAAGGAGCATCTCCGTTCAAGTGAGAGCTGGCAGGATAAGCTGGATTTATGGCTGACAGACACTCACTTTGAGAGCCACACCAAACTTCCACGAGGCAGAAATCTCCTGCACATTTTCCTGGGAGTGTGGGGGGTTTCTCCTGTGAGTGGGTTGCTGCTCCATGGTTACTCCTCGGGGTTCAGTGGAGGAATCTGTGCACATTATTGTTGTTTTGGTGGTGAGTGACATCCAGCTCCTAACCAACGCTATTCCTATTGCCAGTGTTAATACAGCTACCTTGCTATAGTGCAATTTGTTATGCTGTCATCTACTTGTAGTTCTTTAGTTTTATCCTGTGTAGTAACTCCAATTGAGATCTTTCATCACTTATTTTTGTTCATTTAATAAATAATTCATTGTTATAAATCTGACTTGCCATCATTAAAACTTGTGGATCAACTTAACTGTTGCCAAAATTTGAGGCTAAGGCAGGGCTCGTGAGCAGCTTTTGCTCTTCCTGTGACAACACCCCTAAACTGTGGCTGGGTGGCTCCTAAAGCCCCCAGACCCCAACTTGGCAGGGGGGAGTCACCTCCATGAGACCCCCAGGCTGGAGCAGCTGAACTCGGTGATCCCCGTGATCCCTCCCAGTTCAGGGTATTCCGTGGCTCCAAGGGAATCAGAGGTGCCCGAGCCTTCCGTGCCTGCTCAGGAGGCAACGCTGCCGGCGATTCACCTTTATCCATCTCTGCTTTCAGGAGAGCAGGGCCAGAGCAGCCCAGAGAAGTCTGTCCGTCTGTCCATCCATCCTGGGGGATGCAGAGGGGGATGGCTCTCTGTCCATCCCAGGGGATGCAGAGGGGATGCCTGTCTGTCTGTCTGTGTGTCCATCCCAGGGGATGCAAAGGGGATGCCTGTCTGTCTGTCTGTGTGTCCATCCCAGGGGATGCAGAGGGGATGCCTGTCTGTCTGTCTGCCTCCCTGTCCATCCCAGGGGATGCAAGGAGGGATGTTTTTCTGTCCGTCGGCTTCCACCTGCTGGCGCCGGGAGGGCAGGGGGCGGGGGCCCATCTGTCGATCAGTTTATCTCGGTTTCTGTCCGTCCGTCCGTCCATCGGTCTCTCGGCTCTGCTGTCCATCCGTCTGTCGCTGTCCGGCTGTCGGGGGCCGTGTCCCGCCGTCCCGGCCAGGGTAGTCGCGATTGGCTGGAGGAGCTGTCACTCAGAACGCGACCACGCCTCCTCCTCAAAGGCACAGCCTCCCCAGCTATGATTGGCTCGCTCCTTTGTCAATCACCACCACCTCCTCCTGTGACTGGCTGAGAGCGCTAGCGCCGCGCTGTGAGCCCGCCCCCTCCCGGACCGCGCTCTAATCTACCCAGCGACAGCCTCTGATTGGCGGGGGGCGCCAGAGCGATTTTTTGATTGGCCGAAGCCATAAGGGAGCAGGGGGCGCGCGGGGCCCGCCCGACCCATTCCCACAGTGCGGGGGGGGCCGGGGGGCACAGGGGCGGGACCGGAGACACCGGGGGGACACGGGGGGGACACAGGGGGGACGGGGGGGGACGGGGGGGAGGAACGGAGGGGGGCAGGGGGGACACAGGGCCGGGGTCACAGGGGGGCATCGGAGTGGGACCGGGGGACCGGGGGGACACAGGGGGGACACAGGGGAGAACGGAGGGGGCACAGGGGGGGGGACACAGGGAGGGACCGGGGGGGGGGCACCGGGGCGGGACCGGAGACACCGGGGGGGACACGGGGGGGGGGGGGGGGACGGGACGGGGGACACAGGGGGGGACACCGGGCAGGGCAGGGGGGACAGGGGGGGACACCGGGGGTCAGCGCCCGTGTGGCCGCGCACGGACGGCGCCGTGGCCTGCCGGGGTGCCGCGGGGACCCGGGCAGGCTCCGGGGATCGGGCAGGCTCCGGGGATCGGGCAGGCTCCGGGGATCGGGCAGGCTCCCGGGATCGGGCAGGCTCCCGGGATCGGGCAGGCTCCCGGGATCGGGCAGGCTCCGGGGATCGGGCAGGCTCCCGGGGATCGGGCAGGCTCCCGGGGATCGGGCAGGCTCCCGGGGATCGGGCAGGCTCCCGGGGATCGGGCAGGCTCCCGGGGATCGGGCAGGCTCCCGGGGATCGGGCAGGCTCCCGGGGATCGGGCAGGCTCCCGGGGATCCGGGCAGGCTCCCGGGGATCGGGCAGGCTCCCGGGATCGGGCAGGCTCCCGGGGATCGGGCAGGCTCCCGGGCCGTGTCCGCCGCAGGGCCGAGTCCCGGGATGCTGACCCGGGATGCTGAGCGGGCGGGGCAGGGCCCGCTGCCGAGCCAGCCCAGGGGGGCTGGGGGTGAGCAGCCCCCCCAGCTGAGCCAGGCTGACTGCCACAGGAATGCCTTCCCACGGGAGGAAATCCCAGGGAGCAATAATTCCATTCTACCTGCAGGGACAGGTCCAGCTCCGATTTGTTCCCTTTAAACGGCTCCGGAATTCCAGGAGGGCGCTGGGCTATGTGGAAACTGAGGTTATCCAAGGACTGATTTTCCAGACCTTGCTTCCCTTCCTGAATCCATCTGGCCATGGCAAGAAAGGGGAAAACCAACAGGACAGGCACTCTTCCTTCTGGAAACGGCACAGGCTGGAGGGGAGGGGAGATTTGGCTTTGCCAACTGATGAAACACATTTCCTCATTTCCAGCATTATGTTGGGGAAAATGTCCCTATTTCCCAGGATAACCCCTGTCTCAGCTTTATCCAGCTTTTCCACACCAACCAGTGCTGATTCGTTAGGGGTGATGTAATAAGTTATCCTGAAATTCTAATTTAAAATTGTAATTTATCCTGGAATTTAAATTCCAGGCCTCTGCCCTTCCAAGGGCAGCCCAGAGCCAGCTGCCAGGATTGAGGCAGAGCTGGCTTTCCCCACAAGCACGATCTTATAGGGAAATACTCTTTTAATCTTAACTTATTCCCTTATCAGACCCATCTGTGATTCCCAGACACTGTTTTGAGGACACAGAGATTTTTGCTAGAGAACAAAAATCTAAGTGGGATAAGCAGGAATTTTCTGGTGAAAAACAGGATTAACTGTCAAAACTCAGTGGTACCTGCAGGATTTTAGTGCTGAGGGGCTGTCCCAGCCCATTATCCCTGTTTCTGCTTGGTGGGCTCTGACCTATCAGTTTTTATGGATTTTTTTTCAAGCCCTACCAAAAAGAAACACAAACCCCAAGGCCGATTGTAGATTTCTTTGCTGGGAAGGAGATGGAGCTCCAGGGACACTTTTACAGATAAAAAACGCTGGAGAAGGAGGGAGGAATGCACTGAGCAGATTAAAAACTCTCATTTTAAAAAAAGCAGTGTGGACTGACAGCTGGATTTCCCCATGGACAGCACCACGAGAGGGAGACTCGCTGCCGCAGCAGAGCTGGCAGTGCCCTTGGCACAGCTGCTGTCCTGATCCACCCCCAGCTTCAGCTCCAAATCCCTGCCCTCCCACCTTATCCCCCCTGCTGAGGAGCCCAATGAGAATAACAAAATGATTTATTTCATTCCCTCCTCGAGCAAAGCTCAGTTCTGTCCAGAAAGGGTAAAAAAAACCTCTGGAGTTGGCAGGAGCAGCAGATACAGGTGCTGTGGGGAGGGAAGTCCCAGGAGCTGGGTGAACTGGACCAGTTCCTTTGGTCAGGAGGTTGAGCTCTTGGGGATCTCTCCCTGTTTTTCAAATATCCTTGATGACCTCCTCAAGCTCCTCTTTTGTGTACATGTGGAATTTCATCCCAGGCTCCACTGTGGCAAGCTGGAAGAGAAGGAACAAGGGGTTAAGTGTGGTTGAGGAAAGCAGGGAGCAGCTGTTCCTTCTCCTGATCTGCCAGACCAGCAGGATCATTCCAGCCTGGAACACGCTCCATGATTCCCTAAAATAGCTGCCTGCTGCACAAATAGCTTTGAATTGAGTCAGTCTCCTCAGAGGAGCAGCGGCAGGGAATTTTAGTGGGAACAGGCAGGAGCTGCTCCCACTTGGTGGAGGAAAAGCCATCAAAAACTCCCAGGAGAGAATTCCTGCCTCTCCAAGGGTTCTTCTCCCCCAGGAACCAAGGGGACAAATCCTGGCCTGTCTGGGAGCTGAGGGGACTCAGGGTTGGCTCAGGGAAACTGAGGCAGAGATCTCTAAGGAAAACAGGGACAGGGAGAACCCAGTGTCAGGGCAGACAGGCGAAACATTCCAGAGGCAGCACCAAGGAAACATTCACACCTGGCTCAGGGATTGGAGCCCAAAACAGGGACAGCTGTGCCAGTGGAAATGCCAAGGCTCCAGAGAGAGATGGGATGCCCTGGAATGAGCAGAGGTATCCCATAACAGGCTGGGAGGGGGCTGGGAAGGGGCAGGAACGGGCTGGGATGCTCCTGAACTCCCAGGCACTGGGCACGTGGTTTGACTCTCCAGGGATCAAAGTCTGTGGATGCAAGCACTAAAGCTGAAGGAAAGCTCTGGAGCAGATCCCAGCAGATCCCAGAGCTCTTCTGAGGTGACTTCTCAGCACCCCCTGTTCAGCAGCACAAGGGAAGGCCCTGATCCACGGGCAGGGAGGGACCTTGCAGGGAGTTCCCAGGTGGAAATATCCCATCCCAGCATTCCGCCTGAGAGCTCCTGCCTGCTCAGCTGTCACCCAGGGACAGGCAGGGACACTGGGAGATGCCACTTTAGGCCCCTCAAATCATGGAGGGGTTTGGGTTGGAAGGGGCCTTAGAGCTCATCCAGTGCCATGGCAAGGACAGCTTCCATTGTCCCAGGGTGCTCCCAGCCCTATCCAGCCTGGCCTGGGACACTGCCAGGGATGGGGATGGTGTTCTGGGCACCAAACCACCTGTGCAGGGACTGGACTGATCCTGGGCCCAACCAGACTCAACAAGACCCAGATTTATACACCCAAACCAGCTCTAAATACAAAAAAAACCCCTTTATGAACCCCCAAACCCAGCAGAGACATCAATTCCTTTGCTTCTCCACACCTCCTCCAGCCTGTCCCTCTCCTCCCTCCCAGAGCTTCACTCCACCATTCCCTGACAGGCTCCACAGGGAAGTCATTAATCTAAAATCATGAAGTCCTATCAGGCTCCTGACCTTCACCGTCAATGGATTTAACTCTTCCACAACCACACTTTCCCTCTTCTCTTTGTTCCTAGATGGAAAATGCCACAGCAGCATGGCTGGAGCCAAGAAATGGGAGAGGCACATACTTCTAGGAAGCAAAGAGCTCTTCAGGTGGCAGATTTTCAGCCAGGGGGTGACTTGAGTCAATAGAAACCTTTTAATCCTCAGCACATTCCTGCTGTCCTTCCCCCAGCACGATTCCACCCCACTCCAGGGCCGTGCCAAGCACAGTTAAGCCCTGTTAAACAGGGACATGACATCAGGATACTGTACACATTCCTCTGCCTGCACTGTACCAGGAGAAAATGTATAGCTAAAGGCTGGAAGAGCACCTGGGAAGGAGATTCCAGCTACATGGCATGATTTTGGGACAGAGGATCCAAGTTTTCATGTGCTGTTGGCCTTCCCTCCAAAGGAAGTTGGTGAATCCCACCAGGAATGGTCCCCCACAGCAATGTTCAATACAAAAATGGGGTGAATATCTTGGGGCTGCTTGGGAAAAGGTTTCCCAGCACTCAGAGGGAAGGAATGGGAGAAGAGAGCAGCTCAGGAGCTGGAATGCCACACTTTGGAAAGGTCTGGTGTCTCATAACCCACCCAAAATAGAAGCAAACCCTACACACCAGCCTGACTTCTCATCTCCCAGTTACCCCACCCAGTGCAGAGGGTTTGCACTTCCCCACCCAAAAAGGAGCCTATGGGGCAGGTTTGGGGGGCAGCATCCCCAGGTCTGGGGCGCTGCCTGCCCCTGGGGTTCCAGGGCACAGCCATTCCTGGAGGATCCCTGTTGCTCCCACTATCCAAGGGATTTTTGGCACTGCCCCAGGACTAATATAGCAGCCCAGGAGCTGGGTAATTTTCATTCCTTCTAATATTACAAGCAGCAAGGCAAAAAAGAATGCCTAGATGCAGGGGAAGAACAAGCAGTCTGGGTGGTATGTTGGGTTCTGCTGACTGGGGAAAGTCAGAAAACCCCTTCTGCTCATCATGGATGAGCCATGAAGGCTCTGCACCAGGAAAAGGTTCCAGGCTCTGCACCTCTGGAAAAGCTTCAACTTTTCCCAAATGTCCCACAGGATATGATGAAAAGGTCAGGAACATCTGCAGCAGTTGGCACAGGAAGCCCTGAGCTGCTCCATTCCTTGCTCCAGGGGCAATCCTGACTCCAGGAGGACTTACCTCGATGTTGGTGGCATTCAGTTTCTCCTCCATGACTTGTTTCAGGATGACCAGGGAAGATTTGATGGCCTCCTTTAGTGTCATGGACTGGAAAACAAATGGCTCATGGATTACATTCTGGAGGCTTAGGATGTGGCCCCTCTCCCTCCCTTTTCCCAAATCCCCTGGGCCAGGCAGCCAAGGGAGCAGCTTATCAGGGATCTGCAGCATCCCTGGAGAGTGGAGCAGGCAGGGCAATGACAGCCACAGCGAAATCCTGCCTTTCTGAGACTTAAAAATGGCTCATTTGGGCACATAAATCTGATGGGATTGGCACAGGAGAGGCTGTTTCTCTTCACCAATTTCCTCCCCAAAGTCAGATTCCCTCTAGGCAGAAGCCTCTGTGCTGCATTTAATCCGATAAATCCCATGAATCCCTAGAGCCAGAGGGATGTGCAGCACAGCTGTGCTTCACTAACTTTGCACTTGAAAAAGGGTTGACAATCCAGGGAGTCCAGAATTTGGGTAATTTGGAGAATTCTAGTGAACAAATGAGTCTTCCCAGCCACCATCACTAATTGTGCTTTTCATTAGGGTTTGGTTCCTTACCACCCAAAAGGGACAACTCCCTCCTCATGGGGGAAAAAATTCCTATTTAATATCAAACATGACCAGAACTCCCAGCACAAAAGCTGCTCCCTCCCATGGTGAGGTGAAGGTGCTGGTGGGAGCTCAGGATGCTTCCAGCTGTATCCACATGGAGCCTGATGCCAACAGCAGCATTCAGAGCTCAGTTTTTATTTAGAGAGAACGTGCTGACATGGCCTTAATTATCTCACAGGCAGAGAGCAGCCCCTCAGACAGCAGCTGCTGGGAGCAGCTCCACTGGTTGTGGAGATCCTCAGCACCTACTCACAGGATCACTGCTATGCTGTGATCAGCTCAGGCACCTCCTCTCCAGCCCAGGCCTAAATGCTCACTGGGGAGGTGCTGTCCCTGAAAATCAGCCTTCTGATTTGTTTTAGTATAGTGGAGTCAGTTCTCATGAATTGTAAGATAAACAAGAATCATGTTTGCATTCCTTTGCAAAAGATATCACCTGATGGACTTCTCAAGTGACCAGTGGAGATGGAGAGGTGGGAACTTCTCTGTCCAATCTCTGATCACTGTCCACAAACTTATATATATGAGGTCAACAATAAACTGGAGAGTTCCTTTCTTCTTCTCTACCTGAACACCTGCTGTGTGTGCTGCTGTGTGTTTCTATGTACATCACAGTAACAGGGAGGGAATTAGGGGATCCTGCTTGGTGGTGAAGTACCCCAGAGCCACGAGATGTGGCCCAATCCCACAGCCAGCCCTTACCTTGTGGTAAACCTCTTGCAGGGAGCTCTGGGCTCCCTCGGAGGCGGAGCCGATGGCTCTGGCATCGCACTGCACGAACGTTCCCGAGGGATCCATGTGGAACCTGTGGGGACAGGGGGTGACTACCTGCACCCCATCTCACCTGGGGCACCCCAAGGACTCTCTCACCAGCCCCCCAGAGCTCCCTGCTCAGCTGGAGCTGGGATTCCTCCCAAGAGCTCCCAGGCTGGCAGCTTACACACCCTGACACTGCCCTCTTTCCTCAGAGAGCCATATTCCTTTGGATTGCCCATCTTATCTTAAACTTGTTTTAATAAATTCAGCATATTTTCCCTGCTGGAAGGCAGACCTGACTGGTCTGGCTCTGCCAAGCCTTTCCCACTTCCAGTGGGGCCATTTGGAGCCCTGAGTTCAGGTTACAGCTGCTCCAACACCTCCCCAAGGAATGTCACACGGATTATGTTACTGGTGGCCCTGCCGGTCCTTTAGGGAAAGGTAAGAATACACTCAGGACAAGAAGAGCTTTAACGCTTCCCTCCTCCCCAGGAAACCACATTTTCACTAAGAAAAAGGAAGGGTTTGGGGAAGATAGGATGTTTTTTTCATGCCAAACAGGCAGGCGGGGCTCTGGAAAGGGTTTAACAGGATTAACAAACATATCAGGGACATAATGGGATAAACCCCCCCAGTTTGGCTTAAGGACTATCCCAGAATGGAGACGTTAAAACAGCCTGGGAATTTTGCAGTGGAGGTTTGGTCTTTTCCCTGGATTAGGAGGGCAGAACTCACAGCTGGGGTCCCTTCTCATCCACCCCTCCGAAGAGCAGAGCAACGCCGAACGGGCGGGACTGCGGGGGAAAGGAGGGAATGGGTCAGACAAGGGGAAGGAAAGGGGGGATCCCCATCCCCCCCATCCCCCCTGGATCCCACCATGGCTCCTGGATCAGCATCTTCCTCCCCAAACTGCAGGGCCAGGTTAGACACAGCCTGTGTCACACTCTCCACCGTCATCGTCTCGTTGTAGGTGAACCAGTGATTCTGCAGGAAAACGCAAATCAAGATTCCCATTATCCCCATGCTCCCAAAATGTGACACCCCTGCACGGCTGAGCTGCAGTGAGACCCTGTGTGGACACAAGGATCACTTCCCTATGAACTCAGGGCACAGCCAGCTCTCCCACGGAAGCATCAGGGAGAGTGGGATGTACAGAAATCTACAGAAAATTCTGGGATACCAAGGCCTTGGGATGCCAATAGGAAAATGCAAGGCTGAAGGGCTTTATCCCAAGATCTGCTTTGGAAGTAATGTTAACCAGCTCTCCAGAGGATGTAAAAGTGATGCTTTTGCAGGAGAAAACTCCAAGAAAATCCTTTGCAGCAGCACAGATTTGTACCTGGGACCTCCAAGCACCTGAGATATCCAGGAAATTAAAGGGAATAAAAAGAAAACGAATATATGCAGTACTTTACCAAAACAGTCAGATATCCCTTACATTCCCAACAAGCCTCCAGCCTCCCACCAGCTTCTTCGATGGAATGATCTTCCCGTTCCCAGGACTTTCAAGGAGTTCCTGGGATTTGTGCTGCTAATTTAAGAACAGATGTCAGATCTTACCTGAGTCTCCACCCTGGCCTTGTCAATTAAAGTCTTTGCATCAGCTATCAGGCCACTCATGGCACACCCTGGAAGGGAAAGGGGAAACAAGAGTCACTCCATCCATTATTTGGGATGTGTTTTCCCCCAGACTACCCAAAACCCACGTAAAACACAAAGGGCTGCAGGGAGAAGCTGGTCCCTGAGTGGGAAGGTGGGGAAGGGATTTGTGCCACTGTGCTGGGCACTGGTGTGGCCACACCTGGAATCCTGGGAATAGGCTTGGGCAGTGAGGAGCTGGAATGCATCCAGAGAGGGGAACGGAGCTGGGGAAGGGTCTGGAGCCCCAGGAGCAGCTGAGGGAGCTGGGGGGCTCAGCCTGGAGCACAGGGGGCTCAGGGGGCCCTGCTGGCTCTGCACAGCTCCTGCCAGGAGGGGCAGGGAGGGGCTGAGGGCTCTGGGCACAGGGCCAGGGCCAGGAGGAGAGGGAACGGCCCCAGGCTGGGCCAGGGCAGGCTCAGGTCAGGTATTAGGTAAATTTTTGTCATGGAAAGCGTGGTCAGGCCCTGGCACAGGCTGCCCCTGTGAACAGGGGTGGAGCCCCACCCCTGGAAGGGTTCAAAAAGTGTGGATGTGGCACTTTGGGACATGGATTAGCCATGGCCTTGGTAAGGCTGAACTTGATGATCTTAGAGGGCTTTTCCAGCCTTGAGGATTCTGTGGGATTGAAACAGATTTGCTCCAGAACCTGCTGGGAAGGGGCCCTGGCTGCCCCACAGCCAGCAGATGCAACAGGAGCCCCCAGCACAGATTCTGCTCTGGGAACAGGGGGCTGCATCACAAGCTCCTGCAAGGAGGAAATTGGACTCCTGGGGCTCTTCCTATGCCAGTGGAGCAGCAACACAGGAATTTTGGAAGTTTTCTGCCTTTCAGGATGACATATTTGGTCATGAGCCCATTGTGGGCCGCTCAGGGCATGGGTGGCTCCAGGGTGGCATCACCAATCCTGGAGAAACTGGCCCCAGTCAAGCCCACCATAATTCCCTGCCCTCTCAGAGCTAAATTTGGGATGAGCTTTCATGAGGGAGGTCACTGAGGCAGGGGGCAGTGCTTCAGCTGCCTCTTTCTGCTTCCTGGAGACTACATTCTGCTGGCTTGAAGCCTGGAAAACCAGTGACCAGGAGCTGCTGTGCACTGGGAGGGATGAGCATTCCTGCTCCAGGCAGAACTGCCTGCAGGGGAGGGCTCAGCCCCAAACACAACTTCCCAAATTCCCAGGGGAGGGCCTGTTATCATAAAGGATTCCCAGTTTTAGGGGTGTTCCCAGGGGGAGTCCCTCCCTGTACCGATGTGGGAGTCGATCTCCACGATCTTCTCGATGCTGCTGGGCTCCATGAGGGGAGAGGTGATCCTTTTTTCCACAGCCAGGCAAACTCCCTCCGAGGTCTGGATCCCAATGGCCGTGGAGCCAAGCTGCAAAACATCCCCACAGGCTCCAGCTCACCAGAGACCAATGCTAGTTCTGACTCAGCTGCAGGTGTTTGGATTCAATTGTGACACCCACACACAAACCACTCGGGCTGTGCATGGTGGATTTTAAAGCTCATTCCCTGAGGGAGGAAATGGGGAAGGTGATTCCCACGAGAACCCAGTGGGGCTGCTGCACACCCTTCATCTGTGAAGCAACAGCAGTTTGTGGAGCCTGGTGAGTGTAAAAGGCCCTGGGAATTCTCCTCTGCCAGAGGGAGAAAAGAGTTTAAAGGGTGAGAGAATATCCCACATCAGTACAAATCCCACTGCAGCTCTGGTTTGGACACTTGGCTTTCCATAAGCTCCTCTTCTCCCAGAGTCCCAGGCAACACGTTCCACCCCAGGATTGCAGGACACCTGAGTGTCACCAGGGCCACAAGCACAGGGACAGATCCCAGGGGCTCCTGGCAGCCCTTGATTGGATCCCACCTTGATCCCACCAGTCCCTGCCTGGATCCCACCTCATTTGTACCAACTCTCACCTTGATTCTACCTTGATCCCACAAGTCCCTGCCCTGATCCCAACCCCTACTTTGATCCTACCTTGGTCACACCAACAGCTGCCTTGATCCCACTTTCATCCCACCAGCCCCTGCCTTGATCCCACCATGATCCTACCAATGCTTTTCTGGATCCCACCAGCCCCTGCCTTGATCCCACCAATGCTTTTCTGGATCCCACCAGCCCTGACCTCAATCCTATTTAACCCCACCAACCCCCACACTGGTCCTACCTTAGCCCAGCCTTGATCCCACCAACAATTACCTTCATCCCACCTTGATCCCACCAGCCCCAGCCTGGATCCCACCCTGCCCCAGCACTCTCAGCTTTCCCACCCCACGGGATTTCCTGGCAGAACTGTCTCAGCTGCAATGTGGAATGCTCACTCCCAATATCCACTTCAACACATGGGGTTTAATTTTAACCTCAAGATTCCCTGGAAAGCTGCACCCATAGCCACAGGTATGGCAGGAGAGCTCCCTACTCCAGGAGATCTATTTTAGTTTATCAAGTCAGCCTGATGACCAACATCTCCCTGGAGCTTTAATTCCAACAAGTCTTTGATAATTTTATTGATTTTTCTGTTACATTGTTACTTTATTCCTCCTTTTTGTGCTCCAAGGAGCTAAAGCAACACAGGGAAGATGAAGTCAGGATCCTTCTCCCCAATCCAAACACCTCAGAGCTTTTTCCCTTCATCATTTGACCTGTTTCTTCCAAGTTTAAACTTATTACCACTCAACACTCACATACTATCAATAAAATAAACAGGAATATTTATCAATTAAGGACATTTATCAGTTAAGGATATTTAATCCCCAAAGGCCATTTGGCCCTGAAAAGGTGGGTCTGCTCTTCAGCTTCACATTTAAATCCATCCAAGAAGTGGTTTGGGTTTGATTCGGGGATAAACTGCTTTGGATTGCATTTTGGCTAGGGATAAATCACTTGGTAGGACAGGGGAGGGATCATTCCACTGAACTTTGGATAAAATCGATGGGGTTTGGTTCTTAAACACCCACAAAAGAGCAGAACTGTGGGATGTTCAGCTGGAGGAAAACACAGCCTGGATTAGTCCTGACCAATCCATACCTGGGCTTAGAAGGAGCCCCAGCTGTCACAGTTTGGAAACTTTAACAAAGTACCTTTATGGCCTCGATGGCATATTCCACCTGGAAGAGCCTCCCCTCTGGAGAGAACGTGTTCACACCCCTGCAAGGACAACACAGAGTGAGAAGGGCAGGAAACCAAGGGAATGCAAGTCCTCACTCCAGGGTGAAGCCAGCTGGGCCCAGGTAACACAGGAGGGGCAGCAGGGCTGTGTCCCCCAGCACAGGACAGCCCCAGGGGCTGGAGTCAGGGTGCTCATGCAGGGGACACAAGGAGAGCTGGCAGGTGAAGGGACAGGGCAGAAGCAGGAGGGATGTCCTGGCCCACTGTGGGTGCTGCAAGCCTTCAGAATCCAAAGGGAGCACCAGGAGCCAGAAAGGTCCATGGGACCATGGAGTCCTTGAGGTTGGAAAAGTCCTTTGAGATCATGGAGTCCAACCTTTTCCCCAGCACTGCCAAGGCCACCGCTAACCCCTGTCCCCAAGTGCCACAACCACGTGTTTTTCGAACCCTTCAGGGATGAGGACTCCAGCACTGCCTCAGGCAGCCTGTGTCACGGGTGGAGAGCCCCTTCCATGAAAAAAAGTTCCCAATACCCAAACTAAACATCCCTGGCCCAGCCTGGGGCCGTTCCCTCTCCTCCTGGCCCTGGCCCTGTGCCCAGAGCCCTCAGCCCCTCCTGGCAGGAGCTGTGCAGAGCCAGCAGGGCCCCCTGAGCCCCCTGTGCTCCAGGCTGAGCCCCCAGCTCCCTCAGCCGGCCCTGCTAATCCAGACCCATCCTTCCGTTGCTCCCCACTGGTCACGCTTCTTTCCCTGGATATCCCACCCCATATCTGGATAGCCCGTCCCATCTCCCATCCCATCCCTACACACCAACTAAGGACTCATGAGCTTCTCCCGCCCTCGGGTCCGTCCCTTCCTGGCAGCCCCCGGCCCCGTGGCAGGGCCCAGTGACGCTGCGGGCTCCTGGCAGCTCCCGGTGCGGGAGGCGCCGGGCGGGCCGCGCCGGGCGCAGGCCGTGACTCAGCCGCGTGTGCGGGCGGGCACTCACCGGTCGTACTCGGAGCGTGTGAGGAACATGGCGACGGCGGGGCCGGGCGGTTCCGAGGGGTTCCGGGGACTCCGGAGGTGCCGGGGGAGCTCGGGGGTTCCGGGGGCACCGGGAGCGCCGCGGCCTCACCGGGGGCTGCACCGCCGCTTCCGGCCCCGAGCAGCACTTCCGCCCGCGCCGCCCGCCCATTGGACAGCGGCGCCGCGGACCGACCAATGGGAGGGCGAGGAGGGCGGGATCAGCGCCTAGGCGAGGGGCGGGGCGGGAATGGTAGGAGAGGGGGAATGGGCGGGGCCAAGGGTTAGGGCGGGGTCTATGTGCGGGGGCGGGGTCTGAGCGGCGGGGGCGGAGCCATAGCGGGACAGGGTGAGTACGGTGGGGGCGTGGCTATTGTATAGGGGGCGTGGCTATAGCGGAGAGGGCGGGGCCTGCGAGCGGGCGCGGCGCGGTGCCGGGAGGGGATCCCAGGAATGGGGACTCGGGAAGGGGGTACCGGGGAGGGGTACCGGGAGAGGCGTACCTGGAGGGGGGGTACCGGGAGAGGGTACCGGGGAGGGGGCACCGGGGAAGGGGCACCTGGAAGGGGGTACCGGGAGAGGGGGTACCGGGGAAGGGGTACCTGGATGGGGGGTACCGGGAGGGGGTACCGGGAGAGGGGGTACAGGGGAAGGGGCACCTGGAAGGGGGTACCGGGGAAGTAGTACCGGGAAAGCAGCACCAGTGATGGGACACCGAGAAGGGGGCACCGGGAAGAATCTGCGAGAGGCGTGTCGGGAAGGGGCTCCGGGACGGAGGTGCAGGGAAGGGAATACCGGCAGGAGATGCCGGGAGGGGGTGCATGCCTCGGGGCCATACCGGCACCCCAACGCCCAGTACAGGGTGTGACGCCGCCAGCCTCCTTGCCGGCCCCGTTAGCGGCGCCCGGCGGGCTTCCCGCGCCGTTCCAGCGCTCCCGACTGCCGGGGGCCGGAGGAGCTGCTGGACGGACGGACCCCCCCGGGGGGCGCTGCGCGTCCCGCGCCGGCCGGAGCGCCTGGGGGCGGGCCGGGGGCCGGGGGCTGTCCCGGGGGGCCCGGGGCCGGCCCAGGGGCGCTGCCGGGGGCGGGGCGGTGCTGCCCGCCCCGGGGGCGGTGGGGTGCCTGGTGGCGGCTCCGCCAGCGGAGCCGTCCCAGCGGGCGGCGGAGGCAGCACCGACCGCCCCCGGCCCGGCCATGTCGGAGCCCGGCGCCCCCGCGGCCGGTGATAAAGCGCCCCGGCTCCAGGTAGGGCTCCGGTGCGTCCCCCCTCCCGGTGACCGCGGCAGGCTCCCGGTGCAGCCCCTTGCTGTCCCGGCACAGTTGCCCGGGGCAACTCCCGGTGTCCCGGAGCCGATCCCCGGAGGAGTCCGTGGTGTTCCCGTGCCGGTCTCCGGGAAAGCCCACAGTGTCCCGTTGCAGCCGCCGGTGCGACCTCCGGGGCAGCGTCCCCGTGTCGCGGTGCAGCCCTCCGCTGTTCTGGTGCCGTGGGCGGTGCCGTTCTCCGGACCCTCAGGGCAGCCCCCAATCCCGTTGCAGCCCGCCCGGTTCCCCGGGGCACCCCTTCGGTCCCCCGGCGCAATTCCCTCCAATTCCTCGGGGCAGCCCCCGGTGCAGTGCCCCCGGTTTCCCGGAGTAGTCCCCTCTCCTCCGAGGTAACCCCCAGCCCGGAGCAGGCCCCTTTGCAGCCTCCTGATCCCCCTTTGCAACCCCCTGCCCGGGGCAATCCCGTTGTGGCAGCCCGGAGTAGCCCACGGTGCTGTCCCCCGTACCCCGGGTATCCCCCCGCTCCCCCGCTGGAGCCCCCCTGGTTCCCCGGAGCGGACCCTGGGGCAAGTCCCGGAGCCGTCCCGATGCTCCCTGGCTCCCGCCACTTTCTCCTGCAGGACCGTGTCCTTCGTGGGCTGCGCTGGGGCCGCCTCCAGGAGCCCCTGGGTTTCATCAAGGTGCTGGAATGGGTGAGTGACCCCCGGCGTGTCCCCCTATCCCGGGCCTGACCCCGGACCCCTGTCACAGCCCCTTCCCCCAGCTGCTCCCCAAGGACCTGGGTTCCCCCAGATTTGGGGTGTTCCATTCCTTTTCCCCAGAATGAAGGAATCCCAAAGACCCCCAGCCCCTCCAGAGCTTCCTGCACCCCATCAGCAGCAGGAGTGGAGACCTCATTTTGGGGGTTCGGGGGGAGCAGGGCCACAGGGACGCCTGGGTTCAGGCCACGAGCCCCTCCCCGGTGACCTTGAGCAGGTGGCTCTGCCCAGCCCTGCCAAAGGGGACAGTGACACCGGGGTGCCAGGTCCCCGCCATGCCCACGGGCTCAGGGGGCACTGGTGGGTGGGTGGGGAGAGGGACTGAGGGTCAGTGAGCCCCAGGAAGGGGGACCCTGGGACAGGGGGGGAGCCGAGCACCCGCGTCTCTGTCCTGTCCTGGCCATGCCATGAATGGCTCCCTGTGAGATTGGATTTCAGGGTGGCATTTCTGCAGCTCGGCCTCGCCAGGGCCAGGGGGCTCCCGGGGGAAACTGAGGTACGGGGGAACTGAGCCCTCTTTGGGCATCTCCCACCAGGAGGAGCCTGATTGAGGGGCTTTCCCCCAGTCCTACAGCTCTTGGGTTTGCATAATCCCACCCACAGAGGCTCTGACTCCCCCTGCCATCAATGCCACCATATGGGATCAGACCCCACATGCAAAGACCCCAAAAACAAAACCGAGGAGAAAATCCCTGGAGGATCCACCAACACTCCTGCTTAAAGTGTCACCCATGGGGCTGCCCATCCCTGCAGCGTCAAGCCTGGTGACTTAGATTCCCCATTTCACCCGGAGAGCTGGGAGCTCAGCCCAGGAGGAGTTGTGGGAAAACTCTTTGAGAATGGTGTTTTCCTGGCACCCTCATCCAAGAGGTGAGGGCAGTGTGACTCTAACAGCAAGGGAGGGCACAACTCCAGGGGTCCCACCATGAAGAAGCTCCCAGCTGTCTGGAAACCCACTCTGGCACTCAGTACCCTGCCCAAAATTAAGGGGATTCAGGGTGGGTTTGGCCTTGGTGTCCCCACCCCCCAAGCATGACCCCTATCCTCAAATCCCAGTGCCAGTCGAATCCCAGTGTTGGAGGGAGGCACCTGAGGCCACCCTCTGGGAGGTGGCAGCTTGCCCATTACTCAGTGCCAGGGGATACAACCCACACCCCAAGGATGAAAGGGGTTCCCCCAGGGCCTCAACCCCCCATTGGCCTCTCCTGCAGCTCTTTGCCATCTTCGCCTTCGGCTCCTGCGGCTCCTTCAGCGGCGAGACCGGCGCCACAGTGAAATGTGAGAGTGGGGCGATGACAGCCATCAACATCCAGTTTGGGTACCCCTTCAGGTGAGGGGGTGCTGAGCCCTGACACCCCAGCACTGCCCCAAGACAAGCTGAGGGGGGCTGGGTTGGGGTTAGACTCCCTTCCTGCGTGCAGGACCCCCGTGGGACCATAGCCATGGTCTCTGCAGTGCCGTGTCCAGCTGAGGACCAGTCACACCCTGACACCATGGGACATCCCCTGGCTTCAGTTCCTGACACCATCCAGGGGATTTTTGTTAATCATGGGAGACTGGGGTGGGGAAGGAGGGGAATTCTCAGTACTCTTGGAAGACCATGGGAATCCTGATTTATCTGGGAAGGCAATGATGGAGTTGGGCCAGATGAGAGTCATGGTTCTAACCCTTTCCTCTGCCACTGGCCTTATGCCAGGGCACTAGACCCTGGAAAAGAATCCAGGGTACGCAGTGGATCTGTGCATCTGTGCCCTCCATCCCAGGGGACCACCCCAGCCTGGTTATTCTAGCCTATCCCTATCATCTCCATTCCCAGGGGACCACCCCAGTATAATTATACCACCTACCCCCACCATCCTCTCCATTCCCAACCCCCTGACACGCTCCTCCCTCTATCCCAGGTTATACCAGATTCCCTTTGGGATGCCAAATTGTGAGGATGAATCAGAAGCCCGCACCCTGTACCTCGTTGGTGATTTCTCCGCTCCCGCCGAGTTTTTCGTGACCCTGGGGGTCTTCTCCTTCCTTTACTCCATGGCTGCTCTGGTGCTCTACCTCCGCTTCCATTCCCTGTACACCGAAAACACGAAGCTGCCCTTCACAGTAAGGCAGGCTCATCCCTCGGGACACCTGAACCCAGCGCCGTGCCACGGTGGCAGCTGACCCCAGTCTCTCATCCCGGCAGGATTTCTGCGTCACCGTCTGCTTTGCCTTCTTCTGGCTGGTGGCGGCGGCGGCGTGGGGCAAGGGGCTGAGCGACGTGAAGGCAGCCACACGCCCCTCCACCCTCATCGCTGCCATGGGGGTCTGCCAGGGCGACGGGGTGGTCTGCAACGCCGGCACCACGCCGGCCATGGGGCTGGCCAACATCTCGGTGGTGAGAGCCACACGGGCACACCCGGGGGCACACACGGCCGAATACGTGTGATTTTTTTCAGTTTAGGAGGGGGTTCAAGCAGAGCTGAGCAGCACACACATGCAGCCAGTGGAGGCACAGCAGTGCACACGGCACAGCACACACGGACGTGTGAGCACACAGGTGCACAGCACACACAGGTGTGCACACACAGGTGCACGCAGGTGTACGGCCACACTCCTGTCCTTGTGTGTGCACACGTGTGCCAGATTCCCGAGCTCAGCCAGGAGAGGGCAGTGGCAGTGTGCACACAGATGAAAATATGGGCACAGTCATGGAAATGCGGGTGAAAACATTCCACAGCCGCCTGCCTCGGTCCCAAGGGCTGTGGGATCCACCCTGCACACCCCCCCCAGCCATCAGGGACTCCGGGATGGGGTGGGTGGCAGTGATGCAGTCCCTGGCATTGGTGTTTGGGATGTGTGGGGTGCATGATGTGCATGGGGGCACAGGGCATGTGGGGTGCATGAGGTATATGGGGCTCATGGGGTGAAGCAGGGTGCGTGAGGTGCACCTGGCTCGTGGGTTGCATGGTGCACATGAGGTGCAGGAGGTACATGGGGCACACAGGCTCCATGGGGTGCACAGGTTGCATGGCACATGTGGGGCACATGGGGTGCATAAGGTGCCTGGGGTGCACGGAGCACAGCGGGGCGTGTGGGGAGTATGGGGTGTGTGGGGTTACACATGGGTAACATAGGGCACATGGGTGCCTGGAGTGCAGTGGGGTGCATGGGATGTATGGGGGATATGGGACATATGGGAATTATGGTGTGTACGTGGTGTATGGGGTGCATAGGGCACACACAATGTACAGGGTACATGGGGTGTAGGGAATGCATGGGGTGCATGGGGTGCACAGGGAATGTATGGGGTACATGGGGTGCGTAGGACACATGATGTACAGGGCTCATGTGGTGAATGTATGGGGTGAACAGGGAATGTACAGGGTGCATGGGGTGCATAGGACACACGTGATGAACAGGGTACATGGGTTGTAGGGAATGTGTATGGGGTGCATGGGGTGCACAGGGCACACACAATGTACAGGGTACATGGGGTGTATGGGGTGCATGGGGTGCACATGGCACACGTACAGGGTATATGGAGTACATGGGGTGCACATGGCACACATGTACAGGATACATGGCGTGCTTGGAGCTCACGGGGTGCACAGGGTGTGTAAGGGTGCTGGTGCTATGCTCCTCCAAGGGTGCCCTGTGGGACCCTCTCCCTCCTTCTCTGCCCTCTCCCCTTTCCTCTCCTGCAGCTCTTCGGGTTCCTCAACTTCCTGCTGTGGGCCGGGAACTGCTGGTTCGTGCTGCGGGAGACGCCGTGGCTGCGGCCGCCCGAGCCCCGCGACAGCGCGGCCGAGCAAGGCGCGATCGACAAGCAGTAGCCCCCGGGGGGCGAGCCAGCCCGGGGATCCCGCCCGGGGGTCCCGCCCGGCCCCCGGGATCTCGCGCCGGCGCCAGCCCGGGGACGGGGTGTGCTGTCCCCGGGCTTGGAGCCGCCGGCGTTCAGATGCTGAAGGGGGACACGGAACCCCGGGGGTCCCGCTTGTCGTCGGGGGCCCTGTGTGTCACCCCGGGGGTCCGTGTCTGTATGGGGCGCATAAAGTCCTGGGTACCAGCTCTGGACTGCGGCTCCTGGTGTCTGCCTCGGCGTGCAGGTGCGCACATCCCGGGGCGGACACGCTCGTCCCTGGGTGTCCATACAGGGATAAACCGATCCCCATCGCTAGTATAGGGTTAACTGTGAGCCTCGGATCAGTATTGGGCTAATGGAGGGTCCCAGATAGCTAACAGGGCATCCCAGACCAGTAAAAGGATAATCAGGAACCCCAGTCTGGTACTGAGATAATATTGGGAGCACCACTCCAGTACAGGGCTCACCCGGGACCCCAGCCTGGTATGGGAATAATGGCCAGGAGTCCCAGCTCCATATAGGGATAATAGAGAACCCCAGCCAGGAGAAGGATAATGGTGGATCCTAGGCTGGTATAGGCATAACGGGGATCCCCAGCCCCGTACAGGAATAACCTGGAACCTCAGCCTTTTACGGCGATACCCTGGGCTCACAGCCCAGTGTAGAAATAGCTGTTCCGGAGCCCAGCCCGTTATGGGAATAACTGGGGTTATGGGGATAACAGGGAACCCCATCCGAGTACAGGGACACTGAGCACCCCTAACCTGTTATAGGGACACCGGGTACCCCCATCCCCGTACAGGGATAGCGGGAGACCCCAGCCTGGTGTAGGGATCGCTTGGGACGCGCAGGCCGATGCGAGGCAGCGGCTGCCCCGCTCGGTGTGGGGCCGGGCGGGGGTCGCGCCGGGCGGGGGTCGCGCCGGGACTACCGTTCCCATGGTGCCGCGGGGCGGGCGGGGCGCGCGGCGCATGCGCGGGGCGGGGGCGGCGCGGGGGGGGGGCGGTGCCGCGGCGGCGGCGGCGGCGATGGCGGCGGAGCGGCGGCCGGTGCCCGGCCTGGACGAGTTCGCGGGGCAGAGCTGGAGCGCCTGGGTGGAGCGGGCCGGGCCGCCCGCCGACACCGGTGAGGGCGGCGGCGGCGGGGGGGGCTTCGCGACCGGGGCCGCGCCCGCCGACCCCCGGTCCGAGCGCCGCCGCGCGGCGGGCGGGCAGCGGCACCGGGAGAGGGGAGTCCGGCACCGGGAACCGGGAGCAGGGCATCCTGCACCGGGCACTGGGAACGGGGCATCCTGCACTTGGAAACGGGAACGGAGCATCCTGCACCGGGCGCTGGGAACCGAGAGCAGGTTCTGCAGCGGGCAGCAGGAACGGCTCGTTCTGCTCCGGGAACGGGGCACCGGGAACGGGCATCCTGCACTGGGCAGTGGGAGAGAGGGCACTGGGAACCCTGTGCCGGGCATCGAGACTGGCATCCAGTACCGGGAGCTGGGCGCACAGCAGAGGGAGCCGGGTCTGGATGCCCATGCAGGGTTCCCAGTGCCCGGTTTCTGGTGCCAGGTGCCCGGAGAGGCTGTCCTGGCATGTCCTAGGATGTTCCCTGGCACTGGGAGCTGGACACCTGGAATGAAGCATCCTGTGCTAGCACCTGGCACTGGGAACAGGGCAGGCAGACACTGGCACCCCTGCACTGGGAATCAGACACTGGGAATGGGGCACCCTGCACTGGGAATCAGACACTGGGAATGGAGAACCCTGCACTGGGAATCAGACACTGGGAATGGAGCACCCTGCACTGGAAACCAGACACTGGGAATGGGTCACCCTGCACTGGGAATCAGACACTGGGAATGGAGCACCCTGCACTGGAAACCAGACACTGGGAATGGGTCACCCTGCACTGGGAATCAGACACTGGGAATGGAGCACCCTGCACTGGGCACCTGGTACTGGGAATGAGGCACCGTGCACTGGGAATCTGGTACTCAGAACTGGGCACACTGCACTGGAAACCAGACATTGGGAAAGGGTCGCCCTGTACTGGGCACCTGGAATCTGGCACTGGGCATCCAGACCTGGCACCCAGTACTGGGAACTGGGCACCCAGCACTGGTGAACACACACCGGGAATGTGTCATCCTGCACTGGAAGAGGATGGAAACAGGAATGGGGCACCCAGCCCTGGGCACTGGGCAGTGGGAATAGGACATCCTGCAATGGGTACCTGGCACCAGGAACTGGGCACTGTGAACCTTACACTGGGCATCCAGACCTGGCACCCAGTGCTGGGAACTGGGCACCCAGCACTGAGCACTGGGAACTGGGAATGGGCACTTCCTGCACTGGGAATGTGGTCTCCAGCACCAGGCATCTGGCACCAGGAACTTGGACTGGGAACCTGGCACTGCACAGCCAGACGTGGCACCCGATACCAGAACTGGGCATTTGGCACTGGGAACAGGACATCCTGTACTGGACACCCAGCACTGGGAACTGGGAATGAGGCACCCTGCAAAAGTTGCCCAGTACCAGGAACCAAACACTGGGACTCTTGCACTGGACACTGGGTACCTGGAACCAGGCACTCTGTGCTAGCACTGGGAACTGGGCACTAGGCAGCCACACTGGGCACTGGGATTCAGGAACTGGGCAGCAGGATCTCTGCACTAGGAACTGGGCACCCAGCATCAGGCACTCCAGTCTGCCCACTGGGAACCCTGTGCCTGTTACTGGGAGGCAGCTTTGGGTTCCCCATCCTGGATTCCAGATATTCCAGGTGCAGTGGACACTGGTGGGAACAGCAGTAACTGGAGAGCCTGGACTGGGAATTACTTGCCACTGTTACCCCAGACCAGGCAGGAGGTACTGGGAGCCCCAGGTGGGGGACTGGGCCTCATGTGCTGGGCACTGGGATATCCTGCACTGGGAACTGGGCAGGCTGCACTGGGAGCCAGGTCCCTCTTACTGGGAGCTTGGCAGTGTCCCAGTGGGCTCTCAGCACTGGGCATGGCTGCCCCAGACTGGGCACCAGTCATGGTGCATTGGAATGGGTCTGGGTGCCCAGTACAGCACAGCTGGATGGCCCTGGGTACCAGGATGGCATGGCCAGGCAGGCAGGACTGGTTACGCAGTATGGCACAGCTGGATGGAACTGGGTGCCCAGTATGGCATGGCCTGATAGGACTGGGGATGAACTGGGCACCCAGTTTGGCACAGTTGGGCAGGTCACCATCACCACTGGCTCAGTGGCCAGCAGTGCCCCCAGGACAGAGCACAGGACACCGGCCAGGCACAGCCAGTGGAACCACGGCTGTATGGGAACCAGGGTGTCCCAAGGATCCATCATCCTGGGACCAGGATGTTCCCAGGGGTGCCATGTGCCAGGACTGGGCTGTCCACAGGGATGTTACATCCCATCCAGGACAGGGCTGTCCCCAAGGGTGTCCCATCCCAGCACCAGGGTGTCCTCAGGGATGTCCCATCCCAGGGCAAATGTGTCCCATCCCATACTGGGCTGTCCCCAGGAACGTCCTGCTGGCACTGGGCTGTCAGGATGGGGACCCTGGAGATGGTGATGCACCACAGGGTGACACCACTCACAGGATGGACTTGTCTCTTGCTCTAACTTTGTCTGGTTTAACTGTTCCAGGAGCAGGAATGCTGGGACCACCCTGTGTGGGAGCACCGGGACCATCCCTGTGCCAGCCACTGACAGGATTTTGTCTCTGGCAGGATCAGGGTCAGAGCTGGAGGAGAATGGGAAGAGCGGCAGCAAGAAACTGGACACCATGACCCTGATAAAGGAAGGTGAGCTCCTCTCTGGGGTGAAACCCCACATTTTGGGGCTGTGGGAGCCATCGAGCTGGGTTCGTTGTCTGCAGTGCTCCCAGCAGCACCAGGGCTGTGCCAGCTGACCGAGCTCTCCCCACAGACATGGACATCTTCGGGCACTGCCCTGCGCACGACGAGTTCTACCTGGTGGTCTGCAACCACTGCAGCCAGGTGGTGAAACCCCAGGCCTTCCAGAAGCACTGTGGTGAGCCAGGGAATTCCGGGAATGGCCTTTCCACGCCATGGTGCTGGGAACAGCACCGGGAATGCCACGGGGGCTGGCAGTGGGGGCACAGCCTGCGGGCAGGGAGGGGGCTTGCATCGGTGCTTTGGGTAACAGTGGGCTTATCCCATCCCATCCCATTATCCCATTATCCCATCCCACCCCTCCGGGCAGAACGCCGGCACGGCCCGCTCAGCAAGCTCTATGCCCGCGCCACCGCGTGCCACGTCGCCGTGAACGGGCAGCCGGTGCCCGGCAGGACCCCCGGAGCAGCCAAAGCCCTGCAGGAGAAGCATCCCGGTGCCCGCGGGAGAGCCCAGCCCCTCCCTGAGCACACGGACAAGGACAACAACCTCTGGTGAGCGCCGGGAAGGGCGGCGCCGATGCTCTCGTGGGGTGACTTCGATCCCACCCCTGCTCCCCAAAATTCTCTCCACAGCTTGTTTGTGCCCGTGGTGAACCTGGAGAAGATTCCCAGCATTCCCAAACCGGACGGGCACGGGATCAAGGTGCCCCCCAAAGCCGTCCCCACCAACTCCAAGGAATCCCTGGGGAAACCCGCGGCTGCCGCGGTGCCCAAAGAGCCCCCGGTGCCGGCCGGGGTCGGGGGGGATTCGGCCATGCCGGAGAGCATCCCCGCTCCGGGGGAGAAGGATGTGGGGGCCCCCAAAGCGCCCCCCAGGTCCCACAGGAAGCTGGCGCGTGAGTCCCCCCTTTCCTTGCCGGCCATGGGGGGGGGCGGATGATCCCAGCGGGACATCCTGGTGCCGGAATTCCGGCGGCCAGGTCTAGCAGTGGGGTAGGTACCAGGGGAGTGGCTCCCCCCTCTCCTCTGGCAAGCTGGGGGGTCCCTGCCTTCCCCCCAGTTCCAGTCATCCTGCGGGTTTAGGGCCCCCACTTGGCTGCTCCCAAGGAATGGCCACAGCAAAATCTGGGGATGGATCCCCAAACTCGCGTGTGTTCCTCCAAAAATGGGGGCCAAATGTGTTCCCCGTAAAAATATGGAGGTAGAATATGTGTCCCCCCACAATATGAGGGTTGGGTTTGTGTCTCCCCCACAAAAACGTAAGAATTGGATATGTGACCCCCCAAAAATATGGGGGTTAACTGTGCATTACCCCCAAAATAGAGGGGTTGAATATGTGTCCCCCAGAATATAGGGGTTGAATATACGTCCCCCCAAAAATACGGGGGTTGGATGTGTATTCCTCCAAAACATGGGGGTCAAATGTTTATCACCCCAAAATATGTGTGTTGAATGCATGGTCCCCCAAGATATGGGTGTTGAACACACGTTCCTCCCCAAAATACCAGGGTGAAACATGTGTCCCCCAAAAATACAGGAGTTGGACATGTGTCACCCCAAAATATGGAGGCTGGATGCATATCCCCCAAAATAGGGGGACCAAATGTGTTGGACCTCCAAAATATGGGGGTGTAACACATGTCACCCCTAAATATGGGGGTCAAACGTGTATCACCCCAAAATATTTGTGTCAATAGTGTGTGCTGCCCCCAAAATCTGGAGTTTGGACATATGTCACCCTAAAAGATGGATGTTGGACACAGATTCCCCAAAATATGGGATTCAAGCATGTGTCCCCCTGCCTCCAAAATACAGGAGCCAATTGCTGCTGTGCTCACAGACACTGCCAGGTGATAGCAATGCCCTTGGCAGGACCCAGGTGAAAAGGGGGGGTCACCCCAGGGAAGGGGCAATAAAGGGGGGGGGGGGGGGCGGCTCATCTGCAGAGGGGCCCAAAGGGGAGGGAACAGCACATGATGACCCCCCCCCACCCCTTCAACACCTCCCAGGGCTGTGTGCCCCCCTCAGAGGTGCTCCGAGGAGTGGGTGGTCCATGCCCAGTCCTAGTGGGGGTGTTGGGGTGCCCCCCCAGCACTCCCCAGCACCCGCTGCCTCCGTGTCTCCCCAGGTAAGGAGTGTGACCTGAACCGGCAGTGTGGGGTGCGGAACCCCGACACCAACAAGCTCTGCACCCGCCTGCTGACCTGCAAGGTAGTGGAAAATGGGGAGGGCACCCCCCAGTAGCCCAGCCTGGGTGTTTTGGGGGGTCCTGAGCCACCCTGCTGTCGCCCAGATCCACTCGGTTCACCAGCGCCGGGAGGTGCAGGGCCGGGCCAAGGATTTCGATGTGCTGGTGGCCGAGCTCAAGGCCAGCACTCGCCGAGGGGACCCCCCGAAAGACAGGAGCCCCCCTGAGAAGGACCCACTGCACCCTGCCCTGCAGGACACCCCCTCACTGCTGCAGCCCCCCAGTACCCCTCCCTGCCGAGCCAGGCTGTCGCACTGCTTGCACCCCCCCAGGTGAGTACCCCAGGGATTTGGGGGGGGGTCTCCTCCCACCTTTCCCCATCTGAATTGGGGGGGGGATGCACAGAAAGGGCAGGAATGGGGATTTGGGGGGGGGGGGGGTCCATCTCACCCCTCCCTACCTGAATTGGGGGAGATGTGGTTTGGAGCAGGGATTTGGGGGGTCCCATCTCACCAGCTGAATTTGGGGGGAATGAAGATGGGAGCAGGGATTTAGGGGGGTTCTGTCTCACCCCATCCCCACCTGAATTAGGGGAAGATGTGGCTGGGAGCTGGGTTTTGGGGGTCCCATCTCACCTTTCCCCACCTGCACTGGGGGGTGTGGCAGGGCAGCAGGAATGTGAGTGCAGAATTGTGGGGTCCTGTCTCAGCCCCTCTGCACCTGAATTGGGATGGAAGCAGGGATTGGGGTAGGGTCCATCTCACCTTTCCCCACCTGAACTGGGGGGCACATTGTAGGGATTAGGAGTGGGGATTTGGGGGGGCAGGTGTGGTCTCACAGTGATCCCCCTCCCCCAGTATCGAGCACCCCAAAATTTCCTCTCGGTGCAGGGCCCAACTCTCCTCCGACAGTGACCCTGAGGATGCTCCGGCCACCTCCGGGGAGGGGAGCACGGGAGGCTTCCCCCTCCCCCTGCCCAAGGCGGGCAGCCGCGTGTCCAGCGAGGAGAGCGAGGAAGAGGGGGGCGAGGAGCCCCCCGGACCCCGGTGCGCCCCCCCCGGCCTCAGGCGGTGAGTGAGGGGCCCCCAGAGCGGGGCAGGGACCCCCGACTCCACCAGCGACCCATCCGTGTGGCCTTTTCCCGGCTCCGTGCCAGGCGGGGGGCTGCGGCGGGGGCCGGGGGGCTCGGCAGTGACCCTGGCATGGTGCCCCCCCAGTTCTGCACCTTCGGGAGCCGCCTGGTCACCCCGGGCTGCTACGTGTTCGACCGACGGCTGGACCGGTTCTGCGCCGCGCTGGGCTCCATGCTGGAGCAGCACCTCAGCGCACACAGGTGGAGGTGAGGGGGGCCCGGGGGGACCAGGGGACAAAGCCCCCCGGACACAGCGAGGGTCTGTGCTCCGCGGGGTCCCAGCATGGTGCTGGGATGGGGGGGAGGAAGGGAGTGGGGATTTGGGGGGGGTTTGTCGCACCCCCTCCCATCCAAACTGAGCCGGGAAGGTGAGGATGCAGGGGTGGGAGTGGGGAACTGGAGGGGGTCTCATTTCACCCCGTTCTGATCCAAACTGATGAGGATTACGTGGGGATGGAGGGATGGCAGCAGAGATTTGGGACCCCCTCCCTACCTGAATCAGGAAGGACTGGGGGCAAAGATGGTTGTGGGGATTTGGGTGGTCCCATTTCACCCCCTCCTCACCCAAGTTGGGAAGGACAGGATGGGGTTGCAGGACTGAGAGCAGATATTGGGGGGGATGCTAGGTTCAGCCCTTCCTCACCTGAACTGGGGTGTAAACAAGGCAGGGGTGTCATGGGGATTTGAGGGGATGTCCTGTTTCACCCCTTCCCATCCAAACTCAAGAGGAAAAGGTGGGGACACAGTGCTGGGGGTGAGGATTTGTGGGGGATCTCACCTTTCCACACCTGAACTGGGGAGAACAAGGTGGGGCTGGAGGGATGGGAATGGGGATTTGGAGGGGTTCCACCTCACCTCTCCCCCCCTGAACTGGGGGGATGTGGTTGGGGGCAGGAGTTTTGGGGGTTCCTCATCTCACCCGCCCTCCCTTCCCACAGGAAGATCCCTCCAGCCGTCGTCCCCCCTCTTCACCTCCCCGCAGCCCCCCCCAGCCCCGCTGCCCCCCTTTACGGCCCTGCCACCCCTTCCCCGCCCCTGCGGCCCCTCTCGGCGGCGGGGGGCTGCCGGGTCCCCACCAGCCTCACCTACACCGTGGGGTCGCCGCCCGCGGCGGCCGCCTGCAGCCAGCCCGAGTGCGGCGGAGGGGGCACGCAGTCCATCACCTCTCCGCTCCCCGCCAACACCCCCTCACCCTCCTTCAGCAAACTGCCCCCCACCAAGGCCAGCAAATCCCCCCGGGCACGGGAGGCGGCCGGCGCCATGGACACGGACCCCCGGCCCTGGCAGCCCCCGCTCACGGCCGGCAGCCCCCCGTACAAACGGACCTGCTTGGGGGACAGCGTCAAGGGCAAAAATCAGGGCTTGACCCCCCCCGGCAAGACGAAACTCACCGCCCCGGCTTCGCCCTCCATCGCCATCCTCAACGGGACCCCGCGGGTGCGACGGCCGCCCCCCGCCCAGCCCTGCCGAGCGCCGCCCGCTGCCCGGGACCCCCAAACGTCGCCGCTGCACGGGCTGGGGGGGCCCCCCCGGGGGCTCTCCGAGGATGAGGTGAAGAAGCGCAAGAACGCGGCCACCTATTGCCGACCCCTGAAGCCCAAAGCTGCGCCCCCCCTGCCCGGCCCCCCGGGCCCGGCCGGCTCCGGGACCGCCGGCTCGGGGGGCTCCATCCGCAGGAAGAAGCCGGGGACGCCCCTGGCTTTCGAGGAGAAGAGGAGCGTCCTGAAGGTAGGGCTGGGGGGCGTGGGTGGGTGGGTGGTGAAGCAGGGGGACTCCCCTGCGGGTCACTGGGACCAGCAGGCGATGGGGGGAACACTGGGATTGGGGTCCCTGTGCCCTGTCCTGGGGGGGACACCGTGATCCAGAGGGGGAAACGCACGGGGACATCTCGGTCTGGCAGGGGGGACACCGGGGGATGCCCTGCCCTGTGGGAGGACACCCTGAGGACCTCCCCAATCCCGGGGACACCGTGGGGCTCCCCCAGCCCTGCGGAGAACCCCGCGGGTCCCCAGCACCCCTGTGCCCCCGGCACCCCTGTGCCCCCCGGCGCTGACTCTGCCCTCTCCCCCTGCAGTCCAAAGCCCATTAACAGAGGGGTCACCGGGGGCCCCCTGTGTCCTCCCCACCGGGAAACGCCAGAAAACCGATGAAGGGGGAAAAACATCCCAAGGAAACACGAAGGAAAATCCCAGACTTCCAGAAAATACCTCAAAACTCTCAGTTCTGTTCTCTTGCTGCTAAACCAGCCCCGGGACGGCGGGGGCGGCACTGGGGACCCACCCGGACCTCCCGGGGCCCCGTCGGCCGCGGATATTTATAAGAAACGGTTGTTGCTGTTTTTGTTCTTTTTGTAAAAAAAAGGGAAAAAAAACCCCAAAACTAGTTGTGCAGTGTGGGGGAGGGAAGGTGGGGCTGGGGGCTGGGTGAGGGAGGGGGCCAGGGTTTCTTGGGGGATGGGGGGGCTCAGTGGGGCAGGGGGATACTGGGGACCATGGGGAATTATTGGGGGGCTGGGGAGCATCATTGGGGAGCTGGAAGGGGGTCACTGGAGTTGGTAAGAGTGTTGAGGGGGCAGTGGGGTACTGGGGGACTCGTGGGGGGGCTGCGGAGGGTTACTGGGGGGTACTGGGGAGAAAAGGGGGTCTTTGGGGTGCTGGGGAGCTGTGGGGCTGGGCAGGGGTTTATAAGGGTCTTTGGGAGGCTGAGGGGGTCGTTAGGGTGCTGGAGGGCTTACTGGGGACTATAGGGGGTCTTTGGGGTGCCGTGGATGCTGCAGGGTGGGCAGGCCCTGTAAGGATATTGGGGGGCTGGGACTTGGTCAGTGGGGTGATGGAGATTCTGGGATTTTGCTGGGGTCCTGGGTGGTGGTAAATGAGGTCGTTGGGGTGATGGGGAGGCTCAGTGAAGTTGTTGGATGGGGGCATCCTGGGTACCAGAGGAGGTTTTTGGGGTGCTCAGGGGGCAGGTAGGGGCTCATAAGGGCAAGTGGGGTTCCTTGGGGTGCTATGAGGGTACAGGGGACCATAGAGGATCTTTGGGGACTGGGGGGGGACAGTGGGGTCGTTAAGGGGCTGGGGAGATCAGTGAATTGCTTGGGGGGGCCTCAGTACAGCGGGGAGGTCCTGGGGACCATGGAGGGTTATTAGGGTGCTGGAGGGGTTAAAGGGGAGGTGCTGGGGACCACAGGGGGTCTTTAGGGCACTGGAGGGACAGGCAGGGGACCATAAGGGCCATTGAGTGGCCAGGGTTGTCAGTTGTGTAATTGGGGTGCTGGGGGATCACTGGAGTGGGGGTGAGCACGGGGCTGGCCGTAAGGAGGGGCTGCCCAGACCCCCCCTCCCTGCACAGCGTGTCGGGGTCAGAGGGACCCTGTGGTGGGCACACTGGGGTGGGCACACTGGGGTGACCGGGGCACCTCCCCCTGCTCCCCCCTTGCACCCCAGATGGGGGCTGGGGGGGCAGCAGGGCCCCCCACTCAGCCTCACCCCTCAGCCCGGGGGTCCCACAGCAGTATCACCCTGTCCCCAACCCACCCCACCCCAGCAAGGGGACACCCCTTCGAGTCCCCCAAGATCGGGTGAAGGTTGCAGAGGCACGGGGAAAAGGCGTTTATTTTGGCCAAGGCATCGGTGGGCATTGCCAGGCTGGGGGCATGGGGGACACAGGCTGGGCTGGCATGGGCACGGGAGGGGCGCACCCCCTTTTTGGGGTGCCAGAGCCCCCGGGTCCCGCCCCCTGTGGGGCAGGGGGCTCTGCTTGCAGCTGTGGGTTGCAGGGGGGGTGTTGGGGGCTCCCCAGGGGGTTGACACCCCCCCGGTGTCCCCCTGGGGGTGGCACATGCTCCCCAGGGATGCATGCTTGGCCATGCACATGCCAAGGGGGGCAGGGGGAATGGGGGGGCCAGAGGGAGGGAGGAGGGTTCTGCCTGGTGCTGCCGTTCCTGGGGGCTCATGGTGCCACTGTCACTGTCCCTCAGTCCTCCAGTGCCTGGTGGGGCTGACGCCCTGCAGTTGGTGGCCACGTCATCCTCACAGAGATTTGTCCCTGTGGTCCTGTGGTGACCTCGGCAGGAGCCAGCAGTGATGCTCAGTCCTGAGGGGCAATGGTGGGACCCCCAAAAAACGAGGGACACGGTGGTGGGAGATCATCCCTCCTGCCCAGGGACAGGTGACAGCACGAGATTGTCCTCATGGTGTGTCCCCTCACACCCTTGTCCACTGCAGCCCCCGGTGGCCTTGGCAGGGGCCAGGGGCGATGCTCAGTCCTGGAGGGTGATGGTGAGACCCCCGGAATCTGGGGACACGGTGGTGGGGGTCCAGCCACCCCTCCTGCCTGGGGAAGCCCGCAGTGGCAGTGGGGACACAGGATGTCCCTGGGGACTCCCCATGGTGTGTGTCCTTACAGCCTTGTCCCTCGCAGTCCCTCAGCGATCTCGGCAGAGGCCAGGGATGATGCTCAGTCCTGGAGGGTGATGGTGGGACCCCCAAAAGCTGGGACATGGTAGGGGGATCTGGCCACCCTTCCTGTCCCTCGCACTCCTCAGCGATCTCGGCAGAGGCCAGGGATGATGCTCAGTCCTGGAGGGTGATGGTGGGACCCCCAAAAGCTGGGACATGTGGGGGGATCTGGCCACCCTTCCTGCCCCACAGTGTGTCCTTTCACATCCTCGTCCCGTGCGTTGTGCAGTGACCTTGGTGGGGGCCAGCAGTGAGGCTCCATCCTGGGGACAATGGTGTTGCCCCCCAAGTTGGGGACATGGGGTCCAGCCACTCCTTCTGCCCGTGGCATGTCCATGGGGAACAGGTCACAGCAGCAGCAGGAACACAGGGTGTCCCAGTGGACTGTCCCCATGGTGTGTCCCCTCACCCCCTTGTCCCTCTGTGATCTGTGGGGGTGTGCAGTGATGCGCAGTCCTGGGGGATGATGATGGGACCCCCAAAAGCTGGGGCCATGGTGATGGGGGTCCAGCCACCTCTCCTGCCCAGGCCAGGTCACAGTGGGAGACTGTCTCCAAAGTGTGTGTCACATCTTTGTCCCTCGCTGTCCCACGGTGTCAGTGACCTCGGCAGGGGTCAGCAGCGATACTCAGTCCTGGGGTGTGATGGTGTGACCCCCCCCAAGCTGGGGACACAGCAGTGGGGGTCTGGCCACCTCTCCTGCCCAGGGACAGCTTGCAGTGGCTGACATGGGGTGTCCCTGGGGACTGTCCCCACAGAGTCCCCTCACACCACAATGGGCGTGTCGGAGAAGACGGAACTCACCGAGTCTGGATCCGACACCTTCCTCTGCGCCTTGGGACCCTGCCGGGGGGGCAGCGGGGGGGTCCCCCCACCCTTGAACCTGCCGTTCTGCCCTGGGCCAGCACTGGAGGCGATGTGGGATCCGCAGGGCTCCCCGGCGCCCCCGGCGTGGTTCGGGGTGGTGCTCAGCACTGAGGAGTTGATGCTGTCGTCGCGTGGTGCCGGCGGCTTCTCGCTGCCCCGGCAGCAGCAGCAGCGGCACGGCGTGAGGTACAGGTAGATGAGCACCAGCACCACGCTCAGGATGCAGCCCACCAGAGTGGTGTAGGCCGTGTTCAGGGTGTCGTGGGGGCCGTGAAGGGTGAAGTTGTGCACCAGCAGCTCTACATAGAGGGTCTCGTTGAGGAGGGGTCCGGCCACCCAGCAGGAGTAAGTGCCGGCATCCTCAGGTCGCAGCGCCCGCAGCTGCAGGCTGCCGTTGGCCAGCAGGACCACGCTGCCATTGCCCCCGTCCCCCAGCACCCGCTCCCCGCCCGGTGTCACCCAGTGCCGGCTGCGCACGCCCTGCCACCGGCTGTCACAGCCCAGCGTCACGCTGTCCCCGAGGTGCGCCTCCAGCACGGCCTCCCGAGCCTTGCTGCAGTTGAGAGGCGGCTTGCCCGCCAGGTCCAGGATCTTGATGAGAGCGGTTGCTCCGGGCGGGAAGCAGCGTAGCTCATCCTGGAAATCCTCCACGGCGCTGAGGTGGCGGCGGCGGCCGCGGTCCAGCAGCTGGAAGAGCAGGCAGTCGCAGGCCAGGGGGTTGTTGTGCAGGTAGAGGCGGTCGCGCAGCCAGGCGGGCAGCGCCTGCAGCTCGCCCGCGGGCACGGCCCGCAGCCGGTTGGCCGACAGGTCCAGCAGCGCCAGCTGCGGCAGCCGGGTGCCCTCCCGGAGCAGCTCCAGCGGGAAGCGGGCGATGCGGTTCTGCCCCAGGTAGAGCTTGCGCAGCCGGCCCAGGTTCTCGAAGGCCGTACGATCCACCGTGGTGATCTCGTTGTTGTACAGCAGCAGCACCTCCAGCTCGCCCAGGTCGCTGAACAGGTTCTCGTCCAGCGTCCGCAGGCGGTTGGAGGACAGGTCGAGGTGGCGCAGGCGCGGCACGTGGGTGAAGGCCTCGGTGGACACGAAGGCCAGCCCGTTGTGGCTCAGCAGCAGAGCGTGCAGGTGCGGCAGCCGAGCCGGCGCCCAGTCCGCACGCAGCCGCGTCACGTTGTTGTGACTCAGGTCCAGCACGGCCGTGAAGCGCGGCAGCGGCGCCGGCACCGCGCTCAGGTTGGCCTGCGAGCAGCTCAGCAGGTTGGAGGCGCAGACGCAGCGCGGGGGGCAGCTC